>CAWUFW010013246.1:0-487765 GCA_963921515.1 Calotriton arnoldi | reverse complement strand
TACTTCGTTGATTACGTATTGCTGAGTCAGACTGCTTTGCATATGGCCATGTCTGAACTGGGGTGGTGGAGTGAGCTAAAGAATGATGATGGATTAAACCCAGATCAGTTGACTGGGGGTGAGTGTTTGATTTGCTCTAACGCTCCGTCCATCATCCCCTTTGGTATTGCTTTGTTCGCCCTAAGTTGGCAGGGTATGCCCAGGCGTGGGTCCCTTGCTCACTTTGCCACTGGATTCAAGATAGCCTGGCTGATGAGGGTTTTGAACCCAAAACCGGTCCCAGGATGCTTGTTTCCGGTCCAGGGAAGACATGGCTTGGCAGTTCGGGCTGGACTGTTCCCATGAGGCACAGGGTCAGACTGATTTGCATATGGCCATGTCTGAACTGGGGTGGTGGAGTGAGCTAAAGAATGATGATGGATTAAACCCAGATCAGTTGACTGGGGGTGAGTGTTTGATTTGCTCTAACGCTCCATCCATCATCCCCTTTGGTATCACTTTGTTCACCCTAAGTTGGCAGGGTATGCCCAGACGTGGGTCCCTTGCTCACTTTGCCACTGGATTCAAGATAGCCTGGCTGATGAGGGTTTTGAACCCGAAACCGGTCCCAGGATGCTTGTTTCCGGTCCAGGGAAGACATGGCTTGGCAGTTCGGGCTGGACTGTTCCCATGAGGCACAGGGTCAGACTGATTTGCATATGGCCATGTCTGAACTCGGGTGGTGGAGTGAGCTAAAGAATGATGATGGATTAAACCCAGATCAGTTGACTGGGGGTGAGTGTTTTATTTGCTCTAACGCTCCGTCCATCATCCCCTTTGGTATCGCTTTGTTCGCCCTAAGTTGGCAGGGTATGCCCAGACGTGGGTCCCTTGCTCACTTTGCCACTGGATTCAAGATAGCCTGGCTGATGAGGGTTTTGAACCCGAAACCGGTCCCAGGATGCTTGTTTCCGGTCCAGGGAAGACATGGCTTGGCAGTTCGGGCTGGACTGTTCCCATGAGGCACAGGGTCAGACTGATTTGCATATGGCCATGTCTGAACTGGGGTGGTGGAAGTGAGCTAAAGAATGATGATGGATTAAACCCAGATCAGTTGACTGGGAGTGAGTGTTTGATTTGCTCTAACGCTCCGTCCATCATCCCCTTTGGTATCGCTTTGTTCGCCCTAAGTTGGCAGGGTATGCCCAGACGTGGGTCCCTTGCTCACTTTGCCACTGGATTCAAGATAGCCTGGCTGATGAGGGTTTTGAACCCGAAACCGGTCCCAGGATGCTTGTTTCCGGTCCAGGAAGACATGGCTTGGCAGTTCGGGCTGGACTGTTCCCATGAGGGACAGGGTCAGACTGATTTGCATATGGCCATGTCTGAACTGGGGTGGTGGAGTGAGCTAAAGAATGATGATGGATTAAACCCAGATCAGTTGACTGGGGGTGAGTGTTTGATTTGCTCTAACGCTCCATCCATCATCCCCTTTGGTATCGCTTTGTTCACCCTAAGTTGGCAGGGTATGCCCAGACGTGGGTCCCTTGCTCACTTTGCCACTGGATTCAAGATAGCCTGGCTGATGAGGGTTTTGAACCCGAAACCGGTCCCAGGATGCTTGTTTCCGGTCCAGGGAAGACATGGCTTGGCAGTTCGGGCTGGACTGTTCCCATGAGGCACAGGGTCAGACTGATTTGCATATGGCCATGTCTGAACTGGGGTGGTGGAGTGAGCTAAAGAATGATGATGGATTAAACCCAGATCAGTTGACTGGGAGTGAGTGTTTGATTTGCTCTAACGCTCCGTCCATCATCCCCTTTGGTATCGCTTTGTTCGCCCTAAGTTGGCAGGGTATGCCCAGACGTGGGTCCCTTGCTCACTTTGCCACTGGATTCAAGATAGCCTGGCTGATGAGGGTTTTGAACCCGAAACAGGTCCCAGGATGCTTGTTTCCAGTCCAGGGAAGGCATGGCTTGGCAGTTCGGGCTGGACTGTTCCCATGAGGCACAGGGTCAGACTGATTTGCATATGGCCATGTCTGAACTGGGGTGGTGGAGTGAGCTAAAGAATAATGATGGATTAAACCCAGATCAGTTGACTGGGGGTGAGTGTTTGATTTGCTCTAACGCTCCATCCATCATCCCCTTTGGTATCGCTTTGTTCGCCCTAAGTTGGCAGGGTATGCCCAGACGTGGGTCCCTTGCTCACTTTGCCACTGGATTCAAGATAGCCTGGCTGATGAGGGTTTTGAACCCGAAACCTGTCCCAGGATACTTGTTTCTGGTCCAGGGAAGACATGGCTTGGCAGTTCGGGCTGGACTGTTCCCATGAGGCACAGGGTCAGACTGATTTGCATATGGCCATGTCTGAACTGGGGTGGTGGAGTGAGCTAAAGAATGATGATGGATTAAACCCAGATCAGTTGACTGGGGGTGAGTGTTTGATTTGCTCTAACGCTCCGTCCATCATCCCCTTTGGTATCGCTTTGTTCGCCCTAAGTTGGCAGGGTATGCCCAGACGTGGGTCCCTTGCTCACTTTGCCACTGGATTCAAGATAGCCTGGCTGATGAGGGTTTTGAACCCGAAACCGGTCCCAGGATGCTTGTTTCCGGTCCAGGGAAGACATGGCTTGGCAGTTCGGGCTGGACTGTTCCCATGAGGCACAGGGTCAGACTGATTTGCATATGGCCATGTCTGAACTGGGGTGGTGGAGTGAGCTAAAGAATAATGATGGATTAAACCCAGATCAGTTGACTGGGGGTGAGTGTTTGATTTGCTCTAACGCTCCGTTCATCATCCCCTTTGGTATCGCATTGTTCGCCCTAAGTTGGCAGGGTATGCCCAGACGTGTTTCCCTTGCTCACTTTGCCACTGGATTCAAGATAGCCTGGCTGATGAGGGTTTTGAACCCGAAACCGGTCCAAGGATACTTGTTTCCGGTCCAGGGAAGACATGGCTTGGCAGTTCGGGCTGGACTGTTCCCATGAGGCACAGGGTCAGACTGATTTGCATATGGCCATGTCTGAACTGGGGTGGTGGAGTGAGCTAAAGAATGATGATGGATTAAACCCAGATCAGTTGACTGGGGGTGAGTGTTTGATTTGCTCTAACGCTCCGTCCATCATCCCCTTTGGTATCGCTTTGTTCACCCTAAGTTGGCAGGGTATGCCCAGACGTGGGTCCCTTGCTCACTTTGCCACTGGATTCAAGATAGCCTGGCTGATGAGGGTTTTGACCCGAAACCGGTCCCAGGATGCTTGTTTCCGGTCCAGGGAAGACATGGCTTGGCAGTTCGGGCTGGACTGTTCCCATGAGGCACAGGGTCAGACTGATTTGCATATGGCCATGTCTGAACTGGGGTGGTGGAGTGAGCTAAAGAATGATGATGGATTAAACCCAGATCAGTTGACTGGGGTGAGTGTTTGATTTGCTCTAACGCTCCATCCATCATCCCCTTTGGTATCGCTTTGTTCACCCTAAGTTGGCAGGGTATGCCCAGACGTGGGTCCCTTGCTCACTTTGCCACTGGATTCAAGATAGCCTGGCTGATGAGGGTTTTGAACCCGAAACCGGTCCCAGGATGCTTGTTTCCAGTCCAGGAAGACATGGCTTGGCAGTTCGGGCTGGACTGTTCCCATGAGGCACAGGGTCAGACTGATTTGCATATGGCCATGTCTGAACTGGGGTGGTGGAGTGAGCTAAAGAATGATGATGGATTAAACCCAGATCAGTTGACTGGGGGTGAGTGTTTTATTTGCTCTAACGCTCCGTCCATCATCCCCTTTGGTATCGCTTTGTTCGCCCTAAGTTGGCAGGGTATGCCCAGACGTGGGTCCCTTGCTCACTTTGCCACTGGATTCAAGATAGCCTGGCTGATGAGGGTTTTGAACCCGAAACCGGTCCCAGGATGCTTGTTTCCGGTCCAGGAAGACATGGCTTGGCAGTTCGGGCTGGACTGTTCCCATGAGGCACAGGGTCAGACTGATTTGCATATGGCCATGTCTGAACTGGGGTGGTGGAGTGAGCTAAAGAATGATGTTGGATTAAACCCAGATCAGTTGACTGGGAGTGAGTGTTTGATTTGCTCTAACGCTCCGTCCATCATCCCCTTTGGTATTGCTTTGTTCGCCCTAAGTTGGCAGGGTATGCCCAGACGTGGGTCCCTTGCTCACTTTGCCAATGGATTCAAGATAGCCTGGCTGATGAGGGTTTTGAACCCGAAACCGGTCCCAGGATACTTGTTTCCGGTCCAGGGAAGACATGGCTTGGCAGTTCGGGCTGGACTGTTCCCATGAGGCACAGGGTCAGACTGATTTGCATATGGCCATGTCTGAACTGGGGTGGTGGAGTGAGCTAAAGAATGATGATGGATTAAACCCAGATCAGTTGACTGGGGGTGAGTGTTTGATTTGCTCTAACGCTCCGTCCATCATCCCCTTTGGTATTGCTTTGTTCGCCCTAAGTTGGCAGGGTATGCCCAGACGTGGGTCCCTTGCTCACTTTGCCACTGGATTCAAGATAGCCTGGCTGATGAGGGTTTTGAACCCGAAACCGGTCCCAGGATGCTTGTTTCCGGTCCAGGGAAGGCATGGCTTGGCAGTTCGGGCTGGACTGTTCCCATGAGGCACAGGGTCAGACTGATTTGCATATGGCCATGTCTGAACTGGGGTGGTGGAGTGAGCTAAAGAATAATGATGGATTAAACCCAGATCAGTTGACTGGGGGTGAGTGTTTGATTTGCTCTAACGCTCCGTCCATCATCCCCTTTGGTATCGCTTTGTTCGCCCTAAGTTGGCAGGGTATGCCCAGACGTGGGTCCCTTGCTCACTTTGCCACTGGATTCAAGATAGCCTGGCTGATGAGGGTTTTGAACCCGAAACCGGTCCCAGGATACTTGTTTCCGGTCTAGGAAGACATGGCTTGGCAGTTCGGGCTGGACTGTTCCCATGAGGCACAGGGTCATACTGATTTGCATATGGCCATGTCTGAACTGGGGTGGTGGAGTGAGCTAAAGAATGATGATGGATTAAACCCAGATCAGTTGACTGGGGGTGAGTGTTTGATTTGCTCTAACGCTCCGTCCATCATCCCCTTTGGTATCGCTTTGTTCGCCCTAAGTTGGCAGGGTATGCCCAGACGTGGGTCCCTTGCTCACTTTGCCACTGGATTCAAGATAGCCTGGCTGATGAGGGTTTTGAACCCGAAACCGGTCCCAGGATGCTTGTTTCCGGTCCAGGGAAGACATGGCTTGGCAGTTCGGGCTGGACTGTTCCCATGAGGGACAGGGTCAGACTGATTTGCATATGGCCATGTCTGAACTGGGGTGGTGGAGTGAGCTAAAGAATGATGATGGATTAAACCCAGATCAGTTGACTGGGGGTGAGTGTTTGATTTGCTCTAACGCTCCATCCATCATCCCCTTTGGTATCGCTTTGTTCACCCTAAGTTGGCAGGGTATGCCCAGACGTGGGTCCCTTGCTCACTTTGCCACTGGATTCAAGATAGCCTGGCTGATGAGGGTTTTGAACCCGAAACCGGTCCCAGGATGCTTGTTTCCGGTCCAGGGAAGACATGGCTTGGCAGTTCGGGCTGGACTGTTCCCATGAGGCACAGGGTCAGACTGATTTGCATATGGCCATGTCTGAACTGGGGTGGTGGAGTGAGCTAAAGAATGATGATGGATTAAACCCAGATCAGTTGACTGGGAGTGAGTGTTTGATTTGCTCTAACGCTCCGTCCATCATCCCCTTTGGTATCGCTTTGTTCGCCCTAAGTTGGCAGGGTATGCCCAGACGTGGGTCCCTTGCTCACTTTGCCACTGGATTCAAGATAGCCTGGCTGATGAGGGTTTTGAACCCGAAACAGGTCCCAGGATGCTTGTTTCCGGTCCAGGGAAGGCATGGCTTGGCAGTTCGGGCTGGACTGTTCCCATGAGGCACAGGGTCAGACTGATTTGCATATGGCCATGTCTGAACTGGGGTGGTGGAGTGAGCTAAAGAATGATGATGGATTAAACCCAGATCAGTTGACTGGGGTGAGTGTTTGATTTGCTCTAACGCTCCGTCCATCATCCCCTTTGGTATCGCTTTGTTCGCCCTAAGTTGGCAGGGTATGCCCAGACGTGGGTCCCTTGCTCACTTTGCCACTGGATTCAAGATAGCCTGGCCGATGAGGGTTTTGAACCCGAAACCGGTCCCAGGATGCTTGTTTCCGGTCCAGGGAAGACATGGCTTGGCAGTTCGGGCTGGACTGTTCCCATGAGGCACAGGGTCAGACTGATTTGCATATGGCCATGTCTGAACTGGGGTGGTGGAGTGAGCTAAAGAATGATGATGGATTAAACCCAGATCAGTTGACTGGGGGTGAGTGTTTGATTTGCTCTAACGCTCCGTCCATCATCCCCTTTGGTATCGCTTTGTTCGCCCTAAGTTGGCAGGGTATGCCCAGACGTGGGTCCCTTGCTCACTTTGCCACTGGATTCAAGATAGCCTGGCTGATGAGGGTTTTGAACCCGAAACCGGTCCCAGGATACTTGTTTCCGGTCCAGGGAAGACATGGCTTGGCAGTTCGGGCTGGACTGTTCCCATGAGGCACAGGGTCAGACTGATTTGCATATGGCCATGTCTGAACTGGGGTGGTGGAGTGAGCTAAAGAATGATGATGGATTAAACCAGGATCAGTTGACTGGGGGTGAGTGTTTGATTTGCTCTAACGCTCCGTCCATCATCCCCTTTGGTATCGCTTTGTTCGACCTAAGTTGGCAGGGTATGCCCAGACGTGGGTCCCTTGCTCACTTTGCCACTGGATTCAAGATAGCCTGGCTGATGAGGGTTTTGAACCCGAAACCGGTCCCAGGATGCTTGTTTCCGGTCCAGGGAAGGCATGGCTTGGCAGTTCGGGCTGGACTGTTCCCATGAGGCACAGGGTCAGACTGATTTGCATATGTCCATGTCTGAACTGGGGTGGTGGAGTGAGCTAAAGAATAATGATGGATTAAACCCAGATCAGTTGACTGGGGGTGAGTGTTTGATTTGCTCTAACGCTCCGTCCATCATCCCCTTTGGTATCGCTTTGTTCTCCCTAAGTTGGCAGGGTATGCCCAGACGTGGGTCCCTTGCTCACTTTGCCACTGGATTCAAGATAGCCTGGCTGATGAGGGTTTTGAACCCGAAACCGGTCCAAGGATACTTGTTTCCGGTCCAGGGAAGACATGGCTTGGCAGTTCGGGCTGGACTGTTCCCATGAGGCACAGGGTCAGACTGATTTGCATATGGCCATGTCTGAACTGGGGTGGTGGAGTGAGCTAAAGAATGATGATGGATTAAACCCAGATCAGTTGACTGGGGGTGAGTGTTTGATTTGCTCTAACGCTCCGTCCATCATCCCCTTTGGTATCGCTTTGTTCACCCTAAGTTGGCAGGGTATGCCCAGACGTGGGTCCCTTGCTCACTTTACCACTGGATTCAAGATAGCCTGGCTGATGAGGGTTTTGACCCGAAACCGGTCCCAGGATGCTTGTTTCCGGTCCAGGGAAGACATGGCTTGGCAGTTCGGGCTGGACTGTTCCCATGAGGCACAGGGTCAGACTGATTTGCATATGGCCATGTCTGAACTGGGGTGGTGGAGTGAGCTAAAGAATGATGATGGATTAAACCCAGATCAGTTGACTGGGGGTGAGTGTTTGATTTGCTCTAACGCTCCATCCATCATCCCCTTTGGTATCGCTTTGTTCACCCTAAGTTGGCAGGGTATGCCCAGACGTGGGTCCCTTGCTCACTTTGCCACTGGATTCAAGATAGCCTGGCTGATGAGGGTTTTGAACCCGAAACCGGTCCCAGGATGCTTGTTTCCGGTCCAGGGAAGACATGGCTTGGCAGTTCGGGCTGGACTGTTCCCATGAGGCACAGGGTCAGACTGATTTGCATATGGCCATGTCTGAACTGGGGTGGTGGAGTGAGCTAAAGAATGATGATGGATTAAACCCAGATCAGTTGACTGGGGGTGAGTGTTTTATTTGCTCTAACGCTCCGTCCATCATCCCCTTTGGTATCGCTTTGTTCGCCCTAAGTTGGCAGGGTATGCCCAGACGTGGGTCCCTTGCTCACTTTGCCACTGGATTCAAGATAGCCTGGCTGATGAGGGTTTTGAACCCGTAACCGGTCCCAGGATGCTTGTTTCCGGTCCAGGGAAGACATGGCTTGGCAGTTCGGGCTGGACTGTTCCCATGAGGCACAGGGTCAGACTGATTTGCATATGGCCATGTCTGAACTGGGGTGGTGGAGTGAGCTAAAGAATGATGATGGATTAAACCCAGATCAGTTGACTGGGAGTGAGTGTTTGATTTGCTCTAACGCTCCGTCCATCATCCCCTTTGGTATTGCTTTTTTCGCCCTAAGTTGGCAGGGTATGCCCAGACGTGGGTCCCTTGCTCACTTTGCCAATGGATTCAAGATAGCCTGGCTGATGAGGGTTTTGAACCCGAAACCGGTCCCAGGATACTTGTTTCCGGTCCAGGGAAGACATGGCTTGGCAGTTCGGGCTGGACTGTTCCCATGAGGCACAGGGTCAGACTGATTTGCATATGGCCATGTCTGAACTGGGGTGGTGGAGTGAGCTAAAGAATGATGATGGATTAAACCCAGATCAGTTGACTGGGGGTGAGTGTTTGATTTGCTCTAACGCTCCGTCCATCATCCCGTTTGGTATTGGTTTGTTCGCCCTAAGTTGGCAGGGTATGCCCAGACGTGGGTCCCTTGCTCACTTTGCCACTGGATTCAAGATAGCCTGGCTGATGAGGGTTTTGAACCCGAAACCGGTCCCAGGATGCTTGTTTCCGGTCCAGGAAGACATGGCTTGGCAGTTCGGGCTGGACTGTTCCCATGAGGCACAGGGTCAGACTGATTTGCATATGGCCATGTCTGAACTGGGGTGGTGGAGTGAGCTAAAGAATGATGATGGATTAAACCCAGATCAGTTGACTGGGGGTGAGTGTTTGATTTGCTCTAACGCTCCATCCATCATCCCCTTTGGTATCACTTTGTTCACCCTAAGTTGGCAGGGTATGCCCAGACGTGGTTCCCTTGCTCACTTTGCCACTGGATTCAAGATAGCCTGGCTGATGAGGGTTTTGAACCCAAAACCGGTCCCAGGATGCTTGTTTCCGGTCCAGGGAGGACATGGCTTGGCAGTTCGGGCTGGACTGTTCCCATGAGGCACAGGGTCAGACTGATTTGCATATGGCCATGTCTGAACTGGGGTGGTGGAGTGAGCTAAAGAATGATGATGGATTAAACCCAGATCAGTTGACTGGGGGTGAGTGTTTTATTTGCTCTAACGCTCCGTCCATCATCCCCTTTGGTATCGCTTTGTTTGCCCTAAGTTGGCAGGGTATGCCCAGACGTGGGTCCCTTGCTCACTTTGCCACTGGATTCAAGATAGCCTGGCTGATGAGGGTTTTGAACCCGAAACCGGTCCCAGGATGCTTGTTTCCCATCCAGGGAAGACATGGCTTGGCAGTTCGGGCTGGACTGTTCCCATGAGGCACAGGGTCAGACTGATTTGCATATGGCCATGTCTGAACTGGGGTGGTGGAGTGAGCTAAAGAATGATGATGGATTAAACCCAGATCAGTTGACTGGGAGTGAGTGTTTGATTTGCTCTAACGCTCCGTCCATCATCCCCTTTGGTATCGCTTTGTTCGCCCTAAGTTGGCAGGGTATGCCCAGACGTGGGTCCCTTGCTCACTTTGCCACTGGATTCAAGATAGCCTGGCTGATGAGGGTTTTGAACCCGAAACCGGTCCCAGGATGCTTGTTTCCGGTCAAGGGAAGGCATGGCTTGGCAGTTCGGGCTGGACTGTTCCCATGAGGCACAGGGTCAGACTGATTTGCATATGGCCATGTCTGAACTGGGGTGGTGGAGTGAGCTAAAGAATAATGATGGATTAAACCCAGATCAGTTGACTGGGGGTGAGTGTTTGATTTGCTCTAACGCTCTGTCCATCATCCCCTTTGGTATCGCTTTGTTCGCCCCTAAGTTGGCAGGGTATGCCCAGACGTGGGTCCCTTGCTCACTTTGCCACTGGATTCAAGATAGCCTGGCTGATGAGGGTTTTGAACCCGAAACCGGTCCCAGGATACTTGTTTCCGGTCCAGGGAAGACATGGCTTGGCAGTTCGGGCTGGACTGTTCCCATGAGGCACAGGGTCAGACTGATTTGCATATGGCCATGTCTGAACTGGGGTGGTGGAGTGAGCTAAAGAATGATGATGGATTAAACCCAGATCAGTTGACTGGGGGTGAGTGTTTGATTTGCTCTAACGCTCCGTCCATCATCCCCTTTAGTATCGCTTTGTTCGCCCTAAGTTGGCAGGGTATGCCCAGACGTGGGTCCCTTGCTCACTTTGCCACTGGATTCAAGATAGCCTGGCTGATGAGGGTTTTGAACCCGAAACCGGTCCCAGGATGCTTGTTTCCGGTCCAGGGAAGACATGGCTTGGCAGTTCGGGCTGGACTGTTCCCATGAGGGACAGGGTCAGACTGATTTGCATATGGCCATGTCTGAACTGGGGTGGTGGAGTGAGCTAAAGAATGATGATGGATTAAACCCAGATCAGTTGACTGGGGGTGAGTGTTTGATTTGCTCTAACGCTCCATCCATCATCCCCTTTGGTATCGCTTTGTTCACCCTAAGTTGGCAGGGTATGCCCAGACGTGGGTCCCTTGCTCACTTTGCCACTGGATTCAAGATAGCCTGGCTGATGAGGGTTTTGAACCCGAAACCGGTCCCAGGATGCTTGTTTCCGGTCCAGGGAAGACATGGCTTGGCAGTTCGGGCTGGACTGTTCCCATGAGGCACAGGGTCAGACTGATTTGCATATGGCCATGTCTGAACTGGGGTGGTGGAGTGAGTTAAAGAATGATGATGGATTAAACCCAGATCAGTTGACTGGGAATGAGTGTTTGATTTGCTCTAACGCTCCATCCATCATCCCCTTTGGTATCGCTTTGTTCGCCCTAAGTTGGCAGGGTATGCCCAGACGTGGGTCCCTTGCTCACTTTGCCACTGGATTCAAGATAGCCTGGCTGATGAGGGTTTTGACCCGAAACCGGTCCCAGGATGCTTGTTTCCGGTCCAAGGAAGACATGGCTTGGCAGTTCGGGCTGGACAGTTCCCATGAGGCACAGGGTCAGACTGATTTGCATATGGCCATGTCTGAACTGGGGTGGTGGAGTGAGCTAAAGAATGATGATGGATTAAACCCAGATCAGTTGACTGGGGTGAGTGTTTGATTTGCTCTAACGCTCCATCCATCATCCCCTTTGGTATCGCTTTGTTCACCCTAAGTTGGCAGGGTATGCCCAGACGTGGGTCCCTTGCTCACTTTGCCACTGGATTGAAGATAGCCTGGCTGAGGAGGGTTTTGAACCCGAAACCGGTCCCAGGATGCTTGTTTCCGGTCCAGGGAAGACATGGCTTGGCAGTTCGGGCTGGACTGTTCCCATGAGGCACAGGGTCAGACTAATTTGCATATGGCCATGTCTGAACTGGGGTGGTGGAGTGAGCTAAAGAATGATGATGGATTAAACCCAGATCAGTTGACTGGGGGTGAGTGTTTTATTTGCTCTAACGCTCCGTCCATCATCCCCTTTGGTATCGCTTTGTTCGCCCTAAGTTGGCAGGGTATGCCCAGACGTGGGTCCCTTGCTCACTTTGCCACTGGATTCAAGATAGCCTGGCTGATGAGGGTTTTGAACCCGAAACCGGTCCCAGGATGCTTGTTTCCGGTCCAGGGAAGACATGGCTTGGCAGTTCGGGCTGGACTGTTCCCATGAGGCACAGGGTCAGACTGATTTGCATATGGCCATGTCTGAACTGGGGTGGTGGAGTGAGCTAAAGAATGATGATGGATTAAACCCAGATCAGTTGACTGGGAGTGAGTGTTTGATTTGCTCTAACGCTCCGTCCATCATCCCCTTTGGTATTGCTTTGTTCGCCCTAAGTTGGCAGGGTATGCCCAGACGTGGGTCCCTTGCTCACTTTGCCAATGGATTCAAGATAGCCTGGCTGATGAGGGTTTTGAACCCGAAACCGGTCCCAGGATACTTGTTTCCGGTCCAGGAAGACATGGCTTGGCAGTTCGGGCTGGACTGTTCCCATGAGGCACAGGGTCAGACTGATTTGCATATGGCCATGTCTGAACTGGGGTGGTGGAGTGAGCTAAAGAATGATGATGGATTAAACCCAGATCAGTTGACTGGGGGTGAGTGTTTGATTTGCTCTAACGCTCCGTCCATCATCCCCTTTGGTATTGCTTTGTTCGCCCTAAGTTGGCAGGGTATGCCCAGACGTGGGTCCCTTGCTCACTTTGCCACTGGATTCAAGATAGCCTGGATGATGAGGGTTTTGAACCCGAAGCCGGTCCCAGGATGCTTGTTTCCGGTCCAGGGAAGACATGGCTTGGCAGTTCGGGCTGGACTGTTCCCATGAGGCACAGGGTCAGACTGATTTGCATATGGCCATGTCTGAACTGGGGTGGTGGAGTGAGCTAAAGAATGATGATGGATTAAACCCAGATCAGTTGACTGGGAGTGAGTGTTTGATTTGCTCTAACGCTCCGTCCATCATCCCCTTTGGTATCGCTTTGTTCGCCCTAAGTTGGCAGGGTATGCCCAGACGTGGGTCCCTTGCTCACTTTGCCACTGGATTCAAGATAGCCTGGCTGATGAGGGTTTGAACCCGAAACAGGTCCCAGGATGCTTGTTTCCGGTCCAGGGAAGGCATGGCTTGGCAGTTCGGGCTGGACTGTCCCCATGAGGCACAGGGTCAGACTGATTTGCATATGGCCATGTCTGAACTGGGGTGGTGGAGTGAGCTAAAGAATAATGATGGATTAAATCCAGATCAGTTGACTGGGGGTGAGTGTTTGATTTGCTCTAACGCTCCATCCATCATCCCCTTTGGTATCGCTTTGTTCGCCCTAAGTTGGCAGGGTATGCCCAGACGTGGGTCCCTTGCTCACTTTGCCACTGGATTCAAGATAGCCTGGCTGATGAGGGTTTTGAACCCGAAACCGGTCCCAGGATACTTGTTTCCGGTCCAGGGAAGACATGGCTTGGCAGTTCGGGCTGGACTGTTCCCATGAGGCACAGGGTCAGACTGATTTGCATATGGCCATGTCTGAACTGGGGTGGTGGAGTGAGCTAAAGAATGATGATGGATTAAACCCAGATCAGTTGACTGGGGGTGAGTGTTTGATTTGCTCTAACGCTCCGTCCATCATCCCCTTTGGTATCGCTTTGTTCGCCCTAAGTTGGCAGGGTATGCCCAGACGTGGGTCCCTTGCTCACTTTGCCACTGGATTCAAGATAGCCTGGCTGATGAGGGTTTTGAACCCGAAACCGGTCCCAGGATGCTTGTTTCCCATCCAGGGAAGACATGGCTTGGCAGTTCGGGCTGGACTGTTCCCATGAGGCACAGGGTCAGACTGATTTGCATATGGCCATGTCTGAACTGGGGTGGTGGAGTGAGCTAAAGAATGATGATGGATTAAACCCAGATCAGTTGACTGGGAGTGAGTGTTTGATTTGCTCTAACGCTCCGTCCATCATCCCCTTTGGTATCGCGTTGTTCGCCCTAAGTTGGCAGGGTATGCCCAGACGTGGGTCCCTTGCTCACTTTGCCACTGGATTCAAGATAGCCTGGCTGATGAGGGTTTTGAACCCGAAACCGGTCCCAGGATGCTTGTTTCCGGTCCAGGGAAGGCATGGCTTGGCAGTTCGGGCTGGACTGTTCCCATGAGGCACAGGGTCAGACTGATTTGCATATGGCCATGTCTGAACTGGGGTGGTGGAGTGAGCTAAAGAATAATGATGGATTAAACCCAGATCAGTTGACTGGGGGTGAGTGTTTGATTTGCTCTAACGCTCTGTCCATCATCCCCTTTGGTATCGCTTTGTTCGCCCTAAGTTGGCAGGGTATGCCCAGACGTGGGTCCCTTGCTCACTTTGCCACTGGATTCAAGATAGCCTGGCTGATGAGGGTTTTGAACCTGAAACCGGTCCCAGGATACTTGTTTCCGGTCCAGGGAAGACATGGCTTGGCAGTTCGGGCTGGACTGTTCCCATGAGGCACAGGGTCAGACTGATTTGCATATGGCCATGTCTGAACTGGGGTGGTGGAGTGAGCTAAAGAATGATGATGGATTAAACCCAGATCAGTTGACTGGGGGTGAGTGTTTGATTTGCTCTAACGCTCCGTCCATCATCCCCTTTGGTATCGCTTTGTTCGCCCTAAGTTGGCAGGGTATGCCCAGACGTGGGTCCCTTGCTCACTTTGCCACTGGATTCAAGATAGCCTGGCTGATGAGGGTTTTGAACCCGAAACCGGTCCCAGGATGCTTGTTTCCGGTCCAGGGAAGACATGGCTTGGCAGTTCGGGCTGGACTGTTCCCATGAGGGACAGGGTCAGACTGATTTGCATATGGCCATGTCTGAACTGGGAGTGGTGGAGTGAGCTAAAGAATGATGATGGATTAAACCCAGATCAGTTGACTGGGGGTGAGTGTTTGATTTGCTCTAACGCTCCATCCATCATCCCCTTTGGTATCGCTTTGTTCACCCTAAGTTGGCAGGGTATGCCCAGACGTGGGTCCCTTGCTCACTTTGCCACTGGATTCAAGATAGCCTGGCTGATGAGGGTTTTGAACCCGAAACCGGTCCCAGGATGCTTGTTTCCGGTCCAGGGAAGACATGGCTTGGCAGTTCGGGCTGGACTGTTCCCATGAGGCACAGGGTCAGACTGATTTGCATATGGCCATGTCTGAACTGGGGTGGTGGAGTGAGCTAAAGAATGATGATGGATTAAACCCAGATCAGTTGACTGGGAGTGAGTGTTTGATTTGCTCTAACGCTCCGTCCATCATCCCCTTTGGTATTGCTTTGTTCGCCCTAAGTTGGCAGGGTATGCCCAGACGTGGGTCCCTTGCTCACTTTGCCACTGGATTCAAGATAGCCTGGCTGATGAGGGTTTTGACCCGAAACCGGTCCCAGGATGCTTGTTTCCGGTCCAGGGAAGACATGGCTTGGCAGTTCGTGCTGGACTGTTCCCATGAGGCACAGGGTCAGACTGATTTGCATATGGCCATGTCTGAACTGGGGTGGTGGAGTGAGCTAAAGAATGATGATGGATTAAACCCAGATCAGTTGACTGGGGTGAGTGTTTGATTTGCTCTAACGCTCCATCCATCATCCCCTTTGGTATCGCTTTGTTCACCCTAAGTTGGCAGGGTATGCCCAGACGTGGGTCCCTTGCTCACTTTGCCACTGGATTCAAGATAGCCTGGCTGATGAGGGTTTTGAACCCGAAACCGGTCCCAGGATGCTTGTTTCCGGTCCAGGGAAGACATGGCTTGGCAGTTCGGGCTGGACTGTTCCCATGAGGCACAGGGTCAGACTAATTTGCATATGGCCATGTCTGAACTGGGGTGGTGGAGTGAGCTAAAGAATGATGATGGATTAAACCCAGATCAGTTGACTGGGGGTGAGTGTTTTATTTGCTCTAACGCTCCGTCCATCATCCCCTTTGGTATCGCTTTGTTCGCCCTAAGTTGGCAGGGTATGCCCAGACGTGGGTCCCTTGCTCACTTTGCCACTGGATTCAAGATAGCCTGGCTGATGAGGGTTTTGAACCCGAAACCGGTCCCAGGATGCTTGTTTCCGGTCCAGGGAAGACATGGCTTGGCAGTTCGGGCTGGACTGTTCCCATGAGGCACAGGGTCAGACTGATTTGCATATGGCCATGTCTGAACTGGGGTGGTGGAGTGAGCTAAAGAATGATGATGGATTAAACCCAGATCAGTTGACTGGGAGTGAGTGTTTGATTTGCTCTAACGCTCCGTCCATCATCCCCTTTGGTATTGCTTTGTTCGCCCTAAGTTGGCAGGGTATGCCCAGACGTGGGTCCCTTGCTCACTTTGCCAATGGATTCAAGATAGCCTGGCTGATGAGGGTTTTGAACCCGAAACCGGTCCCAGGATACTTGTTTCCGGTCCAGGGAAGACATGGCTTGGCAGTTCGGGCTGGACTGTTCCCATGAGGCACAGGGTCAGACTGATTTGCATATGGCCATGTCTGAACTGGGGTGGTGGAGTGAGCTAAAGAATGATGATGGATTAAACCCAGATCAGTTGACTGGGGGTGAGTGTTTGATTTGCTCTAACGCTCCGTCCATCATCCCCTTTGGTATTGCTTTGTTCGCCCTAAGTTGGCAGGGTATGCCCAGACGTGGGTCCCTTGCTCACTTTGCCACTGGATTCAAGATAGCCTGGCTGATGAGGGTTTTGAACCCGAAACCGGTCCCAGGATGCTTGTTTCCGGTCCAGGGAAGGCATGGCTTGGCAGTTCGGGCTGGACTGTTCCCATGAGGCACAGGGTCAGACTGATTTGCATATGGCCATGTCTGAACTGGGGTGGTGGAGTGAGCTAAAGAATAATGATGGATTAAACCCAGATCAGTTGACTGGGGGTGAGTGTTTGATTTGCTCTAACGCTCCGTCCATCATCCCCTTTGGTATCGCTTTGTTCGCCCTAAGTTGGCAGGGTATGCCCAGACGTGGGTCCCTTGCTCACTTTGCCACTGGATTCAAGATAGCCTGGCTGATGAGGGTTTTGAACCCGAAACCGGTCCCAGGATACTTGTTTCCGGTCCAGGGAAGACATGGCTTGGCAGTTCGGGCTGGACTGTTCCCATGAGGCACAGGGTCAGACTGATTTGCATATGGCCATGTCTGAACTGGGGTGGTGGAGTGAGCTAAAGAATGATGATGGATTAAACCCAGATCAGTTGACTGGGGGTGAGTGTTTGATTTGCTCTAACGCTCCGTCCATCATCCCCTTTGGTATCGCTTTGTTCGCCCTAAGTTGGCAGGGTATGCCCAGACGTGGGTCCCTTGCTCACTTTGCCACTGGATTCAAGATAGCCTGGCTGATGAGGGTTTTGAACCCGAAACCGGTCCCAGGATGCTTGTTTCCGGTCCAGGGAAGACATGGCTTGGCAGTTCGGGCTGGACTGTTCCCATGAGGGACAGGGTCAGACTGATTTGCATATGGCCATGTCTGAACTGGGGTGGTGGAGTGAGCTAAAGAATGATGATGGATTAAACCCAGATCAGTTGACTGGGGGTGAGTGTTTGATTTGCTCTAACGCTCCATCCATCATCCCCTTTGGTATCGCTTTGTTCACCCTAAGTTGGCAGGGTATGCCCAGACGTGGGTCCCTTGCTCACTTTGCCACTGGATTCAAGATAGCCTGGCTGATGAGGGTTTTGAACCCGAAACCGGTCCCAGGATGCTTGTTTCCGGTCCAGGGAAGACATGGCTTGGCAGTTCGGGCTGGACTGTTCCCATGAGGCACAGGGTCAGACTGATTTGCATATGGCCATGTCTGAACTGGGGTGGTGGAGTGAGCTAAAGAATGATGATGGATTAAACCCAGATCAGTTGACTGGGAGTGAGTGTTTGATTTGCTCTAACGCTCCGTCCATCATCCCCTTTGGTATCGCTTTGTTCGCCCTAAGTTGGCAGGGTATGCCCAGACGTGGGTCCCTTGCTCACTTTGCCACTGGATTCAAGATAGCCTGGCTGATGAGGGTTTTGAACCCGAAACAGGTCCCAGGATGCTTGTTTCCGGTCCAGGGAAGGCATGGCTTGGCAGTTCGGGCTGGACTGTCCCCATGAGGCACAGGGTCAGACTGATTTGCATATGGCCATGTCTGAACTGGGGTGGTGGAGTGAGCTAAAGAATAATGATGGATTAAATCCAGATCAGTTGACTGGGGGTGAGTGTTTGATTTGCTCTAACGCTCCATCCATCATCCCCTTTGGTATCGCTTTGTTCGCCCTAAGTTGGCAGGGTATGCCCAGACGTGGGTCCCTTGCTCACTTTGCCACTGGATTCAAGATAGCCTGGCTGATGAGGCTTTTGAACCCGAAACCGGTCCCAGGATACTTGTTTCCGGTCCAGGGAAGACATGGCTTGGCAGTTCGGGCTGGACTGTTCCCATGAGGCACAGGGTCAGACTGATTTGCATATGGCCATGTCTGAACTGGGGTGGTGGAGTGAGCTAAAGAATGATGATGGATTAAACCCAGATCAGTTGACTGGGTGTGAGTGTTTGATTTGCTCTAACGCTCCGTCCATCATCCCCTTTGGTATCGCTTTGTTCGCCCTAAGTTGGCAGGGTATGCCCAGACGTGGGTCCCTTGCTCACTTTGCCACTGGATTCAAGATAGCCTGGCTGATGAGGGTTTTGAACCCGAAACCGGTCCCAGGATGCTTGTTTCCGGTCCAGGGAAGACATGGCTTGGCAGTTCGGGCTGGACTGTTCCCATGAGGCACAGGGTCAGACTGATTTGCATATGGCCATGTCTGAACTGGGGTGGTGGAGTGAGCTAAAGAATGATGATGGATTAAACCCAGATCAGTTGACTGGGGGTGAGTGTTTGATTTGCTCTAACGCTCCGTCCATCATCCCCTTTGGTATCGCTTTGTTCGCCCTAAGTTGGCAGGGTATGCCCAGACGTGGGTCCCTTGCTCACTTTGCCACTGGATTCAAGATAGCCTGGCTGATGAGGGTTTTGAACCCGAAACCGGTCCCAGGATACTTGTTTCCGGTCCAGGGAAGACATGGCTTGGCAGTTCGGGCTGGACTGTTCCCATGAGGCACAGGGTCAGACTGATTTGCATATGGCCATGTCTGAACTGGGGTGGTGGAGTGAGCTAAAGAATGATGATGGATTAAACCCAGATCAGTTGACTGGGGGTGAGTGTTTGATTTGCTCTAACGCTCCGTCCATCATCCCCTTTGAGTATCGCTTTGTTCGACCTAAGTTGGCAGGGTATGCCCAGACGTGGGTCCCTTGCTCACTTTGCCACTGGATTCAAGATAGCCTGGCTGATGAGGGTTTTGAACCCGAAACCGGTCCCAGGATGCTTGTTTCCGGTCCAGGGAAGACATGGCTTGGCAGTTCGGGCTGGACTGTTCCCATGAGGCACAGGGTCAGACTGATTTGCATATGGCCATGTCTGAACTGGAGTGGTGGAGTGAGCTAAAGAATGATGATGGATTAAACCCAGATCAGTTGACTGGGAGTGAGTGTTTGATTTGCTCTAACGCTCCGTCCATCATCCCCTTTGGTATCGCTTTGTTCGCCCTAAATTGGCAGGGTATGCCCAGACGTGGGTCCCTTGCTCACTTTGCCACTGGATTCAAGATAGCCTGGCTGATGAGGGTTTTGAACCCGAAACCGGTCCCAGGATGCTTGTTTCCGGTCCAGGGAAGGCATGGCTTGGCAGTTCGGGCTGGACTGTTCCCATGAGGCACAGGGTCAGACTGATTTGCATATGGCCATGTCTGAACTGGGGTGGTGGAGTGAGCTAAAGAATAATGATGGATTAAACCCAGATCAGTTGACTGGGGGTGAGTGTTTGATTTGCTCTAACGCTCCGTCCATCATCCCCTTTGGTATCGCTTTGTTCTCCCTAAGTTGGCAGGGTATGCCCAGACGTGGGTCCCTTGCTCACTTTGCCACTGGATTCAAGATAGCCTGGCTGATGAGGGTTTTGAACCCGAAACCGGTCCAAGGATACTTGTTTCCGGTCCAGGAAGACATGGCTTGGCAGTTCGGGCTGGACTGTTCCCATGAGGCACAGGGTCAGACTGATTTGCATATGGCCATGTCTGAACTGGGGTGGTGGAGTGAGCTAAAGAATGATGATGGATTAAACCCAGATCAGTTGACTGGGGGTGAGTGTTTGATTTGCTCTAACGCTCCGTCCATCATCCCTTTTGGTATCGCTTTGTTCGCCCTAAGTTGGCAGGGTATGCCCAGACGTGGGTCCCTTGCTCACTTTGCCACTGGATTCAAGATAGCCTGGCTGATGAGGGTTTTGACCCGAAACCGGTCCCAGGATGCTTGTTTCCGGTCCAGGGAAGACATGGCTTGGCAGTTCGGGCTGGACTGTTCCCATGAGGCACAGGGTCAGACTGATTTGCATATGGCCATGTCTGAACTGGGGTGGTGGAGTGAGCTAAAGAATGATGATGGATTAAACCCAGATCAGTTGACTGGGGTGAGTGTTTGATTTGCTCTAACGCTCCATCCATCATCCCCTTTGGTATCGCTTTGTTCACCCTAAGTTGGCAGGGTATGCCCAGACGTGGGTCCCTTGCTCACTTTGCCACTGGATTCAAGATAGCCTGGCTGATGAGGGTTTTGAACCCGAAACCGGTCCCCAGGATGCTTGTTTCCGGTCCAGGGAAGACATGGCTTGGCAGTTCGGGCTGGACTGTTCCCATGAGGCACAGGGTCAGACTGATTTGCATATGGCCATGTCTGAACTGGGGTGGTGGAGTGAGCTAAAGAATGATGATGGATTAAACCCAGATCAGTTGACTGGGGGTGAGTGTTTTATTTGCTCTAACGCTCCGTCCATCATCCCCTTTGGTATCGCTTTGTTCGCCCTATGTTGGCAGGGTATGCCCAGACGTGGGTCCCTTGCTCACTTTGCCACTGGATTCAAGATAGCCTGGCTGATGAGGGTTTTGAACCCGAAACCGGTCCCAGGATGCTTGTTTCCGGTCCAGGGAAGACATGGCTTGGCAGTTCGGGCTGGACTGTTCCCATGAGGCACAGGGTCAGACTGATTTGCATATGGCCATGTCTGAACTGGGGTGGTGGAGTGAGCTAAAGAATGATGATGGATTAAACCCAGATCAGTTGACTGGGAGTGAGTGTTTGATTTGCTCTAACGCTCCGTCCATCATCCCCTTTGGTATTGCTTTGTTCGCCCTAAGTTGGCAGGGTATGCCCAGACGTGGGTCCCTTGCTCACTTTGCCAATGGATTCAAGATAGCCTGGCTGATGAGGGTTTTGAACCCGAAACCGGTCCCAGGATACTTGTTTCCGGTCCAGGAAAGACATGGCTTGGCAGTTCGGGCTGGACTGTTCCCATGAGGCACAGGGTCAGACTGATTTGCATATGGCCATGTCTGAACTGGGGTGGTAGAGTGAGCTAAAGAATGATGATGGATTAAACCCAGATCAGTTGACTGGGGGTGAGTGTTTGATTTGCTCTAACGCTCCGTCCATCATCCCCTTTGGTATTGCTTTGTTCGCCCTAAGTTGGCAGGGTATGCCCAGACGTGGGTCCCTTGCTCACTTTGCCACTGGATTCAAGATAGCCTGGCTGATGAGGGTTTTGAACCCAAAACCGGTCCCAGGATGCTTGTTTCCGGTCCAGGGAAGACATGGCTTGGCAGTTCGGGCTGGACTGTTCCCATGAGGCACACGGTCAGACTGATTTGCATATGGCCATGTCTGAACTGGGGTGGTGGAGTGAGCTAAAGAATGATGATGGATTAAACCCAGATCAGTTGACTGGGGGTGAGTGTTTGATTTGCTCTAACGCTCCATCCATCATCCCCTTTGGTATCACTTTGTTCACCCTAAGTTGGCAGGGTATGCCCAGACGTGGGTCCCTTGCTCACTTTGCCACTGGATTCAAGATAGCCTGGCTGATGAGGGTTTTGAACCCGAAACCGGTCCCAGGATGCTTGTTTCCGGTCCAGGGAAGACATGGCTTGGCAGTTCGGGCTGGACTGTTCCCATGAGGCACAGGGTCAGACTGATTTGCATATGGCCATGTCTGAACTGGGGTGGTGGAGTGAGCTAAAGAATGATGATGGATTAAACCCAGATCAGTTGACTGGGGGTGAGTGTTTGATTTGCTCTAACGCTCCGTCCATCATCCCCTTTGGTATCGCTTTGTTCGCCCTAAGTTGGCAGGGTATGCCCAGACGTGGGTCCCTTGCTCACTTTGCCCCTGGATTCAAGATAGCCTGGCTGATGAGGGTTTTGAACCCGAAACCGGTCCCAGGATGCTTGTTTCCGGTCCAGGGAAGACATGGCTTGGCAGTTCGGGCTGGACTGTTCCCATGAGGGACAGGGTCAGACTGATTTGCATATGGCCATGTCTGAACTGGGGTGGTGGAGTGAGCTAAAGAATGATGATGGATTAAACCCAGATCAGTTGACTGGGGGTGAGTGTTTGATTTGCTCTAACGCTCCATCCATCATCCCCTTTGGTATCGCTTTGTTCACCCTAAGTTGGCAGGGTATGCCCAGACGTGGGTCCCTTGCTCACTTTGCCACTGGATTCAAGATAGCCTGGCTGATGAGGGTTTTGAACCCGAAACCGGTCCCAGGATGCTTGTTTCCGGTCCAGGGAAGACATGGCTTGGCAGTTCGGGCTGGACTGTTCCCATGAGGCACAGGGTCAGACTGATTTGCATATGGCCATGTCTGAACTGGGGTGGTGGAGTGAGCTAAAGAATGATGATGGATTAAACCCAGATCAGTTGACTGGGAGTGAGTGTTTGATTTGCTCTAACGCTCCGTCCATCATCCCCTTTGGTATCGCTTTGTTCGCCCTAAGTTGGCAGGGTATGCCCAGACGTGGGTCCCTTGCTCACTTTGCCACTGGATTCAAGATAGCCTGGCTGGTGAGGGTTTTGAACCCGAAACAGGTCCCAGGATGCTTGTTTCCGGTCCAGGGAAGGCATGGCTTGGCAGTTCGGGCTGGACTGTTCCCATGAGGCACAGGGTCAGACTGATTTGCATATGGCCATGTCTGAACTGGGGTGGTGGAGTGAGCTAAAGAATAATGATGGATTAAACCCAGATCAGTTGACTGGGGGTGAGTGTTTGATTTGCTCTAACGCTCCATCCATCATCCCCTTTGGTATCGCTTTGTTCGCCCTAAGTTGGCAGGGTATGCCCAGACGTGGGTCCCTTCACTTTGCCACTGGATTCAAGATAGCCTGGCTGATGAGGGTTTTGAACCCGAAACCGGTCCCAGGATACTTGTTTCCGGTCCAGGGAAGACATGGCTTGGCAGTTCGGGCTGGACTGTTCCCATGAGGCACAGGGTCAGACTGATTTGCATATGGCCATGTCTGAACTGGGGTGGTGGAGTGAGCTAAAGAATGATAATGGATTAAACCCAGATCAGTTGACTGGGGGTGAGTGTTTGATTTGCTCTAACGCTCCGTCCATCATCCCCTTTGGTATCGCTTTGTTCGCCCTAAGTTGGCAGGGTATGCCCAGACGTGGGTCCCTTGCTCACTTTGCCACTGGATTCAAGATAGCCTGGCTGATGAGGGTTTTGAACCCGAAACCGGTCCCAGGATGCTTGTTTCCGGTCCAGGGAAGACATGGCTTGGCAGTTCGGGCTGGACTGTTCCCTTGAGGCACAGGGTCAGACTGATTTGCATATGGCCATGTCTGAACTGGAGTGGTGGAGTGAGCTAAAGAATGATGATGGATTAAACCCAGATCAGTTGACTGGGAGTGAGTGTTTGATTTGCTCTAACGCTCCGTCCATCATCCCCTTTGGTATCGCTTTGTTCACCCTAAGTTGGCAGGGTATGCCCAGACGTGGGTCCCTTGCTCACTTTGCCACTGGATTCAAGATAGCCTGGCTGATGAGGGTTTTGAACCCGAAACCGGTCCCAGGATGCTTGTTTCCGGTCCAGGGAAGACATGGCTTGGCAGTTCGGGCTTGACTGTTCCCATGAGGCACAGGGTCAGACTGATTTGCATATGGCCATGTCTGAATTGGGGTGGTGGAGTGAGCTAAAGAATGATGATGGATTAAACCCAGATCAGTTGACTGGGGGTGAGTGTTTGATTTGCTCTAACGCTCCGTCCATCATCCCCTTTGGTATCGCTTTGTTCGCCCTAAGTTGGCAGGGTATGCCCAGACGTGGGTCCCTTGCTCACTTTGCCACTGGATTCAAGATAGCCTGGCTGATGAGGGTTTTGAACCCGAAACCGGTCCCAGGATGCTTGTTTCCGGTCCAGGGAAGACATGGCTTGGCAGTTCGGGCTGGACTGTTCCCATGAGGCACAGGGTCAGACTGATTTGCATATGGCCATGTCTGAACTGGGGTGGTGGAGTGAGCTAAAGAATGATGATGGATTAAACCCAGATCAGTTGACTGGGAGTGAGTGTTTGATTTGCTCTAACGCTCCGTCCATCATCCCCTTTGGTATCGCTTTGTTCGCCCTAAGTTGGCAGGGTATGCCCAGACGTGGGTCCCTTGCTCACTTTGCCACTGGATTCAAGATAGCCTGGCTGATGAGGGTTTTGAACCCGAAACCGGTCCCAGGATGCTTGTTTCCGGTCCAGGGAAGACATGGCTTGGCAGTTCGGGCTGGACTGTTCCCATGAGGCACAGGGTCAGACTGATTTGCATATGGCCATGTCTGAACTGGGGTGGTGGAGTGAGCTAAAGAATGATGATGGATTAAACCCAGATCAGTTGACTGGGGGTGAATGTTTGATTTGCTCTAACGCTCCGTCCATCATCCCCTTTGGTATCGCTTTGTTCGCCCTAAGTTGGCAGGGTATGCCCAGACAAGGGTCCCTTGCTCACTTTGCCACTGGATTCAAGATAGCCTGGCTGATGAGGGTTTTGAACCCGAAACTGGTCCCAGGATACTTGTTTCCGGTCCAGGGAAGACATGGCTTGGCAGTTCGGGCTGGACTGTTCCCATGAGGCACAGGGTCAGACTGATTTGCATATGGCCATGTCTGAACTGGGGTGGTGGAGTGAGCTAAAGAATGATGATGGATTAAACCCAGATCAGTTGACTGGGGGTGAGTGTTTGATTTGCTCTAACGCTCCGTCCATCATCCCCTTTGGTATCGCTTTGTTCGCCCTAAGTTGGCAGGGTATGCCCAGATGTGGGTCCCTTGCTCACTTTGCCACTGGATTCAAGATAGACTGGCTGATGAGGGTTATGAACCCGAAACCGGTCCCAGGATGCTTGTTTCCGGTCCAGGGAAGACATGGCTTGGCAGTTCGGGCTGGACTGTTCCCATGAGGCACAGGGTCAGACTGATTTGCATATGGCCATGTCTGAACTGGGGTGGTGGAGTGAGCTAAAGAATGATGATGGATTAAACCCAGATCAGTTGACTGGGAGTGAGTGTTTGATTTGCTCTAACGCTCCGTCCATCATCCCCTTTGGTATCGCTTTGTTCACCCTAAGTTGGCAGGGTATGCCCAGACGTGGGTCCCTTGCTCACTTTGCCACTGGATTCAAGATAGCCTGGCTGATGAGGGTTTTGAACCCGAAACCGGTCCCAGGATGCTTGTTTCCGGTCCAGGGAAGACATGGCTTGGCAGTTCGGGCTGGACTGTTCCCATGAGGCACAGGGTCAGACTGATTTGCATATGGCCAGGTCCGAACTGGGGTGGTGGAGAAAGCTAAAGAATGATGATGGATTAAACCCAGATCAGTTGACTGGGGGTGAGTGTTTGATTTGCTCTAACGCTCCGTCCATCATCCCCTTTGAGTATCGCTTTGTTCGCCCTAAGTTGGCAGGGTATGCCCAGACGTGGGTCTCTTGCTCACTTTGCCACTGGATTCAAGATAGCTTGGCTGATGAGGGTTTGAACCCGAAACCGGTCCCAGGATGCTTGTTTCCGGTCCAGGGAAGACATGGCTTGGCAGTTCGGGCTGGACTGTTCCCATGAGGCACAGGGTCAGACTGATTTGCATATGGCCATGTCTGAACTGGGGTGGTGGAGTGAGCTAAAGAATGATGATGGATTAAACCCAGATCAGTTGACTGGGGGTGAGTGTTTGATTTGCTCTAACGCTCCGTCCATCATCCCCTTTGGTATCGCTTTGTTCGCCCTAAGTTGGCAGGGTATGCCCAGACGTGGGTCCCTTGCTCACTTTGCCACTGGATTCAAGATAGCCTGGCTGATGAGGGTTTTGAACCCGAAACCGGGCACAGGATGCTTGTTTCCGGTCCAGGGAAGACATGGCTTGGCAGTTCGGGCTGGACTGTTCCCATGAGGCACAGGGTCAGACTGATTTGCATATGGCCATGTCTGAACTGGGGTGGTGGAGTGAGCTAAAGAATGATGATGGATTAAACCCAGATCAGTTGACTGGGGGTGAGTGTTTGATTTGCTCTAACGCTCCGTCCATCATCCCCTTTGGTATCGCTTTGTTCGCCCTAAGTTGGCAGGGTATGCCCAGACGTGGGTCCCTTGCTCACTTTGCCACTGGATTCAAGATAGCCTGGCTGATGAGGGTTTTGAACCCGAAACCGGTCCCAGGATGCTTGTTTCCGGTCCAGGGAAGACATGGCTTGGCAGTTCGGGCTGGACTGTTCCCATGAGGCACAGGGTCAGACTGATTTGCATATGGCCGTGTCTGAACTGGGGTGGTGGAGTGAGCTAAAGAATGATGATGGATTAAACCCAGATCAGTTGACTGGGGGTGAGTGTTTGATTTGCTCTAACGCTCCGTCCATCATCCCCTTTGGTATCGCTTTGTTCGCCCTAAGTTGGCAGGGTATGCCCAGACGTGGGTCCCTTGCTCACTTTGCCACTGGATTCAAGATAGCCTGGCTGATGAGGGTTTTGAACCCGAAACCGGTCCCAGGATGCTTGTTTCCGGTCCAGGGAAGACATGGCATGGCAGTTCGGGCTGGACTGTTCCCATGAGGCACAGGGTCAGACTGATTTGCATATGGCCATGTCTGAACTGGGGTGGTGGAGTGAGCTAAAGAATGATGATGGATTAAACCCAGAATAGTTGACTGGGGGTGAGTGTTTGATTTGCTCTAACTCTCCGTCCATCATCCCCTATGGTATCGCTTTGTTTGCCCTAAGTTGGCAGGGTATGCCCAGACGTGGGTCCCTTGCTCTCTTTGCCACTGGATCCAAGACAGCCTGGCTGATGATGGTTTTGAACCCGAAACTGGTCCCAGGATGCTTGTTTCCGGTCCAGGGAAGACATGGCTTGGCAGTTCGGGCTGGACTGTTCCCAGGAGGCACAGGGTCAGACTGATTTGCATATGGCCATGTCTGAACTGGGGTGGTGGAGTGAGCTAAAGAATGATGATGGATTAAACCCAGATCAGTTGACTGGGGGTGAGTGTTTGATTTGCTCTAACGCTCCGTCCATCATCCCCTTTGGTATCGCTTTGTTCGCCCTAAGTTGGCAGGGTATGCCCAGACGTGGGTCCCTTGCTCACTTTGCCACTGGATTCAAGATAGCCTGGCTGATGAGGGTTTTGAACCCGAAACCGGTCCCAGGATGCTTGTTTCCGGTCCAGGGAAGACATGGCTTGGCAGTTCGGGCTGGACTGTTCCCATGAGGCACAGGGTCAGACTGATTTGCATATGGCCATGTCTGAACTGGGGTGGTGGAGTGAGCTAAAGAATGATGATGGATTAAACCCAGATCAGTTGACTGGGGGTGAGTGTTTGATTTGCTCTAATGCTCCGTCCATCATCCCCTTTGGTATCGCTTCGCCATATTATAATGGCGGGCGGGTCCGTGGCAGTCGGAAACTCCAACCACTGTGCATCCAACTGGCTCCTTGAGCTCGCCAGTGCTGCAGAGGCCCGCTCACCTGCCATGGAAAGGCTGGCGGGGATGGACTTTAGGGACCTGTAGCGGGCCCACTTTAATCAGGGCACTTCAGTTTGGGGGGCACCTATGCTGCCCCCCTACATTTCCCTGCACCATGTGGCAGGCACATGCGGTGCCTGCCACGTAGTTCAGGGAAATCTGAAAAGTTTTTTTTTAACATTGCGGCGGGTGCTGCAGTCAGCAGCACCCGTCGCAATGTAAAGTATGCAAAACAAACAATTGATGGACGGAATGCTGGACAATGCAAACATTCACCCCCAGTCACAAGGATCTGGGTTAAATCCATCATTCTTTTGCTCACCACATCACCCCAGTTTGGACCCAGCCATATGCAAATCAGTCTTGACCCTGTTCCTTGTGGGAACAGTCCAGCCCGAACTGCCAAGCCAGGTCCTCCCTGAACCGGAAATAACCATCCTGGGACCGGTTTCAGGGCATCACCCTTCATCAGCCAGGCTAGCTTGGATCCAGTGGTGTAGTGAGCACGGGACCAACGTCTGGGCAAACCCTTCCCACTTAGGGCGACAAATGCAAAAGAAACAATTGATGGACGGAATGCTGGACAATGCAAACATTCACCCCCAGTCACAAGGATCTGGGTTAAATCCATCATTCTTTTGCTCACCACACCACCCCTGTTTGGACCCAGCCATATGCAAATCAGTCTTGACCCTGTTCCTTGTGGGAAGAGTCCAGCCCGAACTGCCAAGCCAGGTACTCCCTGAACCGGAAACAAGCATCCTGGGAGCCATCATATTCATTCCCTATATGCTTAGTTGAGGCAGTCCTCTTAGTCTTTCCTTGTGTATTAATCATCTTTAGAAGGGCAGAAGACAATGGTGATGAGCTGAAGTGGTTGAATTGCGCAGCTCTTGTATTAACAAGTGAGTCCGTGTGGAGTATATTTTATGCATCCTGAGCTTTTTTTCCACTCTCTACTTGTATATACCCATCCTCTTTTTGATCTTGTATTGAAGGATGTCCTAGGACATCCGCAGAGTAAATCAGGACTAATATTTAATCTGTATACGCGTGGTTCATTGTGGGCCTCCTAATCCAGATAAAGGTGAAATGTAATGAGATTTTAACAAACTATCAGCCGCTGACAGGTTACATACCACCATCATTTTAAGCTCTGACGCCTGGTTTTCCATCATGTTATCCACTATGCAACCTCACCCTCCTCCTGAGGTCTTATTTCAGGCTTCACTATTATGCCTTTGTCGACTCATTAACAGTTCTCCCTTTCAGTCTCTGTAGTTACCATTGCACTCATTATTGCTCTGAAATAGGATTGTGTAAATGAGAAAGAATTACACTCTAAATATTCATCATTTTTTCTGGGAAAGCCACAGTGTGATTTCTTTCCACAATTATCAGGGCTAAGGTCAAACTTACCTTGCCGCTCAACAGATGACTGCTGAAGCACCTGCAGTGGGGTTCTCTCAGAAGCAAAGGCTGTGAGCGTTCGCCTTCACATTCGACACATTTTGAGGAAATAGGTAACTCTCTAATATCATGGATATGATTGGCAAGAGCCCTATTTAATAGTGGTTGGGGACAGCATAGGTGAGGTTCTCCCACCCTTGTTCCTAATGATATTCTGCATATCCAGCATAACTCTGTGAGGTACACCAATGATCACTGCAGCCCTCTCTGCCGCCCAGAACTAAGAAGAGAGAATGGTATGTCGAGCCCAAACTAACTCGTATGCATGAATGATTGCTCTTGCCTGACAAGATACTGCAGCAACATGGTCTCTGACTCTGAAAACGTTTCAAAAGAATAAAGTTAAAAGAAAAAGGAGAACTGTGGTAAGGAACTGAAAAAGGGGATGGGTGGAATAAATTCTGCTATTTGCCTTGGGGGAGGGTTCATTATCAGCAGCCTAACGGGTCCTGTTTAAGGCTCGACTCCATCTCAGCCAGAGCCATGTGCCATGTTACCTAAGCTGCCTCTTTACCCTGTAATGTGGGAGGTCTTCATCAGGAAACGGTCTGCCACGCTTGCAGTAAGGAACCTATCTTTTGCAACTGTAAGGAGGTCTGTAGAAAATAGTTAGTCTTGTAAATTCAGAATCAAGGTACTACAGGATACATGGCATGTGTATGTCTGCAAGCTAGACTTTGGATCATAGCCATTCCTTGTAGGATACTGTCCCTGTCAAAAGGATATGAATTGAAGGCCTATGTCTACATTGCCTACTTGGCTAAAAGGTCAGTGCCATTGTTAGCTATAGAAGAGCCGGGTTGGACCTTTAAGAGGAATAGGAACATCTATTTTAGATAGCGGTGAGCCATTATCTGCTTGATAAGGGACACTCAGCGGCTCTAATTTTATTGGCTCATTCTGTGGCATTTGAAACTGAGGGCCATAATCTGCTTTGCACGAGAATGAATCTAAAACAGGGGATCTGAGACAGAGCCTTGAATTGTATTTTTTCAATTCAAGTCAGTCCCTTGAAATTTAGCCTACAAATCCCCCCTGGACTCTGCTTTCTCACCCCTGCTGGTGGACATTTGATTCCTCTAGCTTATTTAAATACAGCCCATGGCCTATGGTTCGGATGCAAGTGAACAGCATCCAGATTACAGTAAATATGCATGATGAGTCTACCATTGATCCTACCTTGATTACTTGCTTGCAGAAAATTAGACAATGGATGACTACTGATTATCCATGACAGTGCAATCAAATCTGAGATCCTGCTATCTGGTGCTAATCAGTCATACTTAGGCTTTATTTGGCATACAGAACATGGTGAGCCTCTACTTTCCAGTGCAGTCTGTAAGGTATCTAGGCTTTGTATTTGATTCATCTCTCTCATTTGATTGCTAGATACTTACTGCAACTAAAGCAGCTGACTTCGATCTGTATATTGTTTGCTGGGAGAGGCATGTCCCCTGAATGGTAAACTGGTGTGCACCCCTGCCCTGAGTAACCTGGCTGCTTGTGAAACTGATATCCTGATGTTCCTTTGGCCCCAGCACACACAGAATATTGCATGCCCACTGAGGTTTAGTCCCAGCTCATGATTCTGAGGTCAAGATCTGTCTTTTCCAAGAAACATGGAGTGTGGAATCTAATCTAAGTATACCCACAGTCCTCTCCCAAAAAAGGTAGGTCTTCTGGCAGGTCAGTTATGTGGATCAATGTTTTGATGAATCATCAAGTTAAATCTGTTATTACACATTAAAGAGATATGCAACATATTTAATTGGCATTCTCTTCTGAGCAACCCCTAATAATATTTAATGCCTTCCATCGAGCACATACTCCAAAGAGATTTGATGGGGAATCACATACCTTGGAGATGTTTGATAATCTATTGATGGGCTTTAATAACCGGTGCACCTTTATTTTAATAGTCACAGGAGATTTCATTATCAGTTTTTAACCTCTCTCTAGCCTCACCAAATTAATCGAAGGGTAGCAAGCAATTTGGGGCATTCCATCAACACAGTTACCCCTTGTTACAACATTCCTCTGATGTATCTCGAAAACTATCCTTGGTGAGTGTTAGTTTTGGTTTAAGAACCCCCAATGGAAGAATATAATCTACTCATCCACCAACACATACATTTGAATCGAGAAGACATCATAGCGTCATCAATTACATGTGCGGAAAGCAATAGATTTAGGATTTTTGTGTGTTTTTAGGGCAGAAAGTGATCATACTCCTCATTTTGTATCTCTTACCTTAAACATTGCCCCCACACAGCATATGAGCATCACTGGGAAGAATAAACCTTCCAGAATTTCAGTATTGAATATGAGAAGGTTGAAATGGGAGTATGAATGATAGAAATTGATTATCTGAACTGTACTCGAGAATCTTATCTCTACTTAAATCTATATTTTAAAACAATTTGCAACCGATTACATTCTATTACACCAGCAAGTTATGGAAAACATTCTCAATATTTTTATGTAGACCTGTTAATGCCAATAAAGACTCCAGGGCACACATAGGGCCTAATTATGATGCAGGTCGGACCGTAACTGACAGCTCGTCGGTTGCGGTCCGACCGACATCTACTACTGCCGTCCGACCGATGCATTACGACTTGGAGGCAGCAGTCAGAGGGACCAACAGACGCTTTCCGACGGGCTCATGGAGCCTGTCGGTCAGTCAGAAACTCACCATAATCACTGAAGGACAGCGTTTCCTCCTTCGGGATTATGATGTCCGTTTCCGACAGCCATGCAAAAAGAACTGATGGACAGAATGTTGAACAATGTCAAACATTCACCCCAGTACAGAGATCTGGGCATAAATCCATCGTTTTTTTTGCTCCCTATGACATTCCAGTTTGAACCCAGCCATATGGAAATCAGTCTTGACCCTGTTCCCCATGGGAACAGTCCAGCCCGAATTGCCAGGCCAGGTCCTCCTTGGAAACAAGCATCCTGGTACCGGTTTCGGGGTAACACCCCTCATCAGCCAGGCTAGCTTGATTCCAGTGGCATGGAGAGCACAGGACCCATGTCTCGGCATACCCGTCCCACTCGGGATGACAAATGCAAAAAGAACAACTGATGGACAGAATGTTGAACAATGTCAAGCATTCACCCCAGTACAGAGATCTGGGCCTAAATCCATCTTTTTTTGCCCCCATGCCATTCCAGCTTGAACCCAACCATTTGCAAATCAGTCTTGACCCTGTTCCCCAGCCATTCCATGTTGACCAAACTGACATGGAAAGGCTGTCGGAGAGTGGCATTGGGGGCCCCTAGCAGGGCCCCCAATGCCACTTTCCCTCTGCGGCCTCCGCATTTTGGCCTGGGGGGCACATAGTTGCCCCCCTGAACATCCCTTCACCTTGTTGCAGGCACCGTGAGGTTTCTGTCCACCACACAAGCTCCCATAACGAATTGGAAGTTTCTGACCGTACTATGTGCGGTTGCATGTAATTAGGTGTTTGGAACTGCCGACCCATGATCGGGCGGTTCCCTCACCAAAACGGTGTTAGTTGGAGGGAACTTCGACCGACATCGTAATGAGGCCCATAGTTGGGAAGATGTAGAAAGATTCTAGAAATGACAACATTACTTTGATGCATAAAAATAAAAACATTTATTGAAGAGTCAGAGGAATGACTATTTGCAGTACCAAAGGTCAGAGTTACTAGAGGCATCTAAGGCTAAAGAGCCATGGTTAATGATAGCCATGCCATCTGGCACATCATCATACTTGGGGCCAAATAAAATCAGGCTTTACCCAAAGTACATACTGAAGAGGACTAATGGTTTGAGCACATTTCTCAGCTCTATATTAGTGTGACTCTCTATCATCTAAATTGGTCAATTAAGGAGGTGTGGTGCAAAGAATAAAAGCGATCTAGATTCCCGTTTGCCATCATCTATTTCTGCTGCATCAGAGACAACAATTTGGGAACCATACTTAACTGTCTTACTTAACACTGTTGCATAAAGAAAGACAGTTCCATCCACCTTGCTTGGTGCAGAAATGTTTTCAGTCTTTAAGAAGGGGGCAGAAATGACTTAGCCAACTGTAGGCCAATTATAAATGATACTCAAAAAATCTTTAGCCATAGGATATTCCATTGCATTGAATAACTGGCAAACTATAATAATATAATATTTCATTGACACGTTTTCGAAGAGGAATTGGTACAGTTAGTCAGGCATGTAGGTTTCATATATTGAGAGAAGAATATGTAGAGCTTAAAAAGGAATCACTGTGTGTGGTTTTTGTGGACTGAAAGTCCGCCTTTGATAGTATTCCTTATGAACACCTATAGGCAGGTCTTTTTAACATGTTGATATTGTTATTTACAGATAATGTTGCAAGAGTTCGATGGGGGCCAAATGGTGAGACGACTAACTCATCTCCAGCAAAGCAAAATGTTCTCCAAGCATGTGTCATAGCCCCCACCCATTTTAATGTGTTTATTAGTGCTGTAGTTGGGTGGATTATTAATTGTTTAAACAATGTTCCCTTTCTGGAATCATACAAGATATTTACCTTACTATTGGCAACAACATCCGGCTTGTTTCTCACACCCCAGTGGGAATTCAAAATCTACTCAACAGTTTCTAGATATACTGTAATAATAATGTATTATTCATTGCTGGAGCTGATATCCATGGCGTAGGTTTTCCCCCACCTTTTTGCCTTCAATCCCCCTTGTTTTACTGACTTTGTTTTTCTGGCCTTAGGACTCTGGGTACTTTACCACTGCTAACCAGTGCTAAAGTGCTTGTGCTCTCTCTCTAAAACATGGTAACATTGGTTTACACCCAACTGCCACATTTAATTTACTTGTAAGTCCCTAGTAAGGTGGTACTACATGTACCCAGGGACTGTAAATTAAATGCTACTAGTGGGCCTGCAATACTTATTCTACCACCCACTTCAGTAGCCTTTAAAACATGCCTCAGGCCTGACATTGCAGCCTGTTTGTGCAATTTTAAACTGCCATTTTGACCTGGCAAAATAAACCTCTTGCCAGGCCAAAGCCTTCCTTTCAATACATCTCCTAAGGTAGGTCCTAAAGAGTACACAGGGGAGGGTGCAGTGTATTTAAAAAGTTGGCCATGTACTTTTAACTTGTACATGTCTTGACTAACCTGGTCCCGGTATCTGACCCGTGCTCCATCGCAGTGAGCCTGAACTTGTGACTTTCACCTGGTCTTGCACGACCAGTTAACCATGAGTGACGCTTTGTGCTTTTTGGTACTTTATTTACCTAGCTCTTTAAAATTGTATATCAACAGTTCTCCTGATTGGATTTTTTTGTCATTTTGGTGTCAAATAATATATATATAATTTTACTCTCTTTTTCTAAATTGGTGTGTCATATTTCTTGTGTTACGCTTTCACTTTATTACTGTTTGAAGTGCTACTGAATACTATACACATTGCCTCTACGTTAAGCCTGACTGCTTTTGTGCCAAGCTACCAGAGGGTTAAGGACAGGTTAAATTGGGGTTGGCTTATGTTTCACTCTGACAGAGATGGTGGTCGATGCATGAGAAGGGTTTCACTCCCCCTCAACCAGTAACTCTTTTTCCTGGTGTTCAGCAGTGAGATAATGAGCTTTGTATGTGCAGTGCCAAACAGTGATTTTGTGTTACACTAAAACCCCAGATAAATAGTTTGATACCAATTTGAGTTTTTTTAATTCTTCCTGATTGGCTCCTTTGCTTTTTCTAAATCCACTATCATTCTACCTGCCTGCCTGTGACCCTACCTGCAGTAATGGGATTTGAGCTTATTAACCTTAAGAGTTACACTGTGGTTGAGCTCAGTCAATTCTGTAAGGAAAGAGGACCGCCGACCAAGAAAGGCACCAAGAAGTTGGAGCGTCAGAAAGCTCTGAGGGGCTGGGCTGAGGTTCACCAGTGGCTAACAACAATAGAGGATGGGAATGAGCAGGATGATATGAAGGAGCAGAAGCAGGGCTTGGATGTAAGCCTTAAAATGGAGCACTCAGGGGAGGGGAATGATTTGTCTCCTGAGTTGGAACTCCCTGTTAGAGCAGAGAGCCGCCTGTCCCCAGAGTAGCTGGTGGACAGGAAGGCTGAAAGGGAGTTTAGGCAGCAGATGGCCAAACTCAAGCTTGAAGCAAAGGAGAGGAAGGCTGAAGCTGAGAGAGCCTTGGCAAGGGAAAAGGCAAGGCTGAGCCTGAAAGTGCCTTGGAGGAAAAGAGTCTACCCATGGAGGAGAGGAGACTGGCCCATCAGCGAAGTCTCAGGGAGCTGAACATCGGAGCTAAACAAGTGCAGTCCAGCAATAATGCTGGCAGCATACCCGCAGTGCCCTCTGGAGACAAGAGAGTCCACATTCCAAAGGATCTAGTGCCTAAGTTTGCTGTGGGAGATAGCATAAATAAGTCATTTGAGGCCTGTGAGGTTACTCTGGAAATGCATAGGGTCCCTGACGAGGCTTGGGGGCCAGTCTCTGGAGGAACATGCCTAGCAAAGGGTAGGATGCCCTGCTGGCCATAGAGAAGGGGGACATGATGAGGTACCCCCCCCACCCCCATGAAGGACACCCTAGTCCGAAAATATGGCCTTACCACAGAAAACTACAGGCAGATGTTTAGGGACAGCCAAAAGCTGCCCCATCAGTCCTGAGTGAATTGTGTAGATTCCTTTTGCAAGGCACTGGATGGTTGGGTTAAGGCAGTGACGTGAAAGATTACCAAGAGCTGTGCAATTTCATGGCAAGAGAGCATATGTTCAGTCTTTGTTTTGAAGAGCTGTGCTAACACCTGATTGATAACAAACTCACTGACCCCAGAGAGCTTGCCAAGGAGGCAGACCACTGGCTCAACACCAGGGTCCATAAGAATGTATCTGAGGGGATCACCACAAAGGTAGGCAGGGTCCCCACTGGAAAAAAGAGAGGGGGAGATAAAAATAAAAACATAGAGTTCTCTAAGGGACCCCAAAATAGTTCCACAGGACAGAATTCCCAATATCCACCTGAACAGAAGGAAAATACGCTCTCTGACCATAAGCACTCAGGGAAGTTCACCCCTAAGTGCTATGAGTGTCATCAGATTGGGCACTTCAAGGTTGATACCAAGTGTCCCAAGCAGGCACAGTCCCCACTGGTGGGCAGACACCAGGGCTGGCAAGTGCAGCGCTTGGGGGGGAGGTTGCATCAGTTAGTTTTTATGGGAAGTGCAGAGGTTACCCTAGTGTCCATGTGTGATGTAGAGATGGTGCCAAATGCCAACATGCCTAGCAACACTAAAATGTACAGGCAGTGGGTCACCATCAATGGGCAGCAGATGAAGGCTCTGAGAGACACAGGAGCTAGCATGACTACCATCAGGTATCATCTGGTGTCTTTAGAACAGGTAATCCCTAATTTAGTCCACAAGGTTGTAGCAGCTGACAACCATGAGCGTCACTACCCAGTGGCTCTAGTTCTCTTTGAATGGGGGTCTCAGGTTTCTTGAGGATAGCTATGAGTCCATCCATGCCTCTGGATTGTTGGCTCAGTAATGACATGGAGCACATTATTTAGAAAGAGGTGCAGCTCCAGTCCCATCCCAAGGTGTTGGGATTGCCTGAATGGGTGTGCACAACCACACTGTCCATGGCCACCCGAGAGGGTAGTCAGAAGGACTTGGATCCTGGAAGAATGGCCCAGGTACCTGCCAAAAAGATATAGCGCAAGGGATTCAGGAAACCTGCTCCTGAAACTCCCATGGTCTTGGAGGAGGCTAAGCCTGAAGGCGAAGCCCTGTAATCTACAGGGGAGGGCATTGCGTGCTGGAAAACCTACCGGAACTGACCAACTGGCAGAAGGAAGGAGGTCTCAGCAAGGAGGAATTCTGCAGAGTGCAGAAGGAGTGCCCTACTCTGGAGGTCCTATGATGGCAGGCCAAGGCCAGGGCAGCTGGTGACACCACTGGTGATCACCTGATTTACTGGTAGAATGGTCTCCTATACAGCAAGCCTATGGTCCCTGAGCCTGATGCAGCCCATGTGTTATTGGTCCTTCAGTGCTACAGGACCTTCCTACTGGAGTTGTGTCATGATGTTCCCCTGGCAGGTCATCTAGGGCAGGACTAGACCTTTGGCAAGCTTTTCATCCACTTTTATTGGCCCCAGATGAAGGTGACCTCAGATGCGTTCTCCAAGTCATGTCCCACCTGCCAGGCCAGTGAGAAGTCAGGAGGGAAGCACAAGGCTCCCCTGGTTCTCCTTCCAGTTGTTGGCACCCCCTTTGAAAGGGTGGGCATCGACATTGTTGGGCCTCTAGACCCAGAGACAGCCCTTGGCAGCAGGTTTATCCTGATCTTGGCAGACCATGCCACCTGGTGTCTGGAGGCTATATCTCTGTGAACAATGACTGCTCCAGCAGGGGCCAAGGCACTCTTGGGATCTAACCTGTGTGGGGTTCCCCAAGGAGGTGGTATCTGACCAAGGTACCTACTTCAAATCAGCAGACATGAAGTCCACGTGGGACGAGTGTGGGGTAACATACAAGTTCTCCACACCCTATCATCTCCAAACCAATGGGCTTGGTTAAGGCATGATCATGGGCCTGTCAGGGCCCGTGAAGCAGAAGTGGGATTTCCTCTTGCCATGCCTGTTTTTGGTTACAGGTAGATACCACAGAAGGGGGTTGGATTCAGCCCCTTTGAACTTCTGTACGGTCACCCTGTTAAAAGGCCTCTCAGCCTAGTGACGTGGGGTTGGGAGCAAGCTCCCAAAAAGCCCCTGAGGATGTGATCAGCTACATGCTGTACCTCCTTACTCAGATGAAACACTTCTGGAAGAAGGCAAAGGAGAATCTGGAAGCCAGCGAGGAGGTTATGAAGCTATGGTATGACCATAAGGCCATACTGGTAGACTTTCAACCTGGCCAAAATGTGTGGGTGATGGAGCCTGTAGAGCGGCGGGCCCTACAAGATCGATGTTCTGGGCCCTATGAGGAGAAAGAGTGTAAGGTGGAGGTCACCTACCTGGTGAACCTCAAGACCTCCAGGAACCCTTTGAGGTTCCCTCATGTCAATCACCTCAAACCCACTTTAAGAGGTCCGAGGTTGCCATGCTTCTGGTCACAGATGATGGAGTAGAGGAGGAGAGTGAACCTCTCCCCGACCTCTTTTCTTCCAAGGAGCAGGATGGGTCAGTGGAGGGTGTCAACCTCTCCCCAACCCTGACGACAGAGCAACAAATGGACCATCGCCAAGTGTTGGGACAGTTTGCCTCTCTCATCTCCCTAACCACAGGGCTCAGTACATGGTGTACCCATGATATTGACACTGAGGAAAGTATGCCTGTAAAGAATAAGATCTACAGGCTATCTGACTACGGCTAGAGCCAGAATAAAGGTGAAAGTCTCCAAGATGCTGGAGTTAGAGGTACTTGAGCCCTCCAGTAGCCCTTGGTCCAGCCCAGTGGTGCTGGTCCCCAAAACTTGCCCTCCAGCTACCACCCCAGAACTCATATTCTGTGTGGATTACCGGGGGCTCAACGCAGTCACTAAAACTGATGCTTACACCATCCCCCAAGCTGATGAGCTCATTGATCGGTTGAGGGATGCTAAGTTCCTCAACACTTTTAATCTAATATCTGGGTCCTGGCAGATCATCTTAACTGAGGGGACCAAAGAGAGGTCTGTGTTTTCTACCATAGAGGGCCACTTCCAGTTTCGAGTGATGGATGCCCTTCAGGTTGAAGAATACCCCGCCACCTGCCAAGGTTGGTCAATCAGGTCCTGGCTGGATCGGAGACTTCAGTGCTGCCTATATAGACAATATTGCGGTTTTCAGTTCCAGCTGGCAGGACCTACTGTGCCACCTCAGACAAGTGCTTCAGGCTCTACAGAGAGCAGGCCTGACTATCAAGGCCAGTAAGTGTCAAATAGGGCAGGGTTCAGTGGTCTACTTGGGTGAACAAGTGGGAGGGGGCAAGGTACAGCCCATCCATGCCATGATTCAGACCATTCTGGCTTGGGAACCTCCCAAGACAGAGGTGAGGGCCTTTCTGGCCTCACCGAGTACTACAGGAGATTTGTCATGGGGTATGGTACCATTGTTGCCCCTTTGACAGATCTGACTACGAAGTAGCAGCCCATACAGGTGATCCAGACTGAGGTGTGCCAGACTGCTCTTGACACCCTGTAGAAGGCTATGTGCACGACACCCATGCTCAAGGCCCTTGATTTCTCCCAAGACTTGATTGTGTAGACAGATGCCTCATAACATGGCATAAAGGCCGCTCTCTCACAGCTAAATGAAGAGGGCCTAGATCAACCAGTAGCATTCATCAGCTAGAGGTTGCTTCTCTGGGAACAGAAGTGGAATGGAAGAGAGAGGAGAGTATTGCAGTGACATGGGCACTGAAGAAGTTGAGACCATAACTGTTTGGGGCTTGTTTCTGGGTTCAGACTGACCACAGACCACTCACATGGCTAATGCAGGCGAAGGGTGAGAACCCCAATCTGTTGAGGTGGTCCATCTCCCTACAGAGAATGGACTTTATGGTGGAGCATTGCCCTAGAACTGACCACGCAAATGCTGATGGTCTCTCCAGGTTCTTCCTCTTTAGCAACGAGAACGCCCATGAGGGTGAGTAGTTCTCTCTGCTTTCAGCCGTAGGGGACACATGTTGGACCTGACATCCTTTGCATGGTTTTCCCCCAGCCTTCAGTCCCCTGTTTTTGCTGACTTCATTTTTTCTGACCTTAGGACTCAACACGCTTTACCGCTGCTAACCAGTGATAAAGTGCTTTTGCTTTCTCCCCAAAACATGGTAACATTGGCTTACACCCAATTGGTGCATTTAATTTACTTATAAGTCTCTAGTAAAGTGGTATTACATGTACCCAGGGCCTGTAAATTAAATGCTACTAGTGGGCCTACAGCACTTATTTTGCCACCCACTTAAGTAGCTTTTTAAAACATGTCTCTGGCCTGCCAATGCAGCTTGTGTGTGCAGTTTTAAGCTGCCATTTCAACCTTGCAAAATAAACCTATTGCCAGGCGTAAACCTTCCTTTTAATACATCTAAGTGTACTCTAAGGTAGGGTTAAAGAGCCCGTAGGGCAAAGTGTAGTGTATTTAAAAGTTGGACATGTACTTTTAACGTTTACATGTCACATTTGGTTAACTTATTACATTTAATAAGAGATAACATTCAATTAGGAGAAAGTAGGAGTGCCGAGTTTGGTATCTAAAGAATTGAAATTTACAACCCCCTTTAATGGTAAAGTTGGATTTTTAGTCACAATTCTGAAAATGCCTCTTTTAGAAAGTTGGCATTTTCTTGTCCAAACCATTTGGTGCCTGCAGGCTGTACCTGGTTCCCATGACCAGGTGTAGCTGGCAGTTTTGTGAATTGCTCCCAGACAGGGCAACAAAGTGAGAATAGATGTTGGCAGGATTTGACTCTGACTTGATAGAGGGGCAGAGCTGTCACCTACCATACTCCCACATCACCTAGGCTCTGTCTGAGCACACCATCAAAGTATTTGAAACTAGTCTTTTGCGTCCCTAGACAAGCTGGGGCCAGGACAGGGAGGCAGGAAATTCCAGTCACCTGTTGGAGTGGAACCCTCTAGAACCTTATCCCACTTCAAAGGTGGCACCAGGTATAAATATTGGGCCCACACACACTAACCCCAGCAATGTTGCTGAGGGTGGGAACCAGAGGCACGGGCCGAAGGGCGAGCCAGCCTCCACTATCTCATGAATACACAAAAGTGGGCTGCCCCTTGAATCAATTCCTATGTTTATCTACAGAGTTCTATAGAGATGCACTACCAGTGGGGGCATCTCATAAAAAGTTACGGACTGGCCTTACACACCGCCCGGTGTCATGCTTCATCATCGGCTGTCCTCGACCTCTAAAAACTTGGTTTGATAGAGGGCGGGCATACACCTGGAGACAGGGATGCACTTCTAAATCTAAGTGATGGCCGTGGGGGAGTGATAAGTGATTTAAAAACCATTACATTAGTCCATGTGCTATGCTTTATTCAAATGGTAAATGTATGGTGGTTAAAAACTAAGTGAACGGTGGTATGGGATATTATTCTCCCTTCACCTTATAAAATGCGGTCGACATGTTTCTGCTGAGGTGTCCCCGAAGAGTACGTAGCATTCTTCAGGACCTAAAAAGGGGGGAAAAGGGGGTGGTTATATAGCCTATGTGTTCACTTCCTTTTAACTAGTGAAAAATGGAAGGAAAATCCTGTCGCTAGATCAGGGGAGGGTTAAAAAACACTATGTAGGTGGATACTTCCCTCTTGGTATAGTACCACTGAGAGTAACTCTGTAGAGAAAGGAAAAACAAAAACAAAACATACAAACCAAACCGTGTGAGTATGTAAACAAATAGTTTATAAACATCATCCATCCCGCGTCATACCTATAGCGCGCGTGGTGGTGTGAAGTGGTCTTTATGAGACACGTGGCAGGTGCAACGTGTACTCACACCGTTAAAAAGTGGTTGTAAACCAACTCTTACCCTGTATTTCTACCCTAAACGCTCCATGGGAGGGCTGAGGTAGAAGGACCTACTTAGACTTTCTGTAGGGAAAAAACACATAAAATCACTACTGGTAGTTAAGGGTTAGTCACCAGTATTCAGAAAGAACCAGGACCAAGGTTCCTAGTTAAAGCAAACATAACAAGGTGAAATCCAGAACTAATGGACCACCTATTCATTCAAGTTCACACCAGCATTCCTTCCGGCATACTCTTACTGTCTAGTTTCAGTGCTTCCAGCCGTTCTTCCCGGAGGCGTCCTCTCTGTCTCCCCGCTGATGGTAAATGGTGAGATTCAGAGGGTTTTTATACTAAAGAGCTGTGACTAATTAGTGAGCTAATCAGTGTTAATTGGGCCCGTTAAGTGAGTTTCCTGTGTCCCTCTACGGGACTGCCTGACCGCCTGGTGGGAGGCGTAACTGTAAATTGCCCCACCCGATTGGTCAAAACATGCCTCCAACACTACGAAGGCCATTAAGATAGTAAACAATGGGCTTGTGAGGTTTGTTTCCTGTGTCCCTCTTGCGTGAGCCTGACCGCCTGGTAGAGGGTGTGTATTAAAAAAGGTTACGTTCGGCATTGGTCAAACGGCGCCGATACCGATGTTATGGTCCTTCCCCTTCCTGCGGGAAAACAAATGCAGTTACGAGGTCATTAGCTCCCATGTTTGTGAGGACGCCCATGTTCATTACCGGGTCTGATCAGTCTCCCGGTATTTGAGCATGCGCTGAGGTAGTGGGAAACCTGCTACCGCGCATGCGCCTAGGTGTTTTCCGTGAGACGCTTGCCCTGCTATGGCTCCTATGCTTGCGCACTGATAACTACCAGCGTGGATTACAGCAGGGGCCGCTCGAGATCCCCGTAAAGTGAGGGGATACCCCAAGAGTTCTAAACACTGTGAGAAAAATAAAGCAACATTACTCTGTTCATAATGGGATTACGGACCAATGGTACCTCACTTGTTATATGTGTGAAGTACACACTAATGATAGTCAGTGGTGGTAATTGCTACAGCTGGTATGTATGTTTGATAACATGGGTTTACACAAACCAATGTGTTCCCCATGCCAGCTTGATCTGTTTGAATTTGCGAGCATAACAATGGGCCCACTCTTAGTGAACTACTTAAAATAAAGTAGGCGGGTAGCAGTAGAGAATAGTCCCTACTCTATTAGGCCAGCTTTCTTGGAGTTGGTTGTTGACTAAAGAAGGTGTACATGGTCAATTCTATACATTTTCTATTTTGCAAGTTGCAGCCATGGTATCTCATCATTTAAGCCTTTATCATCGCTGCAAAGCCTGTATACCCAGCGCTGTTCTCGGATATGGAGTTGTCTAGAGATATCAGTCTTTTGTTTATTCATAACCTCAAGCACCACCCATCTGAGGTCCAGGTCGTTGTGGCCTTTCTCCGTGAAATGTTTCGTCAGTTGGTGTTGGTCTTCCTGCACCTAATCGTACTCCGGTGTTCGCTGATCCGCGTCTTCACCTTCCTGGTGGTCATCCCGACATACTTCAGGTTACATGGACAGGATAGGAGGTACACCACACCTTCTGTATTGCAGTTGCTGAAATGTTTTAGCTTCCAGGGTCTCTCTGTACCTATGTCGACTTCTTTTGTTGTGGTGGTCAGCCGGCAGCACACACAGTTGCCGCATGGGTAGTGGCCTGTTGGTCTCGGTTGGCTCCACAGAGTCATCTGATTCTCAATTTGATCATTGGGAGTTTTGGAGTGTACCAAGGTGTCCCTCAAGTTCCTACTCCGTTTGTATGCGAATAGTGGGGGTTCCCACTTCTTGTTGCCGCTGTTTAAGATGGCCCATTTTTTCTTTATAATGTTCTGGATTCTGTTCGACACGGGCGTGTATGTTGTAACGCAGACCAGGCGGTCTTTCTTTTCTTTATGTGTTGTCTCCAAAAGGGCATCCCGGTTATTATTCCTCGCCCTTTTCCTTGCCCGTTTAACCATCTTCTTGGGGTAATGTCTCTCCAGGAGTTTTGTCTCTAGTTGTTCTGCCTGTATCTGGAATGTATCTATCTCAGAACAGTTCCTTCGAATCCTCAGGAATTGGCCTACAGGAAGGTTCTCACGGAGGGCCCTCGGGTGGTAGCTGTCATACATTAATAAACTGTTCTTGTCTGTTGGTTTAGTGTGGACTTTTGTGGATATTCCTTCTGATGTTAAGGTTATATCCAGATCCAAGAAAACAGCCTGATTTTTGTCGATGGTATGTGTGAACCTGAGGTGGGGGTCAATGCCGTTGACCCACTCCACGAGCGTGTTGCCTCATCCTTGGTACCTCGCCAGATGACAAAAATGTCATCTATGTACCGTTTCCATGTCTTCATTCGAGGTGTGAAGGGGTTCGAAGGGTTAAAGATGTGGTCCTCCTCAAAGCGGTGTACGTACAGACACGCCATGCTCGGCGCGAAGGTGCTGCCCATGGATGTGCCGCCCACTTGATGGTACAGGGTGTCCTCAAACTCGAAGAAATTCTCCGTAAGTGCTAGTTACGCACACTCCATGATGAAATGCGTGGGTGTCACATATGTCCAATCCTGGTCCAGTAGAATCTGTTCCACCACCTCCAGAGTACGCCTCTGGGGGATGCTCGTATAGAGCGCTTCAATGTCCATGGTTATGAACATGTCTTCGCTTGCATCTATGTCCAGGTCTCGAAGATGGCAAAGTACATCTTTGGTGTCTCTAAGGTAAGATCGAGATTTCTGTACAATCGGCTTCAAGAACCAGTCGCAGAACTGGGAAAGTGGTTCCAGAGCTGACCCAATACCCGACACTATCGGTCTGCCCGGTGGGGGTGTTTTGTTTTTGTGAATTTTAGGAAGGGTATAGAACCTAGGAGTCCTTGGTTCCAAATTCACTAAAAACTCAGCCTCATGCTTGGTAATCCAGTCCTGGGTTTCTGATTCGTTGACCATGTTCTTGATGCTGGTCATGATGCGGGGTGTTGGATCTTCCTGGTGTAGCTCATAGCGCGAGGTGTCGGATAGCAGGCGTAAGCATTCCTCTTTGTACATAGTATAGTCCATCAGGACTATGGCACCCCCCTTATCTGCCGGTTTGATGATTATGTCATGGTTGTTCTTCAATTGCTCCAGAGCCGTTCTCTCTCTTTTGGTCATATTCTGGAATCCCCTCATATTGTTGAAGTCGATTCTTTCCACTTCTGTGAGGACCGCTTGTTCAAATGCCAGGACATTGCAGGATATGTTCTGGTTCGGGGGAGAGAAAGTGTTATTTTGGCGAAAACAAAACACTGGACAGTGACCGGACCAGCACTGGACTACGGAAGAAGTCCACTTTCTCTCCCCCGAACCAGAACATATCCTGCAATGTCCTGGCATTTGAACAAGAAGTGTTTCATCTGAGTAAGGAGGTACAGCATGTAGCTGATCACATCCTCAGGGGCTTTCTTGGGAGCTTGCTCCCAACCCCACGTCACTAGGCTGAGAGGCCTTTTAACAGGGTGACCATACAGAAGTTCAAAGGGGCTGAATCCAACCCCCTTCTGTGGCATCTACCTGTAACCAAAAACAGGCATGGCAAGAGGAAATCCCACTTCTGCTTTGGTTTACAACCACTTTTTAACGGTGTGAGTACACGTTGCACCTGCCACGTGTCTCATAAAGACCACTTCACACCACCACGCGCGCTATAGGTATGACGCGGGATGGATGATGTTTATAAACTATTTGTTTACATACTCACACGGTTTGGTTTGTATGTTTTGTTTTTGTTTTTCCTTTCTCTACAGAGTTACTCTCAGTGGTACTATACCAAGAGGGAAGTATCCACCTACATAGTGTTTTTTAACCCCTCCCCTGATCTAGCGTTTTTAACCCCTCCCTGATCTAGCAACAGGATTTTCCTTCCATTTTTCACTAGTTAAAAGGAAGTGAACACATAGGGTATATAACCCCCCTTTCCCCCCTTTTTAGGTCCTGAAGAATGCTACGTACCCTTCGGGGACACCTCAGCAGAAACATGTCGACTGCATTTTATAAGGTGAAGGGAGAATAATATCCCATACCACCGTTCACTTAGTTTTTAACCACCATACATTTACCATTTGAATAAAGCATAGCACATGGACTAATGTAATGGTTTTAAATCACTTATCACTCCCCCACGGCCATCACTTAGATTTAGAAGTGCATCCCTGTCTCCAGGTGTATGCCCGCCCTCTATCAAACCAAGTTTTTAGAGGGCGAGGACAGCCGATGATGAAGCATGACACCGGGCGGTGTGTGAGGCCAGTCCGTAACTTTTTATGAGATGCCGCCACTGGTAGTGCATCTCTATAGAACTCTGTAGATAAACATAGGAATTGATTCAAGGGCCAGCCCACTTTTGTGTATTCATAAATATTGGGCCCTCAGAGCCAACTCTTCAGTACACCTCCAGACCTGTGGATACTACAGAAGACAGCTTTGCTGCCAGAAGGACTGCTATCCTGCTGTCCTGCTATTCTGCTGCCCTGCTGCTTTCTGCTCCTGTTTTGAGCTACAGAGACATAACAGTCTCAAGGGGCATTGCTGCATCTGCCCAGCTGACCTGCTACCTGGACCGGCTTAACCCCTGCTGGCCTCTGCTGTTCCAAGGCCAGCGCATTTTGACTACTTGGGGGTATGGTTTAATTGTAAGAGAAAGTGGAAAGCCAAATCCATAAAAGCAACAGAGTTCTTGTCTAAATAGCAGGGGCTGTCACATGATTTGTAAGAAACCTCTGGAGAGTAGAGCCATCTCACCAGCTATGTCTGTGTTTAAGCAGTGCATGGAGGTAAAATTTGAGGGAACATTGATGCTAACTTGTTATCCACCACTGAAAATTATAGATTTTTAAAATCTTTATTTTTAAGATATCCCAGAGCATATCTAAAAAGCTTATACAGTATGACTTAGGGTTATGTATAATTGAATTTTTCACACGACTAAAGACAGTAATGTACTGGGTCTGTCTGTGGGGAAATGCCAGTCTTGTTAGTTTATAAAACTGTTCTTCAGAATGTTTTATTAATCTAAGTTAGCAATGCTTTAAAATGGTTGAAAATCATATCAAATCAGTTATAGCTATTCAATCTAGAAAATGTTTCGAGTATTCCTGAAGGGATTGTAGCTGATGCAGCCTTTACTGTGAAATCAAAATATGTTGCATGGTGGGAACAAGCAACTTCACTGTCTCCTCCTGTAAGCCAGCAAACATATATTTAAGATTGAACCATGCTGTGAAGAAGTCTTGAACGTTGTGGAACCCCAATTTATCGTCGGTACACTACCATTACCCGACCTAACGAAGTTGTCATTCTCACAGCCTGTTCCATTTTGATATTTTTCCTTTTGCTTTGGTCTCTCTGTCCCAGAAACTGCGCATCATTTTTATTCCTCTGGTCATTATATAGAGCTACTAGGGAAAAATATTTAATACCATCTTTGAATAATGTCAGTTTAAGGCGCTATGCAGTAAATTTAAGATTGTGTAAATTGCATACCTAAGAGATAGGTATCTTTGATATCTCAAAATATCTGCTTACCATCTGATATTTACGTTAAAAATGTATTAACGGTTTGTCAGTATGGGTCTTAATGGGCGTGTGTGAGCTAAGTCATAAAACTGCTCGACCAGGCTATTTATAAAGAAAAATATGATCTCTTGTCTTATATGTATCTCGGACTAAATTTAGCTTTTACTATATTCTGTATAATGGTGATTATCTCATGAAAGTTTTGTTTTAACAGTTTTTTAACTCGTCTTTTTATAATACTTATCCTCTAAATTATTTACTAATTTCATTATTATGTTTTATCCATTGAATGCATGTAATTGTATATGTGTTTTATAGAAAAATAAATGGGTATGATTGATTGAGTGATATAGCATTGAACGTAGAGGACATTGAAAGACGAAGAACTTTCAGTGGTATAATAGCCTGTGAACGATAGTGGAAGAGAACCAGATAAGAATGAAAGGTTGAAATGAGCAGAAAGAAGAGGAAGAAGAAAATGATTGATCTCAGAGATCAGAGAGGCAGGAACAGGGTCAAGGTGAAGCCAACCTAGGTTTGGCTTTCTTAAGAAAGAAGGGGTGTTCAGAGTCAGAAATGGGAGAAAACAAGTAAAAAATGACATTTGTTGCCGGTTGAGCTGGGAGACAGCTTAACAGATAAAAAAGTTACATTGAAAATATATTTTTTTACATTAAAAGGTTTTCAAAGTCAAAGGCTGAAAAAGAAGAGCGGTCCAAAGCTTACTGGACTGTACTTTCAGTGTATGGATTTGTAGGGTGCCAGTATAAGTGGTGAAAGTAAGCTCATCATTGTTACAGAGAGCTAACCTTCTACTGCAGATCCAATGGGAGTGATGCACTCTCCCACCCCTCCCGAACCACTATTGCCTGCACATGAAATAAAATGTGAGCTAAGTAGCAGTAGGGGGAATGGGATCAGACAGAACATGGAGACACTGGATATCACTTCTCTGCCTCATTATTCTGCTGGGTACGCATGTCAGCAAGTTGAAATGGGGCTTTAAAAATAAAATAAAAATAATATAAATAAAAATAAATAAGAAATTCTTAGTAATTTATCATGAATGTTCAACGTCTAACTTTCTCAGTGACAGTGCTATACTTTGAAGCTATCCCTGTATAACCAACTCTCTACATTATTGATATGAAGGTGACATATATACGCTATCTGAGATAGATGAGCTTTAAGTTCTGATTTGTTGGTAATGTGACTGAAAAAAATAACTTTCATTAACTAACTGTAATTCCCAATTACAAAGCACATATGTATCAGCTGCCTAACACCGTTGGTACTTTAAAAGTTCAGTGCATATATATATCATAACTGTAGATGCTTCTCGACAGAATTCCTTCTGTTACTTCACATAGTAGTGCAAGGTTATTATTTACTGCAATTGACCCATCGTCTTTAACCACGAAAGGGTAGGTTTTAGTAAACATTCAAAGTAAATTTTCCAGTTGACTCCAGAATACTTCTCCTGAAACCCGCAATGTCTCTCAGCAATCCTTAATTAAATAATAATGCATCTAAAAACTCGCATCACAAATCCATATATCAAGGTCCTTGCCGCTGCAAAGCTTGAATGCCTAGGAAGGAGGCAGAGAAGCACACAAACAGTTATACTTAGTTTTCAAAGATGTCCGCTGCCATCTCCAACCCTTGTGAGATTACTGGGGACAGGGCGGGCTTTAACACTGCTGGCGCCCTGTGTGACAATGTTTGTTGGCGCCCCCCAAATGACCACCTCTGCCACGGATTCTCTCACTAGCACCCTTTAACAGTGCCCCTCAAGTCTCTATAACCACTGTCTCTCAGAATCATTTCGTTTTATAGCACCACTCATACCAGTGTAAGGTGTCAGAGCACTTTATATCACACACACATTGCACAGAGCCAATCATATGTGTGTAAATTAGTGAATACGAAATGTTACATCAGACAGGACTACAAGGTGTGGTGTAGGAGTGACATGTCTTTGATACTGGTTGGCAATATAATTTAAGAGTCCTTATTCTGGAAAAGCACACATTCCGAATTTAAAACATAACATCATTGTTAGGGGTTCTCTTTAATAATAAGAATTGTTTTCTACCCAAATGAATCTTTTGGCGAGATTAGGATAATGAAAGACTGGGCAAAAAACATATAGCTCTGACATATATCTTGCAGTTTGCATGCAGCTCTTTGATGACAGTTAATAGCTCAATGTTCTATATTAAGATTTTGGCTTATAAACGACAAGTAACAAAAGGAGCTCTCTTACAGAGGCAGTAACCCACTGACCTATTTACATTATATGCACTTTGTTATCTGCATGGTACACGTTCTTTGCAGCCGGCATTTTAACCCTCTAAGCTACCTTATGATGAGTCAAAACTTCCACTAGACAAACCTCCGGTCTCTTTCCAGGAAGACAATTAATCACAGGAGTTATCTTGACATTTTAATTGATGCCAGAAAATTGCTGGAGACCAGGAACACTGCAGCAAGTGCTTTTAAAATGATAATATGCTTGCAAAAATGACACCTCCACTCCAAGTCAGCGCCCGGTGCAGTGGCACCGATCGCACTGCCCTAGAGCCGGCCCTGACTGAGGGTTCTGGAACTTGTAGTTCATTGTCGGGTGGTGTCGTCTATGGTAGCCTCCTCGAGCTTGTAGCCTTCCTCAAGGGCGTTAACACTTACTGTGCACTGCCTGCGGTTTTGTCCATGAGAAGTTCTAAGGATAATCAGTCTCAAAATATGACCCACCTTGCGCTGGTATCACAGCCAGTGAAAAGCACCCCCTCCTGACAGCTGCCTCTCAGGGACATTTTAATGATTTTGGGCGCCATGGGCCAAATTTAGATTTTTCACAGCCTGGTGGGCAGAAAATCTGGATTTTATTAAAGACATGTAGGCTAAGATTATGCAAATCTCCTTTAGTGCCACAGCTCAGCAGTAACAAGGAAGAGAATATAGAACTTCAAAACAACATTCTATTACAGTATATAGTCCATGAGCACACAGCCATCTTCCTTTTTTGCCAAGTGCTGCGAACAAGAAATAAACTCAGTAAAACATAACTTCAATTTTGACTAGGAACGAATCACTCCTTTCAACAACAATCCATAGACATCTTATTCTGGAAGAAAAAAGACACAATAGGTAAAAAATGTAAAACCCCTAGGGAGGGTTAATAAGTGGAGGGATAATCTTAGCCTGTGAAAAATCTAAATTTTATGTCATGACACGGAGGCCAACATTATGCAAGTTTAAAGTAAACTAAGTATGTAGTCAATTACGTTATTGATTGGTCTAAAGTAACATTTTTTAAACATACTCTCATTCGACCAGTTAGCGGCTCCTAGAATATCTTGGAGCCCTCCACCTAACATAAAAGCTTTAGAAGCTGATGCGCCTCTAAGAGAGTGTGCACCGAAAATAGAAACATCAACACCACTTTCACTCATCACTTCTTTGACCCATCTTGCAAGCGTGGGAGATGAAACTGGTTTATGAGGAGATCTGTGAGAGACCAGCAATTAAGTTCCAACTCCTCTCAGACTTACAGTTCTCTTTTCATACTCTTTTAGACATTGGACAACACACAGACTTTCATTCAGAGGAAAGAAAGGATAGAAGATAGAGGATGACATAGTTTATGTCCTTTTCTTAAGATAAAACAAACTCCCTCAGGCTGATAAGCCCTGCTAGTAACATCTAATGCCTTAACATCTGAGGTTCATCTGAAAGAGACCAAGCAAAGTTACACAGTAAGCTTCTAGGAAATACGCTTGAGAGAGAGGTTAACATTATCTCCCCAAGAAGAAAAAAGTTGTAATATGTTTCTTACGTCCCAGAAGGCCGTATATTTCAGAGTTGGAGGGTTAAGAACCTGCATGCTTCTCATAATCTTCTTTGTTAAAAGGTTTTGACCCACCGAGACACCATCGACTAAGGAATGTCCTGCAGCTATTTCTGATCTATAGACATTAACAGTTCTATAACTTAGGCCAGAAGCAAAGAGTTCCGATAGGAAGTTTACTACGTGAACTAAATCAGTTGAAACGGGATCTTAGTGTCGTTGAAGACACCAGCGCACCCATTTGTTCCATGCCAGTCGATATGCCTTCCTTGTTCCAGATGCCCAAGACTCAGATATGAGTTGGAAAGCATCCTGCAAAAGCCCTGGGATTTGCCATTGTCACCTGAAATCTTCCAGGCCGTCAGAACCATTAGACCTTGGTCTATGAGAGGGTGTGATTCGCCCTCTGGACCCAGGAGTATTTATTTATTTGCAGAGTTTTATATAGCGCTGGCTAGACCCGGAGGTATCAGAGCGCTTTACATGAGGATCAGCGAGTTACAATAATGACATCAGTTACAGGAGCAAGTATCAACATAGCAGAGAAACAGTGATTACACAATAACAAGAGTTATTAGCGCCCAGCCTAGCAAATACACACGTCTAAAGGGGAATGGACGGTAGAAGGGGAAAGGTAAAAAAGGGGGTAAGGGATGTAGATAGTGTCAGGCAGACCGGCAAGGAGGAAAGTAATTAAAGGGGACAAAGACCGAAACCGCTAGATGAAGGACCCACGGGAGCCGACAGCAATGTCACAAAATGGTGGGATAAACAAAATCAATCCGGCTCGACGCAGGGATGGGAAGGGGAGGTAGTTACAGGATCACAGAGGGAAGGATGGGGAGGAAGGAAGGAAAACATAATGGGGAGAACGAGGAAAAACTATGTCCAATGTCCGGCTGGGTAGGTGCGCGGCCGAGGGGGTGAACCAGAGCCAAACTCCTCTATAGCTGCCTAAACAGCTCCACCGGGCATCGGCCATGTTGCTCGTGCTCCGCGGTAAGTACAACATTTATGGTTTCAGCCCGGGGGGCATCGTTATAGTTCCATCGGAAGCACCTGTTCCGGTATTACTGGGAAGCGCCGTCCGCCTCACCCTCCAGCTCGCCTTCACCTCATTACGGCCCTGTGCCGGTGCAACAGCCCATTTCCCCGTGACCTTTATAAGGTGGGGTATTGCAGCAGGGCAATCCTGAGTGCGTAAAATAGGCATTCCGTAGAGAAACTTTGGCATCATGTAGTCCAGCCCACCCGGTAGCCGCAACACCAGTGCCGACACTGCCAGGCTCGAGCGGCACCCCCTCCTTGCAGTCAATGGAGGGCCGCGTACCTACACAAGGCGGCACAGGCGGGGATTGGCCGGGCACTGGTGAACCGCGTCTGCGTCTGGTTCCTTCTCCTCACCGGTGCCGTCACAGGGAGCGCTCTCTTCTCTTCGGTATTTGGCAGTTCGCACTAGTGGGCGAAAGAGGGGGCCCCCGCAGGCAAGGGCACCGCAGCTTGCGCAACGCTGTCCGCCCGCTACTCCTTACCGCATCAGCCCCTCTCCCACTGATGTCCACGTTAGCAATTCCAGGCTCAGTGTGGAGAGACCATCCTGCTGGGACTCCACGGTCAGGGAAACATCCCCCCGGATGACGCTGCTGCTGAAATCAACGTGGAAGCGGAGATGCAGGTGCTTAGTGATGAACTGCTCGGTATCGGAGAAAGGAGCTGGGGTCTGCCATTGTGGCTGCCGGGGAAATGAAAGCAGCGGCGGGCGCCATTTTAAGGTCAAGCACGTCGCGTCCGGGCTCCCCCACACTGCATCTCTGCCCCCAGGCCTCTATGTACAGTCTCAAGTCACACTCCAGGGGAGCCCCCGATGCCAATGGGGGTCCCTAGCGGTGTCGGGCGAAATCCTCCTACCGTCCGCTTCCGGGATATGAATGGCGGGTGCGGCCTCTGGCTCTGGAGCCGCGTCGCTCGTCACTCCTTTTCCACTCCGCCGTATCCCGCTGCGCGCCTCAGTTTCTCAGAGTCTCCTATTCCGCTCACCTCAGCGGGCTATGTGAATCCTCTGCTGCTCAATCGGGGACGATCGGACACTACTGATGACGCCGCCATTTTGAGTGTTGTGCTGCTCCGCAACTCTCTTCCCCGTCGTCACCCGCTGGCGGACTCAAAATCCCCTTAAGCCAGGAGTACTTGCCTGAAAGGTGGTATTAGAAGTGGAAAGTCCATGGTCATCTCTAAGATGACTGGAAACCATGCCTGAGACCTCCAAAGAGGGGTTATCACTACCATGCTCTGCAGGTACCGACGAGCATGTAAGAAAAGACGTGGGAGCATGACAAACGGCGGGAAGGCATATGGCTTTAAGCCCTGCCAATCCTGGAGGAAGGCAACCACCCCTGCTGCTAGAGGGTCCGGCTTCCAGCTGAAGAAATTCTCCATCTGTGTGTCAGGAATCAGGCCACTTGTTCAGTAATGTGGAGCATAATCTAATTCCCCGGTGCATGTCGAGTACAAAGAGTGTCTCTCTTTATTGAGGCTCCCTTACTTGTACTCCTGGAAAATAGTAGATTCATTGGTAGACACTCCCTTACAAGCTTATCTCTGCGTCATGTGGGAAAAAATTATGCTTGGCTTCCTGTTCCTGTTCCTGTTCCTAGCTGGATCCACGCCCCCTTAGTGCAATCCCTGACCGCCTTGTGTACCTACTTTGTCCTGTCTGTTTAGATCTTCCTGAATTCCCTGCACGCTTGTCTTTTTCTTTTCCGCGTGCTTCGAGGAACTCCTTTGCCCCCATTGTTCCTTATCTGTAGTGAGCTGACTCATTTTTGACCTTCCTCGTGCCATTTCGGGGCCATCCGATACTTTGTTGCAGCTTTACGCGAGTATGTTTACACTCGCAGTTCCCGGCCGGCAGTCGAGGGAGAATTGTTACATTGTATCCCTCCTGACGCGAGATACATTCTCTCACAGTTCCCGGCCGGCGGACGCGGAAGCTGATACATTGTATTCAGCCACCTTCTGCCCCAGACTTGCTTAGAGACGCGTGCTCCGCGTGTGAGCATTTATTTTGTTGCTAGCAGTCATTCATCGTTTTTTGAGGAGTTTATCTCAATCCCTCATTTAAATTACTCGCTCCTGCGTTATTTTTTGTGAGCAGCCTGTGTGGGAGCTTTCACCTTCCCTTCCACCTACAGTTTCCTATGACTGCTCTGTCCTATAGATATGCAGCTTCCGTTGATTAAGTGAAGCTTCCCTTTCCCATTATATGTACTTACCCTTCTTGGGATTATCGGTTCAAGTATTGGTAAAGAATTATTTCCAGCCTTTGGACATAGAGTGCTGTTAACTCTATGCCATAACTACATTGGCTCTGGGAGAAATTCATTTGGTAAGTGGAATTATCTTTGTACTGGACATGCACTAAGACTGAATGTGTTAGCCTCTACTAGATTAATTACTAAAAGGGTCTGATTGTATTCTAAATTACCTTTCAGTTGCCGCTGTCCTTGCTTCATCTCTTGGAGTGACCTATCGCATCTACAAGGGGAAGAGTGGAGTGAACGGTGGCTATTCTCTTCCCCTTATCTCCCCTTGAACAGTGTTCTTAATTGAGAACGGGTCATATCTCGTTTGGGAGCTGTTCTTGGGGAATGTGGGGAATTCTCTTCGTTCCCGTGGAACCCAACTTGTTCCAGGTTAGTGGGATCTTGTGCATTACACTGTGTGTTCAGCCTGTCTGCGAAAAGATCTGTCCCGAAGGGACCCCATTTGTCTTGGATTGCCATGAATATTCCCCTGTCTAACTTCCAGTTGCTGGAATCCTTGAAATTACTGGAGAACCAGTCCGCAACACCATTGTTCAAACCAGGGATGTGCTCCACTGTAACGGAGAGTCCCTTGTTCAAGCAATAGCTCCAGAATCCCTTTGCTATCTCCGTAAGACCCTTTGAATGTGGTCCCCCCCATCTTATTGACGTATTTCACTGCAGAGACTTTCTCCATGTGCAGCATTAAACAGCATTTCACTGAATTCTGGGTGAAGCTTCGAACCGCAAAAGAACCCCCTAGTAGTTCCAAGCAGTTGATATGTAGTTCCTTCTCGTGGTGTGTCCAAAGACCCCCTGTTGATGAGTCACCACATGTGACACCCCATCCTTCTAGACTCACATCTGATTCTATTACCAACTCTGGAGCTTCCACAAAGATGGCTCTGCCATTCCAAGCTTCTGCATTCTTTAGCCACCATGACAGCTATTTCCTCGAGTCTTGGTCCAAGCATGTCATTTGTGAGTAAGATAGTGTCGACTAGAGAGCTTTCGCTTTGAGTCTCTGGAGGGCCTGGGAAAATTGCTTGGATGGTTGAGGAAAGGAGACCCAGGATCCTGGCTAAGAGCCTCAAGGGAAAGACTTCCATTGATAGCATCTTCCTGAGTTCCTTGCAAAGTTTCTTTATCTTTGGTAATTTCAGTTCCGCAGTCACTGTGTTCACCATGAAACCCAGAAACAGAGTTTCCTGGCTTGGTGTTATGCATGACTTTTTGCATTTATTACAAAGCCTAAGTGTTCCAGTAGGCGAATAGTAAGATTTGTATGGCGAGATACTGTTGCTTTGGACTGACCCATAATAAGGATATCGTCCAGATATATTATTAGACTTACGTCCCTTTCCCTTAGCCATGCTACTACCAGACGCAAGGCCTTGGTGAAGCACCAAGGGGCTGAAGATAGACCGAAGGGGAGGGTGCAGAATTCCCAAAGTTTTCCCTCCCATGAGAATTGGAGGAATTTCCTGTGTGGGGGCCAAATCAGGATGGTCAAGTAGGCATCCTTTAAGTCCAGACATGTTAACCAGTCTCCCTTTCTCAAGACTTCCCTTAGGAGGTGTATCCCTTCCATCTTGAAGTGGTGGTATGTTACCCATTCGTTTAGGCTCTTTAAGTTTATGACAGGTCTCTGTCCCTTGTCTTTCTTTTCTACAAGGAATTTATTGCTGACAAAGCCTGTTTCCAAGCTCTCTATTATAGCCAATTTTGTTAACAGATCCCTTACTTCTTGTGATACTAGTTTTCTCTGTTCTTGAGAGAAGGTTATCTCTTGAGGTCTCTTTAATTGAAAGGGGATATCCGTGAATTCTATTTTGTAACCCTTGACTGTATCTAGAACCAATGGTTCTTGTGTTATCATGGTCCAGTTCCCAGAGAAAAGGGCTAGTCTCCCTCCCACTTTTATAGGGGTACCTGAAGGGTCTTTCGATGTTCCTACCTGTGGAGAATCCTCTGTTTCTTCTCTCGCCCCGGAATGGTCTTCCGCGGTTCCTTTGTCTTTGTGGGAAGAGCGATTGGTTTCCATAGAAAGATGCTTGCTGGAACTTTGATCTGCGTCCCAGAAAGGGTCTTGAGCTTGACTGCCCACGGTCGGGGAACCGACCCCGCATTCTCCCGGCCCTTCCAAAAATTTTGTCCTGAAAGACTTTTTTAATATCACGCTGCGATTTCTGAATCGAGCTAAAGGCCCCGACATACTTAGCCATGTCGCGAATGAAATCTTCTCCAAAGAGGAGCCCCTGTGAAGTGGGTCCTCCTTCCTTGTTTGCCAACTCTATTAGCTTTGGATCTATTTTGAGGAGAACGCCCTTCCTGCGTTCGTTAGAGATGGCAGTGTTGGCATTGCCAAGGAGGCAGATGGTCCGTTGGACCCACTCAAGTAGTTTTTTAGGGTCTATAGGTGTTCCATCAATGTAGGCACTTTCAGCCAACTCGAAAATGTTTGTTAGGGGTCCAATGGTGTCCAACAGACAGTCTTGACATGACCGTAGGCTCTTGTCTATCCCCTACCTAGGGTCTTTTGCACCCTTTGCTATGAAAGCAACAACCTTAGGGTCAAGCTCGGGGGTCATAGCAATTTTATCTGGAAGGGATGGGCGAGGGCACGCAGACCGCAATCTTGATCTGACTTCCTTTGGAATCTCCCTTCTCAGCCAGAAACTAATGTAGTCTGCTACATGTTGGGAAGGTAGCCATTCTGGAGATAGGGGGTGTTTAATTAAAAGGGGATCAAACATATCCTCCCCGAAGGGAACAATAATGCCCATTTTTGAGCCTGAGGCCTTGCTTGCCTCTTCAGAGCTTCCCAAAGTTTTATCCCCCAAAGTTTTATCAATGTCCGTATCAAACTCCGAGGAACAGGAGAGATTTATCTCTGCCTCCTGCCAAGGTGTCACTGTCAAGGTGTATAGGGAGCTCAGGGCCTGTTCGTTGCCCTCCTCTGATGCCCAAGGCATCGTTCTTATCACTGCCTGAGAAGCGTGACTGTGCTGCTTTCCCTGTTTTCCTTGTCTTTTTTGCAGCTTTTACAGGGTGCTCTGGTGCAGCTCTTTTCTTTGGGGCCTTTACTGCCCCTTCTTTGGTGTAAGTAGTATGCGCGGTAAAGGTAGAGGGCCATGCCCTTGACAGTGTTTCAATTTTTTTTACTAAAGGTCTCATCAAGTGAGTCCATTACTTTGTCCATGGCCTTAGTGACCATTGACTCAATCTTACCTTCCAGGTTATGATCAGGGTTGAGAGACATTATGGGGAAAAAATATCAATTGTATCAAATTTATATGTCCCTTCCTCTTTTTTAAAATTTTTATACACCTTAACTATGTTTGTATGAGGTCATTAACAGCTTGTCTCCTCTTTCTCTTTTTTTTTTAGCTGTTATTTGATTAAAAAGGTACGGTATTACTTCATTAAATATGGCTATAACCTCATAGGGTTTATGTAGGGGTCGAGCGCTTGACAAATATGCTTTTTTTCTAATAAATAGTGAAGCGAGGGCGTGTCCATGTCGAATTTCTTTCCCGGTGAAGAAAAAAACGACTGTACAGCAGCAACTGCCAGATTGTTGCTTGCTGTTACTTTGGCAACCACGCACGTCTTTGACGTGCGTGGTTGCCTCTTACAGCCTTTCCTCTAAGCATTTCTCCCCTCCGCAGTACGCATACGAAGACTGCATCGCAGTGGGAGAAGACGGGTTGTGGCGAGCGTCCCCGAACGGCGTGGGGAGCCCGTCCAGTGAGGCTGGAGCAGCGCAGGGGACAGGAGCTTGCAGGCGCCGATCAGAGCTGCGGTAAGCAGCGCGGCCGCAAAAGCCCGTATGCCTGTCTCGCGCTGGGAGCGCTGCCAGGCAACCGGAGTGCGGCCGCGCTTTTTCAAAGGTCGCAAGAGGGAAATATTTAGATTCCCATCGTGCGGATGCGTCAGGGCGGCACCGGGGGCAAGGGCAAGGCCAAGGGGGGTCACTGAAGGCTCGCTAGAGACCCACACAAGGAACACACGCTACAACGCCAAGAACATGGGAATACAGAGAGAAAACAATCTCTTAGTCAAAAATTACAAGTAACAATCGCATGGTAGGTTCAATAGGACCCAGCCATGTGATATACAGACACATACAATCATTCATAAAAGGCCATACGTACACAATAAGCACGATTTAAATGAGGGTACTTATCTTGTGAGCAGCAGCAACAAACAAGGAAGATGGCTGCATGCTCATGGGCTATATACTGTAATAGAATGTTGTTTTGAAGATCTATATTCTCTTCATTGTTACTGCTGAGCTGAGGCAATAAAGGAGATTTGCATAATATTGGCCTCCGTGTCATGCCATAAAATTTATTTTGGGGGCCCCTGTTAGAAACAGCTTTGAATTTATAATCCAGTATGAGATTTTTCATGCACTCTTTGGCCAGGTCACTGACAGCGTAAAGACACACTCGTCCAAATTCTAAATGTGTTTGCATCTATTATTCAGAGAAAGTGAAGCATGTTTGTAATATTGTAACACAGCGGCAGCTCACCAAGATTACTGCACATAATCTCTGTGATGCCCTCCCATTTCTCATATGTGAGGTCCTGTTTTTATGTAAAAGAATTTTTTTATGGATGTTGCATGAAACATAAACACAACATTGTTCTGCAAAATGTCTATAATAGACTCTCAGACATTACACAAATTAAAAATAAATAAAATGAAAAACTGTATTTAAAAAAAATCTGTTTAAGAATTATTCAAGCTCATCAGGGCAAGCCCCTCTGCAGAGCAGAGCTGGCTCTATCAGGCGGCCCCCTGAAAGTCTAGGGCCCTGGGCCATAGCCCACTTTGACCATGCCATGCCTTAAAAAGTCTCTGCTGCCTCTTAGGCATGGGAAAGAGAATAACTCATTTCCAGGTATGATTTTAGTTCCCATTACCAATTGTATTCCAGTTACCTTCTTAGAATATGCAACAAAAACAGTTAACGAGACGCAATCCGAAAAGTGTTTTCAATGGATGTATAAACATTTAGCTCTTTCCGTCCTATTAATCTTTTCGGGTGCTTTTTTATGCCTGTAAGAAAACCATTTCAGGCCATTTGGAATAAAAAATAAACATGTATGGATTGTCATTATATTATCATATCCAGCTTTGGGATATACAGAACAACCAGTGTGATTATGTAGGAGGAGTAAGACGCCAAAGACAGGGCAGAACATTCTGGGGAAGGAGGCTAAGCCCCAAAAGAGACGTGAAGTCATGAAAAGAGGGAAGAGAAATGAAGAGAAAGAAGACAATGATGAAGGTGGGAGACAAGGGAGGGCAAAGGCCTATGAAATCATTTCACATCTATCCAGAACCTTACACAGACTGGCATGAGAGGAGAGTTGAATTCCACTCTGAAGTAAGATGTTTTGATTCACCATGTTATTTAACTGTGGCGGCTCGCATAGGGCGTGCTGCGGGGTGGTGGGGCGGGGCGGAGGAGGGGCAGGGTGGGGTGTAGTAAACTCGGACGAACGACGGAATGGAGGAACGTAATAATTACTTTCCTCCGTTCCGTCGTCTGTCTGAGTTTACAACCCCCACCCTGCCCCTCCCCTCCCCGCCCCGCCCCACCACCCGGCAGCACGCCCTATGCGAGCCACCACTGTTATTTAATACATTATGTCAAGTATAAATTAAAGGGCCTTCTAGTACACTTGGAAGTTTAATTTGTTGCCATTGAGAATCTATTTTGTCCTACAATTGGTTGCATTCATGTTTTTATAGTCACTTATGTTTGATATCATTTCGGGCATGACAGATCCACACCCACCATGCATGCACTGACAATGTGATAGCATTTTTCTAATTATAAACGTTTTTGGCAGTGTCAGCTATGAGTAAATCCAAGGGCAAAAAGTTACTTCCTTTTAACCTAAAAACCGACGTACGAGTAAAAGTGCAAGCAGCATGACCACGTGACCACTTTCGATTCCAATTTCAATCTATCTCACTGGTGATGATCTGACTTTTTTCTAGATTAATTAATGAGAAATATGCACCAATTTGAACATCATATGAATTACTAAGCCATCCTTTCCTTCACATAGCCAGAATATTTTAGTACCCTATATCTCTACTTTAAAGGGTTTGTGAGGGGTCCCTGTTTGCTTTATCTGTGCAAGCATGGGAGCTGCTGTCCACTTGTTTCAGTTCCAAGTTCTGTTTGATAATTGTTAGAACTGGGGGTCTCTAGTTGGCAGAGGTAGGTACCTTAGTCCAAATAGGGACCCTTGCTTCTAGTCAGGGTAAGGGGGATACACTACTAAAATAACCCCTGCTCACCCCCTTGGTAGCTTGGCATGAGCAGGCAGGCTTATCTCAGAGGCAGTGTGTAAAGCATTTGTGAACACATACAGTAACCCAGTGACAACACTACAGATGGACACCACACAGGTTGTATTATAAAAATAAGTTTTTTTATTTAGACTTAACACAAGACCCAAAATGACAAAAATCAACAATACACTATGAAAAATATGACTGTCAATGGTAGAAAATAGTTCAGTTCAATAAAGATGGTAAATGCGACACTCAACGTTCAATGTATCTTTGGATGCGTAACGCGATACAAACAAAAGAGTTGCAGGGAAGGTGATGCGTTGATTCCTTACACGCAAGAACGGTGATGCGTTGGATCCTTGCTCCGGGGGAGGTGATGCGTTGGTTCCCTACTGCTGCGTAGGGGACGGTGATGCGTCGGTTCCTTACCGGAGAGGAGGTGATGTGTCGGTTCTTCACCGCATGGGGAGGTGATGCGTTGGTTTCTTACTGCACTTCTGTGGCGATGCGACCCGCAGCGCCGCGATGCGATGACGACCCGGTGCAATGAAACAAAATGGCGTCTTCTTCTTGATGCGACACGAAGGGGGCGATGCGTGCACGCCCGACGGACGTGCGGCAACTTGGTGAATCTTCTGAGCCGCGACAGGCCCTGCGACACGCTTCTCCGGTGATGCGACGGCATCTGATGCGACGGCAACACTCTTCTCCGGTGATGCGAGGCGCTTCGGTGATGCGATGGAGACAGCGGCAGTGGCGGCACGCTTTCTCGGTGATGCGACGACAGCGACTGCGGCGGCAACACGCTTCTTCCTCGTGAGTCGCGCTTCCAGCTCCCAGCGACACGCAGTCTCTCAGAAGGCCCAACACAACAGCAGGCACTTCATATTCCCAGCAAGGGAATTCAGGGGAGCTGGTTGGTGAAGTCTTGTATCCCTGAGACTTCAGCAGGAGGCAAGCTCAATCTTCAAGCCCTTGGAGATGTTCTGAAAGATGACGAAAATATAATCACAAAGTTCCTTTCTCCTTTCTTTGGCAATCAGGCAACCACTGCAGGCCAATCCCTCAAACAGCACACAGCATAGGGATAGTCTCCTCCTTCAGTTTCTCTGGTTCCTCTCCTCAGCAAAGGTTCTTCTTGTTTCCCAGAAGTGATCTAAAATCTTGGGGTCTGGGTCCCAATATTTATACTAGCAAATCCTTCGTCCTCTGACGGCAGAGGGTCCTGTACCTAGTCCAAACAAGTTCTGGGTGCATTCTGCCAGTGCACACCTTCTTCCTTTGTCAATGTGGGCCAGGGACATCAGACGCACCACAGGAGGTGGAGCCAGCATTGTGGAAGGCAGGCACAGCCCTATTCAGGCCCAGGTGCTACTCCTCCCACCACTCCTCATGCAGATAGGTCTATTCAGCCCTGTGCTGACTCACCCTGTCTCCTGGAGTCCCCCAGCCCCTGTCACTCACAAACCCAGACACACAATACACAAGCTAGCAGAGGCAGGCTGGATGGTTAGGCAAGAAAATACCTACTTTCTAAAAGTGGTATTTTCAAACACAGAGGGGCCGATTCCGATTCAGGCCGGAGATCTCTCCGACCGAGCCGGACCCGGAGAGATTTCCGACCGAATCGGACTCTGGCAGTCCGACCGAACGAGTACGATGCGCACGCATGCAATCGGACTCGAGTCGGTCGGACTCCCATTGAGTCAATGGGAGCCGGACGTACAACGCGTACGCGGGCTCCCATTGACCCAATGGGTGCGAGGCGAACAAGGGTGCCCCCTACAGCGGATACGCCTCGAAGCGACTCGCGGCGTACATGCACAGGTAGGGGGGACCCATGGGTCCCCCCTGTGTGCGACTCGCACGGCTATGCTTACAGGGGGGTACGACACGGACCCCCAAAGTGCGGCTCCGACTGCTCTTTCGAGCCGGACGGCGCGAGTCGGTCGGACTGCTCGCGGCGCGCATCGTACTTGCCCGGCCGGGGAACGTCTCCATCGCGCGGTGCGAGTCGTGTCCGTGCGAGTCGGTCGGAGCGCTTCGGACCCACAAACAAGTCAGTCGGCGATTTCGCGTGCGCTCGCATCGTACTCGCTCAGCCGGACGCACGTACGAATCGGTCGGGAAAGAGGGCTCCGAATAGGATCCGGTTAAGCCGAATCCGATTCAGTGCCCTACCGGCCGAGATCGGAATCGACCCCAGAATGTTAAAACCAACTTCACTAAAAGATGTATTTTATCATTCTGAGTTCAGGCATACTAAATTCGTTTTTCTACCATGTTCCCTGGGTCAGTTAGGATTATAAGATGTTATAATCAAACTGCCCATTCTGGCCTATGGGGACAGGTAGCCTTGCACTAGTGAAAAACTAAATTGGCTGTAATTCACTATCAGGACATGCCACACACATCAGGGCATGTCCTACCTCTTACATACAATGCACCCTACCCGCAGGCCTACTTTAGGGGTGACTAACATGCAGTAAAGGGAAGGTTTAGGGACTGGCAAGTGGGTGCACTTACCCAGTCAACATGACAGTACCAGACTGCACACAGGCTCTGCAATAGCAGGCCTGAGACACACTTTACCAGCTGCTCCTGTGGGTGGCACAACCAGTGCTGCAAACCCACCAGCAGCATTTGATTCACAGGCCCTGGGCACAAACAGTGCACTGTACTAGGGTCTGACAGTGAATCAAATAGGCCAAACATGGAGTCACTAATCCATACATTAATTTATCATAGGGAGCACTTGCACTTTGACACTGACTAGCAATGGCAAAGTGCCCAAAGCATCTAAACCAGCAAAAACATGTCAACAACAGAGGAGGCATAGTGAAAAAATGGAAGGGAGACCCACGCCAATGGTACCAGGTCTAACACGTGTCCCCTCCAGCTGAAATGTGGGGAGAACTATCCTACCTCTGGGGAGTTCTCATCACTAAGGCAGAAAAATCTGGACAGACCATCAGCATTGGCGTGTTCTGTACCAGGGCGGTGTTCCACCGTAAAGTCCATCCCCTGTAGGGAAATGGACCACCTCAACAGCTTTGGATTCTCACCCTCATCTGCATCAACCATCTGAGGGGCCTGTGGTCTGTCTGAACCCGGAAGTGAGTCCCAAACAGGTATGGTCTCAACTTCTTCAGCGCCCAGACCACAGCAAATGCCTCACACTCAATAGCACTCCACCTCTGTTTCCGTGGAAGTAACCTCCTACTGATGAAGGCTACAGGTTGGTCTAGGCCCTCCTCATTTAACTGTGCCAGAACAGCCCCTACACCATGCTCGGAAGCGTCTGTTTGGACCAAGGAACTCTTTTGAGAAGTTGGGCGCCTGAAGCACGGGGACCGTGCACATGGCAGTCTTCAAGGCGTCAAAAGCTCTCTGACAGGTGTCAGTCCAAATCACTCTCTTGGGCTGCTTCCTGGAAGTCAGCTCTGTCAAGGGTGCAACGATGCTGCCATACCCCTTGACAAATCTCCTGTAATACCCGGTGAGTCCTAAAAAGGCTCTCACCTCTGTCTGGGTCTTGGGGGGCTCCCAAACCAGAACGGTATTAATCTTGGGCTGTAGGGGCACCACCTGACCGCTCCCAACCTGGTGTCCCAAGTACACCACGGAACCCTGCCCGATCTGGCACTTACTCGCCTTGATCGTGAGGCCTGCCCTCTGCAGCGCCATCAACACTTCCCAGAGGTGGCGCAGATGTTCTTCCCAACTGGCGCTGAACACTGCGATGTCATCCAGGTAGGCGGCACTGAAATCTTCCAGTCCAATCAACACCTGGTTGACCAACCTCTGAAAGGTGGCAGGGGCATTCTTCATCCCAAAGGGCATAACCCGGAATTGGTAGTGCCCATCTGGTGTGGAGAATGCTGACCTCTCTTTGGCCCCATCAGTCAAGGCGATCTGCCAGTACCCAGACGTTAAGTCAAACGTGCAGAGGTACCGGGCAGCCCCTAACCGATCAATGAGCTCATCAGCTCTGGGGATGCGGTGCGCGTCAGTCCTGGTGACTGAATTGAGTCCTCGGTAGTCCACACAGAACTGGAGTTCAGGCGTGGCACCTGGCGCGGCAGCCTTTGGGACCAAGACCACTGGGCTGGCCCAAGGGCTGTGAGAGGACTCAATCACCCCCAATGCAAACATCTTGGAGACCTCCTCCTTGATGCAAGCTCTCACCCTGTCAGTCACTCTGTAAGCCTTGTGCTTGACAGGAGGACTGTCCCCAGTGTCCACATCATGGACGCACCAATCAGTGACACTAGGAGTCAGGGAAAACAGGTCAGGAAACTGTCCCAGCAGTTGGCGACAGTCTTCCTGCTGCTCAGGTGTCAGGGAGTTAGAGAGGTTCCCACCCTCCACTGACCCATCTTGCTCTGTTGCAGACAGGAGGTCAGGAAGAGGTTCTGTCTCCTCTTCCATTCCATAATCCGTTGCTAGGAGCATGCCCACTTCAGACCTCTCAAAATGGTGCTTCAGGCGGTTGACATGTAGGACCCGCAAAGGGTTCCTGGGAGATCGCAAGTTCACCAGGTAGGTGACGTTACTCTTGCGCTCCACCACCTCAAATGATCCGGTCCACTTATCCTGGAGAGCGCAAGGCTCCACGGGGCCATGACCCACACTTTCTGCCCAGGCTGAAACTCGATCAGAGTGGCATTCTGATCATACCACCGTTTCATCTCCTCCTGGCTGACATCCAGATTCACCTCAGCGAGTTGTCTGAATCGCCTAGTTTGGTTTCTAAAGGCCAGCATGTAGCTAAATACATCCTGGGGAGGTTTACCGGGAGCTTTATCCCAGCCTTCTTTCACCAAACTCAGAGGTCCTCTTACCGGGTGACCATAGAGCAGTTCAAAGGGACTCAACCCTAAGGACTTCTGTGACACCTCACGGTAAGCAAAGAGAAGGCATGGCAAGAGGACGTCCCACTTACGCCTCATGGGTTCTTCCAGACCCATAATCATGCCCTTCAGGGTCCGGTTGAATCTCTCAACCAGCCCATTTCCTTGGGGGTGGTAAGGAGTGGTGAACTTATAGGTAACACTGCACTCCTGCCACAGGGACTTCATATACTTGGATATGAAGTTTGTACCACGGTCACTCACCACCTCATTGGGGAACCCCACACAGGAGAAAATCCCCATCAGTGCACGTCCCACCACGGGGGCCGTCACTGTCCGAAGAGGGATTGCTTCCGGGTACCGGGTGGCATGGTCCACCAAGACCAGGATGAACCTGTTGCCCATGGCTGTCTTGGGGTCCAGTGGCCCCACAATGTCAATACCCACCCGTTCAAAGAGGATGCTGACCACAGGGAATGGCTGGAGGGGAGCCTTGTGCTTCCTCCCACTTTTTCCACTTGCCTGGCAAGTCTGACATGTCCTGCAATGAGTGTCTGAACTCTTGCGCATCTGGGGCCAATAAAAGTGGGTGACGAGCCTTTCAAAGGTCTTGCCCTGCCCCAGATGCCCTGCTAAAGCACATCATGAGCCAAACCCAGTAGGAAGGCTCTGAAGCGCTGGGGTACCACCAGCACACAGGCTGACCCAGGTTCAGCAGCCTTAGGCTTGCTATACAGGAGACCATTCTCCCAGTAAATCCAATGTGATCCAGACTGATCACATTGGGCCTGGTTTGTGGCCTGTTGCCGCAAACCCACAAGAGAAGGGCACTTTTTCTGCTCCTCACAGAACTCCTCCCTGGAGGGTCCTCCCTCCTGCTGCCAATGGGTCAGCTCAGGTAGGTCCCCCAGTTCGGCCACTTGCTCCCCTGTAGGTTCCAGAGCATCACCCTCAGGTTCTGCTTCTTCCTGGACCGTGGGAACTACGGGGGCCGGTTTCCCGCGCCCCCTGCCTCTTCTCCCCAAGGCAGGCACCTGGGCCACCCTCTCAGGCTCCAGGTCCTCTTGAACACCTCTACTGGCTGCCATAGACTGAGTGGTCGCGCACGCCCACTCAGGCAGACCCAACATTTCTAAATGAGACCTTCTCTCCACCTTTGCCCAAGGTGAACTCTCTAAATCGTTGCCCAACGGACAGTCTATAGGCATGGCTGGCCTCACAGCTACTTGAAAGGTACCTGAGACCCCCCCCCCCACTCAAAGGGAACCTGAGCCACTCTGCAGTGGCTCTCTGAGTTGTCCGCGGCAACTACTGGGCAGAATGCATTGGGGATCACCTGCTCTTCAGACACCAGCCGACAACTGACAGCTGTCACACTGGCTCCGGTGTCTCTCAGAGCCTCCACCCTTTGGCCATTGATGGTCACCCACTGCCTGTATTTTTTAGTGTTATCAGGCAGTTGGGTACTGGGGACTATCTCACTGTCTCCTAAAGAGACTAAGGACATTGCTACGGGACCCCACCCTCCTTGGGCACCCATCTCCTCCCCCAGGGGTACACTAGCTACCTGCCAGGGTGGTGCACCAGTGGGTGCTGATTTTCCATACAAGGGACATCTAGTGAACAGCCCCCTGTGAACAGGCTTATCTGTCGGGCCCCTGGCTTCTTTTCAGGGGAAGGCTGGGAACCCTTCCCTTGGGGATTACTTTGGGGCCCTTTCTGGAACTCCCTTTGTTTACCCTTGTCCCCCCCACTCCTCTGCTGGGGACCCTGCCCACCTTTGGCGGAGTCTCCCACGTGACCCTTGTGGACCCGGGTGCTCACCCAACGGTCCGCCTCCTCAGCAAGCTTCCTAGGGTTAGTCAGCCTACTATCAATAAGGTGCTGGCGTAGCTCTGGAAAACAATTTCCTGACAAGTGCTCCCATGCAATCAAATCAAAGAGCGCGTCAAAATCATTCACTTTGCTACCCTTCACCCAACCATCCAATGCTCTGCAAAAAAAAGTCACATATTCTATCCAGGTACTGCCCTCCAACTTTTTGCAACTCCTGAACCTCTGCCTATACAGTTCAGGAGTCAACCCATACCTGGACATCAATGCTTCTTTCATATGACCATAAGAATTGTGAACTTCAGAGGGTAAGTCTAATAAGGTATCCCGCCCCTCACTAAGGAACCACCCCCCACAACCCCGCTCCCCAATCCTTCTCAGGGACCCGGGTGTGAGGTCATAGCTACCTCATAGGCTTTAAACCATTACCCAATGTCATCATTTTTATAAAACTCTTTCACCACATCCTTAGGTATATACACCCTTGCTTCAACAGGCATGGACGGTGTGCTGCCACCAGAGGGAGTAATCTCTAAGCTCCTAGCTTTCAACTCCAACTCCCTCAAACTTCTCTCATGCTCCTATTGCAAACTCTTTTCCTCTAGGGCCAATTTCTTAATTTCCAATTCTAACTGCCCACCCATCTTAAGCTTGGTCAGCTCCATTTCATGCACCCTACTTCTCTCCCTGTCTTCCAGCTCTCCTGGGGACAGGCCCTTGGAAGAAACACTGCTACCTGCTAGGGAAGGTGCTTTCCTCCCCCCTGGACCCAATAGCCGATCTAGCTGCCCTCCTGCATCCTCAGCCCCCTCCTCATGCTCAGGGGTGCTCCTTGCTTCCACCCAGGCCCTCAGCGCCTTTTGGAACTCATCCTTCTTGGAGAGACCGGTCATAGCAACTTTCAATTTCCTGCAGAAGTATGTCAGCTGTTTTACAGTGTAACTTTCCAATTTTTCTTCTTCAAAATCTAAATCCACAGATGCGATGGATGCTGTTTTGCTCATGGTGACTAAACTTGGCAGTTCTTGGCAAAAAATAGAAATCCCAGGAAAAACAATCTACCAAAAATGTATGTGGTTGCGTTTGGTCTGCACTCACTAGTAGTGTTCACCAATCACTGTATATGAGTCACAAATGCAAGTCCAGAATCCTCACCGCTGACCACCAATGTTAGAACTGGGGGTCTCTAGTTGGCAGAGGTAGGTACCTTTGTCCAAATAGGGACCCTTGCTTCTAGTCAGGGTAAGGGGGATACACTACTAAAATAACCCCTGCTCACCCCCTTGGTAGCTTGGCACGAGCAGGCAGGCTTATCTCAGAGGCAGTGTGTAAAGCATTTGTGAACACATACAGTAACCCAGTGACAACACTACAGATGGACACCACACAGGTTGTATTATAAAAATAAGTATTTTTATATAGACTTAACACAAGACCCAAAACGACAAAAATCCACAATACACTATGAAAAATATGACTGTCAATGGTAGAAAATAGTGCAGTTCAATAAAGATGGTAAATGCGACACTCAACGTTCAATGTACCTTTGGATGCTTAACGCGATACAAACAAAAGAGTTGCAGGGAAGGTGATGCGTTGGTTCCTTACACGCAAGAACGGTGATGCGTCGGTTCCTTGCTCCGGGGGAGGTGATGCGTTGGTTCCCTACTGCTGCGTAGGAGACGGTGATGCGTCGGTTCCTTACTGGAGAGGAGGTGATGTGTCGGTTCTTCACCACATGGGGAGGTGATGCGTTGGTTTCTTACTGCGCTTCTGTGGTGATGCGACCCGCAGCGCCGCGATGCGATGACGACCCTGTGCAATGAAACAAAATGGCGTCTTCTTCTTGATGCGACATGAAGGGGGCGATGCGTGCACGCCCGACGGCCGTGCGGCGACTTGGTGAATCTTCTGAGCCGCGACAGGCCCTGCGACACGCTTCTCCGGTGATGCAACGGCGTCTGATGCGGCGGCGACACTCTTCTCCGGCGATGCGAGGCACTTCGGTGATGCGATGGCAACAGCTGCAGCAGCGGCACGCTTTCTCGGCGATGCGACAACAGCGGCTGCGGCGGCGACACGCTTCTTCCTCGTGAGTCGCGCTTCCAGCTCCCAGCGACACGCAATCTCTCAGAAGGCCCAACACAACAGCAGGCACTTCAAATTCCCAGCAAGGGAATTCAGGGGAGCTGGTTGGGGAAGTCTTGTATCCCTGAGACTTCAGCAGGAGGCAAGCTCAATCTTCAAGCCCTTGGAGATGTTCTGCAAGATGATGAAAGTAATCACAAAGTTCCTTTCTCCTTTCTTTGGCAATCAGGCAACCACTGCAGGCCAATCCCTCAAACAGCACACAGCATAGGGATAGTCTCCTCCTTCAGTTTCTCTGGTTCCTCTCCTCAGCAAAGGTTCTTCTTGTTTCCCAGAAGTGATCTAAAATCTTGGGGTCTGGGTCCCAATATTTATACTAGCAAATCCTTTGTCCTCTGAAGGCAGAGGGTCCTGTACCTAGTCCAAACAAGTTCTGGGTGCATTCTGCCAGTGCACACCTTCTTCCTTTGTCAATGTGGGCCAGGGACATCAGACGCACCACAGGAGGTGGAGCCAGCATTGTGGAAGGCAGGCACAGCCCTATTCAGGCCCAGGTGCTACTCCTCCCACCACTCCTCATGCAGATAGGTCTATTCAGCCCTGTGCTGACTCACCCTGTCTCCTGGAGTCCCCCAGCCCCTGTCAATCACAAACCCAGACACACAATGCACAAGCTAGCAGAGGCAGGCTGGATGGTTAGGCAAGAAAATACCTACTTTCTAAAAGTGGTATTTTCAAACACAGAATGTTAAAACCAACTTCACTAAAAGATGTATTTTATCATTCTGAGTTCAGGCATACTAAATTCGTTTTTCTACCATGTTCCCTGGGTCAGTTAGGATTATATGATGTTATAATCAAACTGCCCATTCTGGCCTATGGGGACAGGTAGCCTTGCAATAGTGAAAAACGAAATTGGCTGTAATTCACTATCAGGACATGCCACACACATCAGGGTATGTCCTACCTCTTACATACAATGCACCCTACCCGCAGGCCTACTTTAGGGGTGACTAACATGCAGCAAAGGGAAGGTTTAGGGACTGGCAAATGGGTGTACTTACCCAGTACCAGACTGCACACAGGCTCTGCAATGGCAGGCCTGAGACACACTTTATCAGCTGCTCCTGTGGGTGGCACAACCAGTGCTGCAAGCCCACCAGCAGCATTTGATTCACAGGCCCTGGGCACAAACAGTGCACTGTACTAGGGTCTGACAGTGAATCAAATAGGCCAAACATGGAGTCACTAATCCATACATTAATTTATCATAGGGAGCACTTGCACTTTGGCACTGATTAGCAGTGGCAAAGTGCCCAAAGCATCTAAACCAGCAAAAACATGTCAACAACAGAGGAGGCATAGTGAAAAAATGGAAGGGAGACCCACGCCAATGGTACCAGGACTAACAATAATGATGGTGGTGCTTCGCCGAGTACCCAGATGATGACTGTGGAACCAGAGTTGGTGTCCGCCTGACATGCAACTTCCCAGAGGTGAGGAGACATCACCTGTAGCCTCACCTGGAATGAAACACTGTCTCCCTGCCCTGAAGCACCTGGAAGCTGACCTGCCTGACAAGAATAGGTAAGAAGAGTGCCCACACTGCAGGAGATATCCACTATCAGGGTGAGCAGAAGCATCTGACCCTGGCCCTGAAGCTATGTCTGTCCAGAGAGACTTAAGAGAAAGCGAACATTGTGCTTCTGGGTCATAGCGTCAGTTCTCATGAATGAAGCAGCTGCACCATTGAACTGTCCTGAAGTGTGCCTGAGCGGACTGTGCAGATGTGGCCCTGCAAGTGGCCTGCTCCCTGGCACTGTCCTGAAGTGTGATTGAGGGGACTTGCCACTGTGACCTTGAACATTTGTGCAGCCACGGCCCATGCAGGTAAGAGCGGTGGGGTGGTGGGTCCGGGTGGGGGGGGCATTTCGACAGATGACGACGAGGGAAAATTAAATATTTTAAATTTAATTTTCACTTGTGGTCGTCTGTCGAATCCCCCCCAACCTGGCCCCACCACCCCACTGCTCTTACCTGCATGGGCCACAGCTGCATTTGTGTAAAAGCAAATTATGCTGCTGCAAGTCGGGAAGTGTGGCCAAAGCAGATTTCACCGCTGTGATAACTGAGGGTCTTGTGTTGACCAAGATGTTGTTCCATCAGGCTCTAAGGTGCATCGCTTCCAGGAGAAGTGCCTTGGTGGCCATGCGACCTCTGATCCCACCTGACTCACCCTGCACCCTGAAGAGTGCCTGTAAACATCTGGAGATCACCAGCGACGCTGGAGTCTGGAGACTAGTCTCTGGGAAGTGGCCTCTGCAGCTGCAGATTCTACTTTCATTGATGGGACCAATGTGTGGGTTGCCAACTGAAATCATAGCTAGTGCATCTTCCTCCCAGAGGCGGGGCCAGACATGTACTTTCGGCTTCAACAGTGTCTGGCTGGAGAAAAAGTACATTGTTGAGATTTACATACTGGTACTAAGAACTCTGAATGAGAGGGGTAGCACTGCACCTATGTCTGAAACTGGCTGTGCCATATCTTACACCTAGTTAGAGAAAGGTAGGGGCAAGGGTGCTTAAACTCTCAATACATTGCCCCCGCACCAGAAACATTCATACCTGCATATAGTAGTATTTTGTTTTTGACCGTATTAAATTACTTTCTATTTATAAAAGACAAGCACTGGGTTAGACAATCAGTTACTGAGCTTCATTCACCCCCACACTACTTCCCCGAGAAGCCTGGGCCTCCTTCCCATCGCTATCACTGAAAGTCAAATTCTGAAGGATTTGTACTTGGCCAAGTTAGCAGAGCCATGGCAGGAAGAACACCAGGTCATCAGAAGCAAACGATCGCAGCCCCCCACGGCTGAGGCCCAGTAGGCCCTGCTTGCCCAGGGCCCTCCAAGCAGAGTCTGCCACTGGCGCGCAGTGGACACTCCACACCCAATCACCAAACCGAGAGGAATGGAATTGACAGGCTTCCTCTGTGTACTGCGCTACAGGTGGGGGTGGCCGGGTCTCACAACACATCCAAGAACACAATGACTCTTTGTCTCAGATCTAACTTTTTTAACACCTCACATCAATTTGGTGCTCAAAACAGCATTCCAAAAATAGAGAGTATACAGAACCCAACCCATATGCCCAACACCGGAACCAGGGTAATAAACAAGAAACAGAACAAACGGTTCCCTGTGACTCCTTTGGCTATAACAATAAAGCACTTTCCTACCACATTCCAATCGAAACCTGATTTATATTCTCAACATAGATAGTCCACACCTATGTTGAGAATAAAAATTGCGTTTTGATTGGAATTCTGGTAGGAAAGTGCTTTATTATTATAGACAAAGGAGTCCCTGGAACCGTTTTTTCCGTTTCTTGTTCAAACAGCATCCCATCATGTATGCCACTCTTAGTCTCCTCTCAGAAGCTCTCCCTGATACTTGCGGTGGTACTCTCCTGTATGTAATAAAGCAACATTCTAAATACTGGCCTTCCCGCCACATCTCTCACTAAGCTTCAGAGAGTCTGAGAGACTGCTGTCGGGATTAAATTGACGCAACCACATCACATCTGCCACAAAACCCCTACACTGGCTTCCAGTAAAGAAGTAAAGAGGACTGTCTACACAAACCATCTACCATACACACAGAGCAATTCAGGGCCACTCTCCCAAATATTTTATTAAACTGTTATTCTCCTAACACCCTACCAAAAGCCTCAAACTTGCCAACCCTGGCCTACGAACAACCCTACCATTCAGGTATGATGGTCAATCCCGGTCTACCAAAAGCTCTTCTCTATGGAACAACGGAGAGTTGAAAATAACTATTTTAAATTCAGAAGATCCCTAAAGACAACCTCCTCACTCAGGTATTTGACTAACAGTCTTCATAACAGGCCGCTCCACTTCATCCCCAGTCCTTTCCAGTCAGATGCCTAGGAATGGACTCGCTCCTCATCAAGGCTCATAGAACGTCCTCTTTTTAAAAATCTGTAGCGTCATTCTGAGGTCTTATTCATTGGCAGTTTTTGTGATACTCCTTCACAGCCCGGACCATCTGTTTATCCATCCTTGGGCCTGTGCACTGCCACTCCTATATGGACCCTCTACCCGACAGTGCTGATAAGCCACTGCATGGTTAACAAAAAAATTGCATATAAAATAAATAAAATTATAGCAGACTATTACCAAGATAAGTGACTGCTATCTGGTTATCCAGGAACAGCAAGAAGGTGCTACCTGAAAGAAAAGAAAACGGATCGTACAGATCAAAACAAAACACTTAAATCTAGATGTACAGGTCTTAGAATGTTTTCAAATATTTTTTCTCGAGTTTCCTTCACTTTGAATAACATGGCCCCTTTAGACACGAGGGATTTTCCCATTCGTGAAGTGCAGTACACTTGAGCTGCAGAAAGGAAGGTGATATTTGCAGACTGATATGATAGATGATGGTTGGCACATGGCAGGTAAATACTGGATGTGTTTTGGGAGCTGCCGTGATCCGGGGCTAGCTGGAAACACGGACTCCAGGCAGGACGAGCACCTGACCTGCCTTCTATTCTTACCCTGTTGACATGCTCCGGTGTCAGGTCCTGCGTCAGGACGATCGCCCTCCCCGGGGGAGGAACGCCAGGAAGGGGCCACAGTTAGGCGGTCATTGGCTGAGAACCGTTCTCCCCTGAGGTAGTCGAAGGAGAAGTTGTGATTGGAGCTCAGGGGCGCTGCTGAGGCCACCGGGTTTCCTTGCCTCTCATTCTCTCCCCGCTCTCTTGCGAGGGGGGCCTGGACCGGAGAACAGCTCCCTCATCCCCTCAACCAAACAACAGCCGCAACTCTCTCCTTCCTTTACAGCCGGGGTACCCCTGCGAGAGAGGTAAGGATTGCCTCGCTGTCTTTTTATGAAAACTAGGATAATATTGTGCATGAACTGTTGACTGCACGGTCTGGGTCTTTCTTTTTCCCTCTGCATCTTTAGCGTGTCGCTGTCACAGCTGCTCCAGGTTATGTAAAGTTCTGGCTACACAGTTTCTGCCACAGGTGCCGCCCTCGTATGTTATAAACATTAATTCTCATGTGATAAACTGGGCTTGGTTTGTTTTATCCATAATATCCCCGTTTTCAAAAGCAGTTGACTGCATCCCCTAAAGAGGTTTTGCCTTTGTACTGTTTATTAAATCGCATTGCCAAAAATCCATAATACATTCTTCTGAAAATTATATTCTATTCCGCTCCACCCATAAGTAACAAACAATAGTCCTGGATGTCTGGCATAAGAGAGTCGCCATTTTCAGATTGAGGGTTTTTCAAAGTTTCACAAAGAGTTTCCTGTCCAATCTTACTCTTTAGTTTGTGTTAGAAGTGTCCAGACTGGCATTAGAAACATCTGATGCAAAGATCGACACATCCCAGCTGTAGCTATCTTTGGAAGCTCTGCGTAAGCACTCGGGGTGCTATCTTTAGAGCTGCCTCTGATAGGTTTCAACAGATGCAGCCCCAGGAATGCAGAGCAGGGGTGATAGGAAAGGGGAGCGAGAGAGAGGAGACGGATCTGTGCAGGGGGGGCGGGGGTGGGGACCAGAACAGCTGACCGTCCGGTTAGGCAATTGCACACTTTGGGTTCTGTGTTTAAAAGGCTGAAAGTGACACCGACAGTCTATACACATGGAGCTGGGCCTTCCTCCGAGTACGATGAGATCTGCACAGAAAGGGTGGGGGCGGCGGCAATTCACCTGCTCTGTCTATATTTAAAGCCTCGAGGCATTTTTGGAAGTGCGCTTTTTATTATAGCAATGAGCGAACTTCGCTGCTATGGTAAAGTAGTAATTTAAATTTAGGTTTATCAGAGGCACATTAATAAAGTAAAGTTTTCAATTGGCATAGTGAAACTGGTCGCTAGTGTACTCTTACGGGTAACCTTCAGCACGAGGAAGTGTACCGTGCTCAGATTATGAGAGCGTTTTCAATATGATTGGGAGAGAAAATGCAGAATCTAGATAGTACCTTTCCCTTAACATAAATTGAGTATAAGTAGTAAGGGAAAGCATCGCTGTGTCCCAAAATTGGCAGCGTCAGTTTCATCAGGAACTTGTGTTTTCTTTCACTGATTAGGTTTATTGCCCCCAAAGTTCTGTCTTGTGATCGTTCCACATGCACTCTAGATCATTAACATATGTCTGCGGAATAGGCCTAGCATCTCAGGTGGTTGAGGTCACCACATACTGACAGCATTTAACAAGCATTGGCATAGCCAATAGGTCTCGCCTTTGGGACCTTATAAGTGTTTAGACATGCAACAGTTGATGTTGTTGCACCAAGGATATTGTACTGCATAACTAAATACTTATAAGGTTCCAAAAGCGAGACCTATTGGCTATGCCAATGCTTGTTTTAGCATATTCATGCCGTCCCAATGCAATGACTCCGGGCCTCATTGAAGCCTTGGGAATCAAAGGGCTCGCAAGGGCAGCATCACCTCCTCAAAGGAATCCTTTTATATGGAAATTGGGTCAGTGGGCAGATGGAAAACAGCAGGAGAGAGTGCCAAAAGGAGCTGGGGAGAAGGGGCCTACGAGGAGGGGCGCTGGCCACACGGGAGCGGCCGGGAGACAGGCAGGCATGGTGGTCTGAGCCATGGGGAGCATTCATTGGTGCCGTGTCCCTGGATACGGAAGCCTTCCAGGTCGCAGTGGGCAGCATGTCCGGGTCACCGCATCTGCAATGAACCCGATGCTTGGGGTGTCTTTTTAGGAGCTCGTGAATAGACATGGGAGAAAAATACATGCAAGCCCACTCATTGATGCATGCAGAAATGCGAACCTTTCTGGCCTCCACCAAGAGCAGAGCTCTGCCAGGCCGTTTGGCTGGCAGTCAGTCAAGAAAATTTTTCCAACTCTGCCGATGTGACTCTTTCTGGAGGCAGACACAACTAAAAGGAGTTTTCAAAGCACGGCTGAGATTTGTAGGACTTTTTTTAATCTAGCGCCTTATCTGCGGGGAGGCTCTGGAGCACTATTAGAGGCGCTCGTAATTGAGTTCTGGACGGTCTAGGCAAAGAGAGAGATAGTGAGAGACGGAGAGAGAGGGAGCTGAGAATAAAGAGAAAGGAGAGAAGGACGGAGAGCGAAAGGGGAGAGCGAAAAGAGGGAATGAGAATAAGAAACAGAGAGAGACGAGGATAGAGGAGAGAGAATGCGGGGAGTAAAAGGGGAGGGAGAATGAGAGAAAAAGCGAGATATCGCGGGATTGAGAGGGGGTTTGGGGTAGAGTCAGGAGTTCAAATTGCTTGGCGCCTGTTCTAGAGGTGAGGGGCGGGACTCGTTCCGAGCAGATGACGTCAGGAGCTGGCATCACACCAACTCTGAAGGCACACTCAAGATCAAGCCACTGACAAATGTCTGGTGATGCTGAGCGAACAAAAGCAACAGAAAGCCAACATCTGGGCACTGGAGCTGCTCACCAGACTGGCAATGTCCGCTACAACCCCACAACAGCGCTGGCACATTTCCTCTGCCATCAGCTCTTGGATAAAACAGCACAGATAGACAAAAGACATATGGTGAAGCAAGCGTCACCCCTTCATCTGGGGGAAGACACGACCTGGTCGATTTCTGTATGTGTACGATTTTAAGATGTAGTTTACCATCATGGTTGTGCATCCGTCAGACGACCATGGCGCCCGGTTCGCACAATACTACACAAAACAGCAAGAATTATACACAAAGCAACACACGCACAGCAGGGTATGTGAGAGGAAAGGTGCTGTGTTATATACAGTGGGATACAGCAGCGAGTACAATGCTGCAGTCAGCGGTTCCTCACAAAGGTAGGCGCCATAATCTGTTTGGGTTTCAAGGACCCCGTTCTGCATGTAAATGGGATAATAATCTTGAGCGAATCCAGGGATTGTGCGCAGTGAGAAGGCATGCTTCAGATTCGGATTCACACAGCACAGAACACGACACGAAGGGAGCCATCACGGGCCAGCCCCTGGCAGGGGAGAACCGAAGGTGAGAGAGGAAAAGCGCCCAAGATCACAAACTGCGCCTGCAGGGGAGCGGGTGAAAACACTGCAGGAGAGAGAGGGAGGTGAGGTAGGGTGGGGGAGGGTAAGCTGTTTTCAAGCACTCGTGCTTGCGGACATATTACTTCCTATTCTACTCTTTATTTACCTCTATAACCTTGGGTTTCACTGTAGTGTGCTCCGACCTGAAAAGTGTGTCTTCGCCACGTCAGTGGTAGTAAGTGCTACATAATTACAATTTACAATTATAAATGGCAGATATTTTTAATCCCAAGGGTCGTCCTGCCAGAGCAAACGCGCATTAGCAAACAACCACCAAATCAACCAGGAAATCTTCAGTGTCACACTTGTCAGACATGTCAATGTGCCGTGGCAAAACTGAAGCAATCCTCTGATCCACACATACAACACCAAGTTTTCCATGTAGGTCACATGCCAACCATTCACTGCATCACAGTGCGCTCTAGCTTGCAGCAAAGAGAAAAGGGCTGCACACCACTTAGGGAGCCACATTAGTGCAGTGGATCCAGCCTTCCAGAAGTACCAGAAGCTGGCTAGTGATGGAGAGGAGGCGGCATAGGGTAAGAGGGAGTGAAAGGTGTGGTGGGTATCAATGAGAGCGGAGCACTGGCATGTGAGGACCAGTAACGGAAAACAGTGAGTGACAGGGGTTGGGGGAAAGTAGAAGTGATTTGCAGTGAGTGATAGGAGAGTTTAAGTGACATGCTGAGGGACAGATAGAGAAATAGAGAGAGGCTGTGCGAGGAGAGGTTAGCTACGGCAGCAGTAGCTACCAGCAGGACATCAGAGACGTGGGCATCAATAGAGGAGATGGTCCCTGATGAAGTGGGTGGGTGGGTAGTGACGGAAAAGGTTGACACTGATAGGAGGTGGGCATTAATAGGACAATAGGGCAGTGACAAAGGAGGTAATCTGTGTTGGTGAAGATGTGCAGTGACGGGAAAGGTAAACACTAACAGGAGAGGTGACACTTAACCGCAGAAGCTGACACTTTCCAGAAATTGAGGCAGGGAGAAAACGGGTGGGCTGTGAGGTGGTGAGTGACAGGAGAGGGGGATAATGACTAGATGGAGGGGTAGTGACAGGAGAGAGTTGGCCAGTGGTGGGAGAGGGGTAGTGACGGGAGATATGGACACTGATGGGAGAGGTGCTCAGTGGCAGAATAGGTGGACACCGGCTTGCGATGTGTATACATTTGAAAGACGTTAACAGTGCCAGGTAGAGAGACAGTATTTAAAATCCGAACAGTGATAGGACAGGCAGGCTATGACTCGTCTTGGTGCTCTGGCCAGAGAGGTGGCCCTAGGTTCCATGAACAAGATAGCAAGGGAGCAATGAGCGACAAGACACAACAAGCATTGGCCGTGCGGCCGTGAAACTGACACGGCCGCGCGGCCGTGAAAGTGAAAGTAATCGTGAGTAGCGGGTTTTGGAAGTGCAAACAGTGGCTTTTGCTGGCGACCAGCTTGCGTTCACGCGAGCGTCCAGATGGCGAGGGAAGCCATATGGCGCCTGATCGCGCGTGCACGCTCGCGTGAACGCAAGCTGGTCGCCAGCAAAAGCCACTGTTTGCACTTCCAAAACCCGCTTACTAAAACTCTCGCCAGAGCAGCGCATGCGCTGGCTCAGGCGAGACCTAAAAATCATTGTAATTGCCTCTGGTAGTCATTTACGTATTATTGTTTTTATGTAGCACCCACATTGCGTCTTGACAGTATTCAAGACACTTGCGAGTCAGTATTTTGAATCGCATTTGCTAGTTATGTAGTTGTTGTTGTTATATAACTCTCACATTAACTGTAGGCAGTATTCATGGCACTCACAAATCTATTTGGGTATAGGAGATGAAAGGGTTGTGCAAAGAAGTCTTCAGCCGATTGGCATAGGTTGATACATACGAACATTTAGGATAATGAAGTTTTGGATAGAACCAAACTGTTGGAGAAGTTGTATTGTCAAGAATTTAGGGATTATTTACGTCTGTCTGAGACCAAGTTACAGAGGAAGAAGTCCATTTGTGATGGATCTTTCTAGCGTGCTGTCCTTGGAGAAAACCTCTTTTGGGTATTGAGCGTAGGCATCTGGTAGAGTGATACGTAATTACCAGATTAATTTGGTATAGTGGGGCATGACCATGCATAACTCAATGTATAAGATACAGTATTTTATTTATGTTTATTGAGAAAAGGAAATTCACAATTAGACACATGGCACCAGTTAAATCCTTCAGGAATGAATAGAGATATACACAAGAAAAAATGTTCTCCTTGAATAAAATGATTACAATTGTTTCCTACATTCTCTTATAAAACCAGCTATTCTCACCCTCCGCTCTTTCAAATCAATGAAGACAAAAGGGAAGTAGACTGGCCTTGAGTCTAATAATTTCAAGGAACAATGGAACTTTGGAGGAAAAAATATTATGCTTATGCAAGAACCGGAACCTAACATAAACTCTTCGTCCTTCAACATTCTTTGATCATGTCTAAACTAACTTTGTGCGAGATTTAAACTATAATGTCTGTTGATTAGCCCCTAAGTCTCTTAATAGCAAACCCTCCCTAGCTAGTGGCATCATCTGTTTCTCAAGGGTCCAAAGAATGCCAAGCTGCATAACCATAGATAAAAACATGCTGTGTCTTTCTAAAACACTTAACATTTAGCTGGAAGCGTTGCAAGCAAGAAGCTCCTTTCTCACTGCTTGCTGCTCGTGTCTCCTGCTTTATGACCTCCTGCTCTCCGACCCACTGCCAGGATCCAGTGACTGGCTGATCTAGCCTAATTTTTCAGCTTCTCCATTTTTACTTTAAGGCCTGCTGTCGATGACACAACCCAGTTCTGAAATCCAGAGAATGTCAACCTCATTCACTGTCATGTCCACGCTTACAGCTTTCATTGATTTTGCCTTGGTTCTTCAGCTGAGGTGACCTTATCTTTGATGTTTTGAGAGGTGTTCTAGAGATCCTCTAACACATTAAAGAGCACCTGTCCAGATCCATCTTCATTTGGTATTCTCCTGACAAACGTGTCCTGACTGCAGCGATATTCTGCCTCTCTGATATGTCTTGATTCTTTCCTCATCCTGTTCATGTCTTTCACCTAGGAGTTTGGCTCATTTAAGCATATGCTAGGCCCATCCATATTCATTGCAGAGCACTAGATGCCTCTGCATCTCTAGTTCCCCTCCTGTGTTCCTCTTGAGAAGATGTCCGCCATCTTATCCTCTCAGTACCACATGCCAATACACCTTCTAGAACACACCACTGCTTATAAGTGGTTTTACTCTTCCATATTTTCTTATGTGTTTTTGCTGCTCATGATTCCCTGTTTTTGTTTTCCCTGCCTGCTGCTCACGTTCGCCTTTATCCACTACAGCTACTGTGCTATGGCTGTATCCTCGAACACTATCTTGATTCTCTGTAGTCACACTGATTGGATACAATGATTACTGTCATTTTGAAGGCCAGGGATTCCTCTTTCACTTCCAAATTCAGTGTACTGCAACTTCCAATTTCAGCTTTCTCACACCATCCCGCCACTTTGTGCCTGGAGGGCTATATTGGCCACCGAAAGAGAACCAGTGCCAGTGCTCCAAAAAAATTACAACCATCTCAGACTCTGACTGGCCTTTTCCTAGGTTGGTGCTGTAAATTAAAGTCTCTGCTTTATTGCTACCAATTTAGAGACTGTCAGGAAATGATGATGTAGTCTCCCCACTTCATTCTGCGAACGAGGTCGCCACATTAGTTTATTCTTGTTCAAGCTATTCCTTTTTGAGTGGGAGTCTCCCATATAATTTGTTAACTGAGTCAGTCAAGGAAATGGCACTGCAAGGACTACAGTAGTCTGGTGGGGAAGCTTCAGTAACAACTAGATCCTTTGGAGGTGATGGAAGTGGAACAATACGTTTTGATATATTGTTTGTCCATAGAATGAAGTAAGGCTCTCCATTTGATGTCATCCTCACATTACAGATTTCCTAAGATGGCTTTTGATGGCTCTCAATGGATAGGGATCAGTCACATAGAAGAGTGGTGGATCACAAGAACCTAGTAGCAAGACCTCTGTTCTGGATGCCTTCTGACATATTCCTTAGTTGTGTATCCAGTGTGAGACATAATGTTGGTTCCTAAGCTTCCCATAGATATTAATCTGGAAACTGTATCCTAATGATAGCTAATGCTGTGTGTAAGAAATTGGGTTAATGGTTGAGGGGAGTGGAAATCCCGCTCAGGCAACAACCGTAATCCAGATGAGAGTGAGCCACAAAAGTCCCTAAATTAACCTGTGCTTAATCCTCTGGTAGATTGGCACAAAAGCAGACAGGCTTAATTTAGAGTCAAGGTGGATAGAATTTATGCAGCAGACAAACAGTAATACATTGAAAACAACATCAGAAAAATTCCAAATTAGTTTATAACAATAGAGTAAAATTTGATAAATACAATGATGCTAGAAAGACAAAAATCTAATGAGTAGAACTAGAGATATTCAATTTTAAATTTCCAAATGAAAAAAATTAAAGAATGTCAGGAGAACAAACGCCTCCTGACTGCATCGATATTCTGCCCCTCTGGTACATTTTCATTCTTTCCTTATTCTAGTCATGTCTTTCACCTAGGAGTTTGGCTCATTTGAGCATATGCTAGGCCCACCCAGATTCATTACAGAGCACTAGAGGCCTCCGCATCTCTAGTTCCCCTCATGTGTTCCTTTTGTGGAGATGTCCACCATTTTCTCTTCTCAGTGCCACATGCCAATACACCCTCTAGAACACACCACTGCTTATAAGTGGTTTTACTCTTCCATATTTTCTTATGTGTTTTTGCTTCCCATGATGGCTGTATCCTGGAACACTATCTTGATTATCTGTAGTCACACTGATTGGAAAAAATGGTTACTGTCATTTTGAAGGTCAAGGCCTCCTCTTTGACTCCCAAATTCAGTGTACTGGAGGGCTGCAATGTCCAATTCCTGCCTTCTCACACCAGCCTGGAGGGTTATACTGGCCCCCAAAAGAAAACCAGTGACAGGGCTCCAAAAAATCAAAACCATCTCACACCCTGACTGGCTTTCTCCTAGGTTGGTGCAGTAAATTAAAGTCACTGCTTTATTAACTACAAATTTAGAGACTGTCAGGAAATCATGATGTAGTCTCCCCACTTCATTCTGCGAAAGAGGTGGCCACACAGGTTTATTCTTGTTTAAGCTATTCCTTTTTGGGTGGGAGTCTCCCACATAATTTGTTAACTGAGTCAGTCCTGTAAATGGCACTGCAAGAACTAGAGCAGTCTGGTGGGGAAGCTTCAGTAACAACTAGATTCTTTGGAGGCGATGGAAGTGGAAAAATACGTTTTGATATATTGTTAATCCATAGAATGTAGTAAGGCTCTCCATTTAATGTCGTCCTTACATTACAGATTTCCTATGATGGCTTTTGATGTCTCTTCACAGATAGGGATCAGTCAAATAGAAGGTTGGTGGATCACCGGAACCTAGTAGCAAGACTTCTGTTCTGGATGCCTCCTGACATATCCATTAGTTGTGTATCGAGTGTGAGACATAATGTTGGTTCCTAGGGTTCCCATAGATATTAATCTGGAAACTGTATCCTAATGATAGCCAATGCTGTGTGTAAGAAATTGGTTAATGGTTCAGGGGTGTGGAAGCCCCACTCAGGCAACAACCACGATCCATGTGAGGGTGAACCTCAAAAGTCACTAAATTAACCTGTGCTTAATACTCTGGTAGATTGGCACAAAAGCAGATAGGCTTAATTTAGAGGCAAGGTGTATAGTACTTATGCAGCAGGCAAACAGTGATAAATCAAAAACACAACATAAGAAAAATCCCAAATCAGTTTAGAAAAATAGAGTAAGATGTGATAAATAAAATGAAACTAGAATGACAAAAATCTAATTGAGTAGAACTAGAGATATTCAATTTTAAAGTTTTAAATCAAAAAAATGTAAGAATGTAAGATATTCACTCTCTCCTTATTGTACTTCGGAGATCATTCAAGTTGCTACACCTACACATGAGACACACCGTGACACAGGCCCTCATCACCAGCCGACTGGACTACGGCAATGCCCTCTACGTAGGAATCGCTGCACACCTCCTACAAAGACTTTAGACCATACAGAACGCCACAGACAGACTCATGCTTGGCCTTCCCCAATGAACCCGCATCACACTCCACCTCAGGCAGCTCCACCTTCTCCCCGTACAGAAGAGATGCCAATTCAAGCTGCTGACCCATGCACACAAGGCTTTCCTGAACCAAGGACCCGCATATATTAACCGCCGCCTGAACTGCCACCAACCGTCGAGAAGACTAAACTCTCTCTCCCTTTGACTTGCCCATATTCCCCACATCTACTGAAGCAGAAGTGGAGGATGCTCTTTCTCCCACATCACAGCAAAGACCTGGAACACCCTCCCCACGGACCTATGGATCATCACCTCACTTCCGGAATTCCGAATGGCCCTCAAGACCAGGCTGTTCGAATTAGCTTCTGGGACCTGCAAGCACCTGGATACCCTACAGGGTGATTAGCCACACTTTATAAATCCTGATTGAATGATTGATCATTGCTCCAGGAGTTGTAGGAACATTGCCTAACCCGGGAAACCCAAGTGAGTGTTGCCCTATCATCACACTTACTCCAAAGGATTGGCGCCCCTAGAAGTACTGTGGTGTTCACTCCACTGAATGAGCTCCGGAGTACAATAATTTGAGAGTGAATATCTTATATTCTTTAATTTTTTTCATTTCACATGAGTTTTGAATTTAGGGATTTCTGAAAATATTAGGTCCTAGACTATATCATATAGGACAGTAGGATAAACTAAAAACAACTTCTAATGTTGAGGTATCACTGAGTGAACCATAGACTTTAGGTCCTGATGAAGACCGCTGACCTTTGGGGGCATATTTGACAACAACGGAAACATGTTGACCATTAATACAGGATGGTAGGGTAATTAATGTCCCCTGGCATCTTCCTTTTCTGTTTTTAATCCTATCAGGACATCCTGTAATAAAATAATATTAGGATAATTCTAGGTACTTTTAAAAGTTCACGTTTTTTAGGCCTCACGATGACCCTGGATATAGAATGGATAAGTGGCTCCTGCCTGAGGGGAGTTATGCCAGGGCACTCTACTCCAAACCAGCAAGACTACGAATAACAGGCTCAACCAAGTACTCAGTTCAGGTGTGGCACACAGTTAATAAGAGCCTGGGATGGGCAGGAAAGATCACGCAAGTCACCCCTTTATGGGATACTAAACGATTGGGAACACTGAGGAAAACTAAGGGTTTCGACCGCTGGGACATGATCAGAATCTCTCCAGTGGGAGACATGTGGAGGCGGGGGGGAGTAATTCCCTTTGCACAACTGCAACAAGAACATGAGTTAGCAGACACAGAGTTGTTTAGATATTTACATATAAGGCCACCCTGCAGGCAATCATCCCTAAGGGTGAAGCGCCCCCGGAGTCCTCCCCAATTGAGGATAGAATTCTCGACAAATACATGCCCAAAAAAGCGATCTCCCTGACCTATCAGAAACTAGTCCATATCACACCCGGCCCCTCTCGCAACTCTGTAGGAATTGGGAAAACGATATTGCGGACTTAGAGGAGGACGACTGGCAGGAGGCCCTGGCCTCCCCTAAAGAAGTAGCAATCTCTTCAAGACTTAGGCTGGTACAACTTAAAGTATTACACAGAATATACCTCTCAGGCCTGGCATTGGTCAATATGGGTTACATGAAGGATACCTGGTGTAGGAGTCAATGTAACCAGGAGGGTACGCTTATCCACATAATCTGGGAATGTGTGCACATTAGAAGATACTGGTTAGAAGTGCTCCATTGCATGGAGGGAGTACCCGGAACAAAAATGGAACCAGAGGTTAGAAGGTGCCTCCTAAACATTTGGGAACCTATAGATTTGAGTAGTAAAGAAAAAACCTGGGCAACGTTGGGAATGGTAGTAGCCAAACATAATATCGCAAGAGCATGGGGGGAACAAGAGGCACCAACGGTGAATGCTTGGAAGAAAGATATGGACTGGTGTATGTTAATAGAAAAGACAGTGTATGAATCTCAGGGCTGTCCCAAGAAATGGTCACAAATATGGGACAAGTGGAACGTATATAGAGGGAATATTTGCACCACCCCTGCTCCAGATCCCCCTCAATTAGTGAGTAGTAACGGAAGATAGGAGTAGTGAAGTAAGCATAACAAGTAATTAGGTGAAGTGATAAAGCAATGTTCAATGTATATGCGTCAATCTCTGTATGCAGCAATGGAATAACGTTTGTAACATCAATATTGTCATCGATAAAAAGAATTGTTAAAAAAAAGTTCACGTTTTTATCTCTGGTTGATGTTGAGTTACAACTCTAAGAATATAAAATAAAAAACCATTGCTCCCACTTACTGTGGTTGAGCCCACCTTGGACTCATTTGGGTCCACGATATGGGAGTCCCGATGATGAAGCATGCCACATTTTGATGTGGGTGAGGGCCTTGTATTTCCCAGAGGTAACTCTGCATAAGGAAAAGGAAAACATAATTGTAAGCAGCCGGATTCTTTTGATGTGTGATTGGTTATTTGGGGAGGAGGAAGGTTCATATAAATGACATCTCACTCCTCCATTGTGTAAAAGATTGATTCATTTTAATGCCATGTGTTTTCCTCCAAATATCCAAATACTCGTCCAGATAGTGTCAGGGAATGGTGTGATTGACATTGTCATGTGTTGATGAGAGGTCTTGGAGGATATGTGCCCAGTGCAGGCACTGTGTCCTGGAGGAAATAAATTATTCTCTCATATTAATGAAGGCAGTTTTAGCCCCTTACTGCGATCAGAAACCAGAATGGAAGGAACGTAGGCACTGCCTGAAAAACATGGAAGTGGAAAGAGGGACAGTTTGAGAAAAAGCGGGATTGCAGGTTTCAGTGGGTAGCTGGACTCAATGATCTAGAATATCTGGAAGTGATAGCATGATAACCAAGTAGCTAAAAGCCATCAGCACGTAGGACTGCTGGGAAGAATATAAAACAGATACAGTATTTTGAAAGGCCTGCAGGAAGAATAAAATAATTTGTTGTATGACTGTATATATTACACTTTACTGCTAATTTACAAGGATTAAAAAAAATACTGAAAGCTTCCAGCATTCATAAAATGAAAAGACTTGCGGATTTGGGTTTGAGGGTGCTATGGTATGCCCCTTCAAGTGTTTTCCTTCTGGTAAAAGGCAGTGCAATCAATGTACAGTCAGTCATTTATAGTGAACTAAACATTCAGTTTACTGCAAGATGGACAAAATCAATGAGTGATTTTTTTTATTTTATATTTTTAATTTCTAACAGAATATGCATAAAGCTCAAACTAATATAATCGGGACACGAAAAAACAAAACACCATTCAATAAACAAATTAAAAGTAAAATATGAAAAAGGTATATTGAAGCACAATCAAACCAAGTTCAAGTTGGCTCTATCATGATATTTTTAGGTAATTCAGTTCGAGAGATATCTCCATCAGACATGAGGTCATTCTGAATACTTTGTTGAATATAATTATATATTTTGTTGATAATCGGATTGGATTTTGTGGTGAGCTGCAAAAAGCAACATGTCTTGCTTCCTGATGCCTTTTCTGATGTAAGAATTAATGCAATGTCCTAACTAGTGCCGTTATATTTCGTAAGACCATGGCACAGTACTTGGCACGGTGGAAAGCCTGCTGTATTCGTGAAAATTGTGAGAGTGGTCAACAGGTGAATGGATAGCACAATATTCACTCCCTGACATCAGTCCTGTCAGATATTCCGCACCCCGTATACTTATACAAGAGATAGCAGTGAGACCCAAAGCCCTGAAGGGACACAACGACTTGATTGGAAGCAAGGAGGTACGCATAATGCTCATTAAACATTGACTACCGAACAGTGCGGATGGGACTGGCCAGTATGAAAAATGTCAAATGTTCACGCTTATAATATCTATTTCTTGAGATGAAAATCTTGCCTAATTACATGGCAAGCATGCACTCACAATGTTATATGATTGTAATTCCGAGCTTTTTTATTTAAATATTTTGATACTGCAAGTAATTTACTTTTTCATAATTCAGTTGAGTAGTCAAGCATTGGGTTATTCTTTCTGAAGCAGGGTCACACATACACACCCACTTGCACACCCACTTACACATACACACCCCTCTAACCCCCCACACACACATAATGATAATAACAAATATATATATAAATATAATAGTAATTTTCATTGCTGCTCAAATGTAAACACTTGCATCCTGGTTTTGGTTAAATACATTTGTTAAAACATATAAAAAAATATACATGGAAAAATGGCATGGCATAAACCATGTAGGCAAATGTACATATTAGAATATGCTATTCATTAACATTGTTTGGTGGTGCATCATGATATATATATATATGTCAGGATGCACCACCAAACAATGGTAAATATATTTGCATATATGAGTCATGACTCATGATGCACCACCAAACAATGGTAATGTATAGCATATTCAAATATGTACATTTGCTGGATGGTTTATTCCATACCATTTATTATGTATATTTCTTCATGTGTTTTAACAAATGTATTTAACCAAAACCAGGATGCAAGTGTTTACATTTGAGCAGCAATGAAAAATCATGATTTGAAAAGTTGTTCCCATGTCTAAGGTAATTGTTACATGCAATCTCTGAGGATATAAACATGTTTTTCCCATGTCACCTTTTCTGTACTGTGGAAGTAAACTAGAATTTTACTATTACACTCTAGTAATAAATGTGTGCATGCTTTTTTATTAGTACTACTGTTATAAATCATGCGTTATTGAGCCACATTTATTTTTACTACTTTGGCAAAATATATATATGTATACATACGTAAATATACATACATACATATAAATACCTTACACAAATGTAACTGATATAACTATACTTTGTTGCAGAAAACTGTCTCTAAAGTATTTCTTTTCACAAAATCAACTAATTTTGTCACTAAGGAATAAAATATACTTCAATGTAATGTGTGGTTTAATAAACATCTGTTTAATATAACTGTTTATGCCATTTGAGATGGTATCAATGGTGTAATCAATTATGTCATTTAACATGCCTTGAGTACGTAATGTACAAGGTCATAAGCAGTGCATTGTAGGGGTGCACGTTCTAGTTACCTCAGTAAACTGTAACTGGGGAATTTCAGTGGTTATTTGGTTTTTAAAAGTTACTTTTTATATTATTACAACACCTAAGCAAAACATCACTTTATCTTTTGTTTTTTTCAGTAAATATATCTGCGTATGTCTGCATGTGAGTGTATCAATCTATTATCTATTACCATTATATCTATATATATATTCACTGAAAAAAACCAAAGGTTACAGGGACATTATAGTTAGAGTCAGATTTCACTCGTACAAAACCAGTGAAATTCAGCAGTTTTTTTACCTGAGCTAACTATAACTTATGCCCCTGCAATGCACGTGTTATGACCTCACATAATAAATCACTCATGACATGGTCAGTTTCATCACTGATGACATCTCAAATAACATCACTGATGACATCACTGACGAAACCATCCAGTGAGTGTAAGTATTTTGTAAGAATTTATGATTGTTAAACATATATCCTAATGTACTATAAAACTTAGGGCCAGATGTACGACGCGCAAAATAGCGCCTCGTAAATTGCGAGTTTTTTGCGACTAGCAATTTGCGAGGCACTATTTCGCATGTACAACAGTGTGTTTAACATTGCTTGCGATTCCCAATGGGGTCGCACATTGCGAGGCTCATGAATATTAATGAGCCTCTCGCAATTTGCGAGCCCATTGGGAATGACAGGCCCTCCCAGGGATGGTGGCCTGCTGGGCTTAGCAGACCACCATGTCTGGGATTGCTTTTAAATAAAGCAGCCTTTTTTTTTTTTTTTAAATGCAGCCCGTTTTCCTTAAAGGAAAACGGGATGCATTTAAAAAAAACAAAAATTAAACGTTTTTGTTTCATTTTTTAATGGCAGGCAGTGGTCCCTGGGACCACTGCCTGCCCTTAAAAAATATTTTTGGAGCCTGTCACAAAGAGGAAGGAGTCCCCTGGGGACCCCTTCCCATTTGAGACTCCATTACCACCCTCTTGAAGAGGGTGGTAATTTGCAAGTGTTTTGCGACCGCAATTGCGGTCGCAAAACATTGGTACATAGCTTTGTGGTGGCTATTAGGAAGGGAACGCCCCTTCCTAATAGCGAGTCGCAAAACCTATTTAGGAAGTCGCAAATAAATTGTGACTCGCTAAATAGGCTTTGTACATGGCCCATGAGGTTTTTGCATGCGCAAACGGGTCGCAAACCCGTTTGCGCATGCAAACACGGGTCGTACATCTGGCCCCAAAAGTAGTATACTAGGTGTACTACTAATGAGTGATACTACTTTTAATATATATCATGTGAGTGGCTGTGTGACTGTATGTATCCTTGTGTGTATTGGTGTGTGAGTGGATGTATAAGTGGTTATGTAAGTAGCGGTGTGGGTGAGTAGATGCTGTGTGAGAGGCTGTATTGGTGAGTGAGTAGGTGTGCCAGTGGATGTATGGGTGGGTGAGTAAAGGTGTAAGTGGGTGTGTAGTGACTGTATGAGTGAGTGAGTGGATGTCTGAATGGCTGTATGACTGACTGGGTGTGTGGCTGTATGGGTAAGTGAGTGGCTGTTTGAGTAGGTGGTTTGTTTATTGACTTTGTGTGTGAGTGACTGTATTGGACAGTGAGTGTCTGTGTGAATGGCTGTATGGGTGAGTACAGGAATGTGTGAGTGCTTGTATGGATGTGTGAATGGGTATGTAAGTGGTTGTGTGAGTGAGTGTATGAGTGCTTCTATGGGTGAGTGAGTGGCTGTGTTGAGAGGCTTATTAGGTGAGCAAGTGGGTGTGTGACTCTGTAGGTAAATATGTGGGTGTGTGAGTAGCTCTATAGGTGAGTTATGTGGCTGTCTATATGGGTGAGTAACAGGTTGTATGAGTGGCTGTATGGGTGAGTGAATGGTTGTGTGAGTGGTTGTACTAATGAGTGAGTGGGTGTGTGAGTGGCTCTATGGAAGAGTGAGTGGGTGTGTGAGTACTGGTATAGGTCTGTAAATGGGTATGTCAGTTGTATGGGTGTGTGAGTGGGCATACAAGAGGTTGTATGGGGGTGTGAGTAGCTGTGTGAGTGGTTCTGTGGATGATGTCATCAGTGATGTCATTTGAGATGTCATCAGTGATATCACTGACCATGTCATGAGTGATGTAATATGTGAGGTCATAAGCAGAGCATTGCAGGGGCTTAAGTTATAGTTAGCTCAGATAACTATTACTGCCAAATTTCACTGGTTTTGTACGAGTGAAATCTGACCCTAATTATAATGTCCCTGTAACCTTTGGTTTTTTCAGTGAATTTCGAAGGTTTATTTCATTCTATTTCCTAACTATAACGTCCCTGTAACCTTTGTTTTTTTCAGTGAATTTCTGAGGTTTTTTAAATGCTAATTCCCAACCATAATTTAACTTGCTTGCTCAAAACGGAGCACACTGTTTGCTATGGGATGGTGGGAGCAGTGCCAGTGTCACCCCAGAGCAAACTGCAATGTCCCTAGGGTGGGTACCCCGGGACATTGCTGGAGCCGGCCCTGGGGGACGGCGGTCCCCAGGGCCATGTAGTGCTCCAGGATGGGTGCTCCCCAGGGCTGCATGGGGGTGCAGGAGCCCCCCACCCATCATTATTTATTTATTTTAGCCCCGGTGAGGTGGCAGTCCCTGGGGCTATGGGGGAGGCCCAACTGCCTCTCTCATTTTTTTAAATATGCATGTGCCCTTGAGGCCCCCCCATACTACTGAAATTAGCTCCAGGAGGTGGCGATCCCCGAGGCTGGGGATGGGCCAAGTGGGCCCGCCCGCATTAATAATGTAAACTGGACCGGGGAGGTGGCGGTCCCCGGGGCTGTGTTAAGCCCTAGGATGGGTGCCCCGTGCGCCCCCTCCTATATTAATAATTTGCCTCCAGGACCTCACCTGTCCGCGTTTTTTTTTTTTTAAAGCAAGTGTTGGAGCTTGTGCTTGCCTTTTAAAAATGTTTTACCAGGAACTCGTGAATTTGCGGCAAAATTGTTTAAAAAAATGCTATTATGATGTGGCAGGGTCCCAGGGTGGCCCCAAGACCATGGCTTGGGGGTCAGGGTATTCCTACCCTGCCCCTTTTCTTTATTTTCATTTTTTTTGGGACTTGGATTGAAGTTGAGTCCCAAGATGGCTGCCAACACATCCTGGTTGAAGTGTTGGCAGCCAATCAGAGCAGTGCATTTCCCTGCACAAGCTCTCTTTGTTCGCGAAGACTTTGTGACCAGGGATATCACTATAATTTTAAACTTAAATTTCTTAAAAACTACTGAATGGATTTACACCAAAAAAGCAAAAGGCACTTCCTTGAACCAACATCTACCTCCCTGCCCAATTTGGTGTAAGTCCGTTCAGCGGTTCAGGCTGCAGGTGTGGCTAAAGATTCCTATGGGAATTAACATTACAAACGCAACCTTTTTTCGCACCGCAAATTCTTGGTCCCCATTGCATGGATCACCCCCAAACTTTCCATGACAACAGCACCCACCATGACACTTTTTTGGGGAAAATGTCATGAAGATTGGTCAAACAACGCTAAAGTTATAGCCACATCAAAAAATGCTTTTCCTATGGAAACATGGTCCTAACTATAACTACCTACTGGTGATCGCCAGTAGATAATATATGTAGGTATATATATATATATATATATATATATATATATATATATACATACATATGTAGATATATATATATATATATCTACATATATATTATCTACTGGCGGTCGCCAGTAGATAGTTATAGTTAAAACCTATTATCCATAGGAAATCCGCAACATTCTATTTGAAATAACGTTGGCGCCGGTTGACGAATCTTCGTGAAAGTTTCCAACTTGTTGGGGCGCTCCGGTCCGCTCCTATCCTGAAAGTCTCGGGGTGATACGTCAAGCGGGGGCCGAGAAAAAAGGGGGGTCCCAAAACGCATTTTCCCCATTCATTTTTCCATAGGAACCTTTAGTCGCAGCTACAGCCCGAACTGCTGAATGGAATTACACCAAATTTGGCAAAGAGGTAGCCCTTGGTTCAGTGTCGTGCCTTTTGCTTAAATGGTGTAAATCCGTTCAGTAGTTCCTGAGAAAATCAAAAGTAAAGTCACATATATATCTGGGCGGAGCCTAACCACACATGTCATCGTGAGATCTGATTGGCTGTCAGCACTTCATCCTGGAATTGCTGGCAGCCATCTTGGGACCAATATAAATGATAGTACCTCATTGAAATGCATTGTAGTGAATAGAAGATTTTGAGGGTCACCAAAAGGAGAACTATAAAGGGTGATAACAGGCTTTAGTTACATTAGAATTTATTTGTTGATGGTACCATACTAATTTTAGGAATTGTGGTGTATTCTAAGGTGATTTTACCATGTGAAAAACCTTCTGCTGGGATATCATGAATCATGTTTGAGAGAACACTATTTTCTCATGCTTGTCCCATGGAGGTTTGGAAGGTGCTCCAGAAGCTAAAATGAGAGCATATTTTCTATAAATTCACATTATCTTTCTCACTCATGTGAGAATGAAGTCTGACATTCTCAGTAAAACATGTACATCCAACAAGGGCAGAGACTGTCAGTTGATTCCTTTGTGTTCTACTGCAGCTTCCCAGAGTGTTCTAAAGAACAACTAGAGTGCTAACAGCCTTACTTATGACAAAAGTATGGCACACCTGAAGCCATCTTGATTGGAATAAACTGGTAACACTTAAACAATTTAATTTAAAAAGGAACAAAATGATGGGGTTCATTTTGTCATAGAAATTATGGTTAGTGCTGTAGAAAGAAAAATTAGGACATGTTTCAAGTGTGATCTCAAATATCTTCCTGTTATATTTCAACAGGAGCAGCCTGCCAGTTGATGCTTTTGTGTTCTACTGCAGCTTCCCAGAGTGTTCTAAAGAACAACTAGAGCGCTAACAGCCTTACTTATGTCAAAAGTATGGCACACCTGAAGCCATCTTGATTGGAATAAACTGGTAACACTTAAAACATTTAATTTAAAAAGGAACAACATGATGGGGTTCATTTTGTCATAGAAATTATGGTTAGTGCTGTAGAAAGAAAAATTAGGACATATTTCAAGTGTGATCTCAAATATCTTCCTGTTATATTTCAACAGGAGCAGCCTGCCAGTTGATGCCTTTGTGTTCTACTGCAGCTTCCCAGAGTGTTCTAAAGAACAACTAGAGCGCTAACAGCCTTACTTATGACAAAAGTATGGCACACCTGAAGCCATCTTGATTGGAATAAACCAGTAACACTTAAAACATTTAATTTAAAAAGGAACAAAATGAGGGGTTCTTTTTGAAATAGAAATTATGGTTAGTGCTGCAGAAAGAAAAATTAGGGCATGTTTTAAGTGAGATCTCAAATCCTCTTCTATTTCATTAGAAAATTCTGACATGCAGACTGAAACAATCACTTTCAATACCAGCAACAGACTACCAGTTAACTCCCTGGTGAGCAGTAGCTTTACTCCAGTGATCTAATGAGCAACTAGAGTGCTAACATTCTGAATTTATGGCAGATGTGAGACACATCTGAATGCCTTCTTGATGGAATCAAAGTAAAAAACTGAAAGCATTTCCTACTGAGGAGACTGCAGTAAATGAAGAAATTAGGAAACTTCATAACAAAGAAGTCTTCCAAGATGGCCACCAGTGAAAAAAGAGCCCAAATGTAGCACAAATATTACCCAGATGTAGCCCACATATAGCCCAATGACAAAAGTGTGCAAAACACTTTTTATTTTTAGTTTTTTTGCAGTTTTATGTAGTGCAGACTGGTCAGGTATTGGAGCATTGCATCTTAAAACATGACCCCCTACACTACAAAAACACCACTGCACTACCTTAAACCCTAAAACACTACCCCCAGCACGACCCCCTACACTACACAAGCACCACTGCACTATCCTAAACCCTAAAACACTACCTCCAGCACGACCCCTACACTACCCAAACACCACTGCACTAACCTAAATCCTAAAACACTACCACCAGCACGACCCCCTACACTACCCAAACACCACTGCACTACCCTAAAACATGACCCCCTACACTACACAAACACCACTGCACTACCCTAAACCCTAAAACACTACCCCCAGCATGACCTCCTACACTACACAAGCACCACTGCACTACCCTAAACCCTAAAACACTACCCCCAGCACGACCCCCTACACTACACAAACACCACTGCACTACCCTAAACCCTAAAACACTACCCCCAGCACGACCCCCTACACTACCCAAACACCACTGCACTAACCTAAATCCTAAAACACTACCCCCAGCACGACCCCCTACACTACCCAAACACCACTGCACTACCCTAAAACATGACCCCCTACACTACACAAACACCACTGCACTACCCTAAACCCTAAAACACTACCCCCAGCACGACCCCCTACACTACACAAGCACCACTGCACTACCCTAAACCCTAAAACACTACCCCCAGCACGACCCCCTACACTGCCCGAACACCACTGCACTGCCCTAAACCCTGAAACACCAGCCCCTGCATGACCCCCTACACTGCCCGAACACCACTGCACTGCCCTAAACCCTGAAACACTACCCCTAGCACGACCCCCTACACTGCCCGAACACCACTGCACTGCCCTAAACCCTGAAACACCACCCCCTTCATGACCCCCTACACTGCCCGAACACCACTGCACTGCCCTAAACCCTGAAACACCACCCCCAGCATGACCCCCTACACTGCCCGAAGACCACTGCACTGCCCTAAACCCTGAAACACTACCCCCAGCAAGACCCCCTACACTGCCCGAACACCACTGCACTGCCCTAAACCCTGAAACATCACCCCCAGCAAGACCCCCTACACTGCCCGAACACCACTGACCTAAACCCTGAAACACCACCCCCAGCACGACCCCCTACACTGCCCGAACACCACTGCACTGCCCTAAACCCTGAAACACTACCCCCAGCATGACCCCCTACACTGCCCGAACACCACTGCTCTGCCCAAAACCCTGAAACACCAGCCCCAGCACGACCCCCTACACTGCCCGAACACCACTGCACTGCCCTAAACCTTGAAACACCAGCCCCTGCACGACCCCCTACACTGCCCGAACACCACTGCACTACCCTAAACCCTGAAACATCACCCCCAGCACGACCCCCTACACTGCCCGAGCACCACTGCACTGCCCTAAACCCTGAAACACCAGCCCCAGCATGACCCCCTACACTGCCCGAACACCACTGCACTGCCCTAAACTCTGAAACACCAGCCCCAGCACGACCGCCTACACTGCCCGAACACCACTGCACTGCCCTAAACCCTGAAACACCAGCCCCAGCACGACCCCTACACTGCCCGAACACCACTGCACTGCCCTAAACCGTGAAACACCAGCCTCAGCACGACCCCCTACACTGCCTGAACACCACTGCACTGCCCTGAACCCTGAAACACCAGCCCCAGCACAACACCCTACACTGCCCGAACACCACTGCACTGCCCTAAACCCTGAAACACCACCCCGTGCATGACCCCCTACACTGCCCGAACACCACTGCACTGCCCTAAACCCTGAAACACCACCCCCAGCGCGACCCCCTACACTGCCCGAACACCACTGCACTAAACCCTGAAACACCACCCCTGCACAACCCCCTACACTGCTCGAACACTACTGCACTGCCCTAAACCCAGAAACACCATCCCCAGCATGACCCCCTATACTGCACGAACACCACTGCACTGCCCTAAACCCTGAAACACTACCCCCAGCAAGACCCCCTACACTGCCCGAACACCACTGCACTGCCCTAAACCCTGAAACATCACCCCCAGCAAGACCCCCTACACTGCCCGAACACCACTGCCCTAAACCCTGAAACACCACCCCCAGCAAGACCCCCTACACTGCCCGAACACCACTGCACTGTCCTAAACCCTGAAACACCAGCCCCAGCACGACCCCCTACACTGCCCGAACACCACTGCACTGCCCTAAACCCTGAAACACCACCCCTGCACGACCCCCTACACTGCCCGAACACCACTGTACTGCCCTAAACCCTGAAACCCCACCCCCAGCATGACACCCTACACTGCCAGAACACCACTGCACTGCCCTAAACCCTGAAACACCACCCCTGCATGACCCCCTACACTGCCCGAACACTACTGCACTGCCCTAAACCCTGAAACACCACCCCCAGCACGACCCCCTACACTGCACGAACACCACTGCACCGCCCTAAACCCTGAAACACTACCCCCAGCAAGACCCCCTACACTGCCCGAACACCACTGCACTGCCCTAAACCCTGAAACATCACCCCCAGCAAGACGCCCTACACTGCCCGAACACCACTGCCCTAAACCCTGAAACACCACCCCCAGCAAGACCCCCTACACTGCCCGAACACCACTGCACTGCCCTAAACCCTGAAACACCACCCCCAGCAAGACCCCCTACACTGCCCGAACACCACTGCACTGCCCTAAACCCTGAAACACCACCCCCAGCACGACCCCCTACACTGCCCGAACACCACTGCTCTGCCCAAAACCCTGAAACACCAGCCCCAGCACGACCCCCTACACTGCCCGAACACCACTGCACTGCCCTAAACCCTGAAACACCAGCCCCAGCACGACCCCCTACACTGCCCGAACACCACTGCACTGCCCTAAACCCTGAAACACCACCCTCAGCATGACCCCCTACACTGCCCGAACACCACTGCACTGCCCTAAACCCTGAAACACCAGCCCCAGCACGACCCCGTACACTGCCCGCACACCACTGCACTGCCCTAAACCCTGAAACACCAGCCCCAGCACAACCCCGTACACTGCCTGAACACCACTGCACTGCCCTAAACCCTGAAACACTTTCCCCAGCACGACCGCCTACATTGCCCGAAAACTACTGCACTGCCCTAAACCCTGAAACACCACCCCCAGCAAGACTACCTACACTGGCCGAACACCACTGCACTGCCCTAAACCCTGAAACACCACCCCCTGCACGACCCCCTACACTGCCCAAACACTACTGCACTGCCCTAAACCCTGAAACACCACCCCTCAGCACGACACCCTACACTGCCCGAACACCACTGCACTGCCCTAAACCCTGAAACACCACCCCAGCACGAACCCCTACACTGCCCGAACACCACTGCACTAAACCCTGAAACACCACCCCTGCACGATCCCCTACACTGCCGGAACACCACTGCACTGCCCTAAACCCTGAAACACCACCCCCAGCACGACCCCCTGCACTGCCCTAACACCACTGCACTGCCCTAAACCCTGAAACATCACCCCCAGCACAACCCCCTACACTGCCTGAGCACCATTGCTCTGCCCTAAACCCTGAAACACTAGCCCCAGCACGACCCCCTACACTGCCCGAACACCACTGCACTGCCCTAAACCCTGAAACACCACCCCCAGCACGACCCCCTACACTGCCCGAACACCACTGCACTGCCCTAAACCCTGAAACACCAGCCCCAGCAAGACCACCTACACTGCCCGAACACCACTGCATTGCCCTAGACTCTGAAACACCAGCCCCAGCATGACCCCCTACACTGCCCGAACACCACTGCACTGCCCTAAACCCTGAAACACCAGCCCCAGCACGACCCCCTACACTGCCCGAACACCACTGCACTGCCCTAAACCCTGAAACACCAGCCCAAGCACGACCCCCTACACTGCCCGGACACCACTGCACTGCCCTAAACCCTGAAACACCAGCCCCAGCACCACCCCCTACAATGCCCGAACACCACTGTACTGCCCTAAACCCTGAAACACCACCCCCTGCACTGCCCCCTACACTGCCCGAACACCACTGCACTGCCCTAAACCCTGAAACACCACCCCCTGCACCACCCCCTACACTGCCCGAACACCACTGCACTGCCCTAAACCCTGAAACACCACCCCCTGCACCGCCCCCTACACTGCCCGAACACCACTGCACTGCCCTAAACCCTGAAACACCACCCCCAGCATGACCCCCTACACTGCCCGAACACCACTGCCCTAAACCCTGAAACACCACCCCTGCACGACCCCCTACACTGCCCGAACACCACTGCACTGCCCTAAACCCTGAAACACCACCCCCTGCACGGCCCCCTACACTGCCCGAACACCACTGCACTGCCCTAAACCCTGAAACACCACCCCCAGCACGACCCCCTACACTGCCCGAACACCACTGCACTGCCCTAAACCCTAGAACACTACCCCCAGCATGACCCCCTACACTACCCGAACACCACTGCCCTACCCTAAACCCTAAAATACTCCCCCAGCACGACCCCCTACACTACCTGAACACCACTGCACTGCCCTAAACCCTAAAACACTCCCCCAGCACGACCCCCTACACTACCCGAACACCACTGCACTGCCCTAAACCCTAAAACACTCCCCCAGCACGACCCCCTCCACTACCTAAACACCACTGCACTGCCCTAAACCCTAAAACACTACCCCCGCATGACCCCCTACACTACCCAAATACCAATGCACTACCCTAATCCCTAAAACACTACCCCCGCACAACCCCCTACACTACCCAAAGACCACTGCACTACCCTAAACTCTAAAACACGACCTCCTACACTACACAAACACCACTGCACTACCCTAAACCCTAAAAACTACCCCCAGCACGAACCCCTACACTACCCAAACACCACTGCACTACCCTAAACCATAAAACACTACCCCCAGCAGTACCCCCTACGCTACCCAAACACCACTGCACTACCCTAAACCCTAAAACACTACCCCCAGCAGTACCCCTACACTACCCAAACACCATTGCACTACCCTAAACCCTAAAACACTACCCCCAGCAGTATCCCCTACACTACCCAAACACCACTGCACTACCCTAAACCCTAAAACCCTAAAACACTAACCCCAGCACGACCCCCTACACTACCCAAACACCACTGTACTACCCTAAACCCTAAAACACTCCCCCAGCACGACTCCCTACACTACCCAAACACCACTGCACTACCCTAAACCCTAAATCTACCCCCAGCATGACCCCCTACACTACACAAACACCACTGCACTACCCTAAACCCTAAAACACTACCCCCAGCACGACCCTCTTCACTACCTAAACACAACTGCACAATTTGTTACAGGCGTTGCAACGCAGGCCTGTGGTGCTTACTGGAAGTACCTGGTGGGCTGGTTGGGCCCCAGGGACTCTCAGGATTCAAGGTGACCTAATCCCCCAACTTAAAACGCGCCACGGGGCGCGTTTGCACAGTGGTGAAGGGAGGGGCGGAGCCTCAGGTGACATGTGCGCAAACACGCCCTGTGGTGCGTTTTAAGTTGGGGAGTTAATTCCCTTTGAATCCTGGGGGCTAACTAGCCCACCAGGTACCTTCAGTAAGCACAACAGAGGTGCGTTGCAGAGAAGTGAAAAAAGGTGCGTGGCCTCGGAACGCCTCTCTGCAACTCAGCTCTGTGGTCCTAACTGTAGGTACCTGGGGGCTAGTTGGGCCCCAGGGACCCTCAGGATTCAAGGGGACTTAATCCCGCAACTTAAAACACGCCACGGGGCGCGTTTGCACACATGTCACCTCAGGCCCCCCTCCCTTCACCACTGTGCAAACGCGCACTGGCTCTGGTTAGTCAGAGTCAGTTACCACCAGTACCCGTCTGAAAAAGTTGTGGGCACAGGATGATTTTGCAACAAGGCCTCTTTCTGCTCCTCTGTTGGTTCTTTCTGCACATCTTTTGCTTCTTTCTGTGCGTTTTTTCTTCTTTCTTCACATGTCCTACCTCTGTTGGCATAGTTAGAAACTAGCATTTAAAAAACCTTTGAAATTCACTGAAAAACCATAGGTTTCAGGCACGTTATAGTTAGAAATTAGCATTTAAAAAACCTTTGAAATTCACTGAAAAAACCATAGGTTTCAGGCACGTTATAGTTAGAAATTAGCATTTAAAAAACCTTTGAAATTCACTGAAAAAACCATAGGTTTCAGACACGTTATAGTTAGAAATTAGCGTTTAAAAAACCTTTGAAATTCACTGAAAAAACCATAGGTTTTAGGGACAGTTATAGTTAGTTGGACATTGCACTCGTACAAAACCCGTGAAATTCCCCTGTTATAGTTAGTTCAGCTAACTATAACTCGCGCCCCGCAATGCACTGCTGATGACGTCACATATTACATCACTCATGACATGGTCAGTGACATCACTGATGACATCACTGATGACATCTCAAATGACATCACTGATGACATCATCCATGTGATAATTTCATGCATCTTCTCACACCCTAATATAACTTTTGATACACCCACTCTAAATTACAGACTGCCATTCTCAAAACCATAGACACTCCAACACCAAAAACTACATACCCACTCACTGATTCTTAGGTCTACACACACATCCACTTACTCACCTGTACAGTCACTCATACTTACAGTCACTCAGTACAGGACTATCATATGCACTCATACACCCTTATAAACACTCACACACCGCCACTCATCCATAGAGGTACTCACACACCTAGTCAGTCATGCAAAAAATTAATCACACCCATTTACTCACCTATACAGTTATACACACACCAGCTCACTTACTCATACAAATACTAGCACATTCTTACGCTCTTATACAATAACTGATACAAGCACACACGCATCCATACAGCCACTCTCACAATAACACACTCTCACTTATAGCCATTTAAATACTCTAACACACATATATACTGCCTTTTACATATGTAGTTACTCGCACATGTACCACTGAGATATACATTCACTCACTAACACACCCATACACACACTCACCCACCCAAGCAGTCCATCACAGATGCACTCTTGAAATCATGCACCCAGTGAATCACCCACTCACACATCTATGTATAGAGTCACACACACCCCACCCACACAAACACTCAGGCAGCCATACAGATACTCAGAGAACCAATCAATAACCCATATAGACACTCATGTAGCTATTCGCAAATCCATGCATCCACTTACACACCAACAAACAGACGGATACAGACATTCACACAGTTTAGTCACTAACCCATGCATTCAGTAAGATACGTTTAATCACTCACTTGTAGAGTCAGTCACTCACGTACTAAATCATCCATTCAGATACTTATACACCCACTCATTCTTCAATACGCCTTTCCCTATATATATTAAACATATTTAAACTTTACAGAAACACACAGTCACTGGATGATGTCATCAGTGATGTCATCAGTGATGTCATTTGAGATGTCATCAGTGATGTCATCAGTGATGTCACTGACCATGTCATGAGTGATGTAATATGTGACGTCATCAGCAGTGCATTGCGGGGCGCGAGTTATAGTTAGCTGAACTAACTATAACAGGGGAATTTCACGGGTTTTGTACGAGTGCAATGTCCAACTAACTATAACTGTCCCTAAAACCTATGGTTTTTTCAGTGAATATATATATATATATTTATATATTCACAGAAAAAAACAAAGGTTTCAGGGACGTTATAGTTAGGAAATGGAATTAAAAAACCTTAGAAATCCACACAAAAATGAATGTTACAGGGACGTTATAGTTAGGCTCAGATTTTACTCGTACAAAACCAGTGAAATTCAGCAGTTATAGTTACGTGAGCTAATTATAACTTACGCTCCGCACTGCTTATGACCTCACATATTACATCAGTCATGACATGGTCAGTGACATCACTGATTACATCACTGATGACATAACTGATGACATCTCAAATGACATCCCCGATTACATCACAGATGACATCATTCAGTGATTGTGAGTGTTTTCTAAATGTTTATGAGTGTTAACCATATATACTAAGCTACTACAAAGGTTAAATGAGTGTACTGTGTATACTACTCATGAGTGATACTATTTCTAACATATTTTATGCAAATGGCTGTGTGACTGTGTGTATCCGTGTGTGAGTGGGTGTGTGAGTGGCTGTATGGGTATGTGAATGGGTGTGAGTGCCTGTATGGGTGAATAACTGGGTAGCGGTATGGTTGAATAAGTAGGTGTGTGAGTATGGGTGAGTGAGTGGCTGTATTGGTGAGTAAGTAGGTGTGTGAGTGTCTGTATAGGTGGATGAGTGGCTGTGTGGGTGGCTCTATGGGCAGGTGAGTGGTTGTGTGAGTGGCTGAATCAATGACTGAGTGGCTGTGTGAGTGACTGTGGGGATGGGCAATTAGGAGTGTGAGTGGCTGTATGGGTGAATGAGTGGGTGTATGAATGGCTGTATGGGTGAGCATTTGGCTGTTTGAGTGGGTGTTTGGTTAAGTGAGTTGCTGTGAAAGTGGCTGCATTGCAGTATGATGTCTGTGTGAGTGTCTGTATGGGCGAGTGAGTGGGTGTGTAAGTTGTATGGATGTTTGAATGGGTATGTAAGTGGTTGAGTGAGTGTGTGCGTGGGTAGGTGAGTAGTTGTATGGGTGAGTGTATGGCTATGTTCAGAGGTTGAATGCGTGGGTGAATAGCTGTTTAAGTGGTTGTATGGTTGAATAAGTGGATGTGTGAGTAGCTGTATGGGTGAGTGTATGACTGTGTGAGTTGTTGTATGGGTGAGTGAATGGTTGTGTGAGTAGCTGTATGGGTGAGTGAGTGGCTGTGTGAGTGCCTCCATAGGTGAGTGAGTGGGTGTACAAGTGGCTCTATGGTTGAGTGAGAAGGTGTGTGAGTGATTGTATGGGTTTATGAACAGGTATGCGAGTGGTTGTGAGGGTGAGTGAGTGGGTGTATGAGAGGTTGCATGGGGTGTGAGTGGGTGTGTGAGTGGTTCTGTGGATGATGTCTTGAGTGATATCATCATTTATGTCATTTGAGATGGCATCAGTGATGCCATCAGTGATATCACTTACCATGTCATGAGTGATGTAATATGTGAGGTCATAATCAGTGCATTGCGTGGGCATAAGTTATAGTTAGCTCAGGTAAGTATAACTGCTGAATTTCACTGGTTTTGTATGAGTGAAAACTGAGCCTAACTATAACATCCCTGTAACCTTTGTTTTTTTCAGTGAATTTCTAAGGTTTTTTACTTCCATTTCCTAACTATAACGTCCCTGTAACCTTTGGTTTTATCAGTGATTTCCAAAGGTTTTCAATTTTTTTCTAACTATAACATCCCTGTAAAATTTGTTTTCTTTCAATGAATTTCTAAGGTCTTTTGAAATTATTTCCCAACTGTAATATCCCTTTATCCTTTGGTTTTTAATTGAATCTCTGTGGTTTTTAAACTTTATTTCCTAACTGTAACATCCCTGGAATCTTTGATATTTTCAGTGTATTTCTAAGGTTTTTAAAATTTTGTTTACTAGCTTTAATATGTAACCTTTCAGCATGGGTTTGTGAGTGCTTCTATAGGTTGGTGAGTGGCTATGTAGGTATTTGAGTGCATGTGTGAGTGGCTGCGTGAGTCTGTTAGTGAGCCATACTGGAATCTCATTTTTAGCAAGAAGAGTGCAGTTTCCTTTAAATGTGTACCGAACTGGAGCACTTTCTACTACTAAATTAGGTGCTACCTTCTTGGGTAAATGTATAGTCCATACTCCACACTACAGGTGCATAAAGGACCACAAGTTAATGTCTCCAGTATTCTTGTGTACATATAATTTTGACAATGGGATTGTTTTGCAGTATAATTTTTAGGTATATTCTCTGTTTGTAAGAGCAGATTTGCCCAGATGTTTTTTTTTAAAATATTCGTAAATCCGTCGCAAAAAGTCTAGATACGTTCTTTCTGGTACCATGAACATTCACGAAATCTGCTTGATTTTTAGGAACATTTGAAAACATATGTAGTCACTATGAAATTTCTGTTTGAGGTCAGTGCTTTACTAATATGTCATAAATACTTACACTTTAAAAACTAAATTTATGTTGCAAGACTGTTTTTTTACATTTCCTGAAATCACGATTATGTCAGTGTTCGCAAATCCTACGTGACTACGGAATTAAGGGATTTCTTTGGATAAAACCTTTTTCATCATTTTAGGAATGAAGTCTCCACCCAGTTTACTCTTCTTTAATCTCCTATTACTGAAATTGAAGTTTGTTTTTTCATTAGAGCTCCAGTTTTGGTTGTCTTTTTACTTTATTTGGATTTTTATTTGTTTAAAATGACATCAGGTGGCAGTGAAGACCAGCAATGCAAAACCAAAGGGGATGATGGACGGAGTGTTGAACATTGCAAGCACTCACCCCCAGTCAACTGATCTGGGTTTAATCCGTCATCATTCTTTAGCTCACTCCGCCACCCCAGTTCAGACATGGCCATTTGCAAATCAGTCTGACCCTGTGCCTCATGGGAACAGGCCAGCCCGAACTGCCAAGCCATGTCTTCCCTGGTCCGGAAACAAGCATCCTGGGACCGGTTTCGGGCTCACAGCCCTCATCAGCCAGGCTATCTTGAATCCAGTGGCAAAGTGAGCACCAGCAGCCAGACCACATAGATGACAGTTATTCGGAAGGGTAAGTATCGAGTGCAAAATATCGTGATACAGAAATATCAACTGCCAGAATATTGTGATCAAGAATATCGAGTTTAAGGTAAGAAATATAGTTTTCCAAAATATCGAAGTTATTAATATCGTTTGCAAAAATATAGGGGCACATTACGACACCCGGCGTAAAAAAATCCGCCAGGCATGGAAGCGGCAAAATTCCGCCCGCACACACCGCCTGAACACCGACCACGCCATTATGAGTACACAAACTGAAAACCGCCATCGGCGGAAAAATCATACAAAATACCGCCCGCCATCGTCCGAGTCGGAGTCAAACCGCCCGCCACGGACGGAAACACGCACGACAACACAAAACCGCCCGCCCTCACGGCCGACACACCGCACGTGAAATTACGATCGCACCGCCATGAGCGCGGAAAAACAACAAATATACCGCCCGCCAGCGCAAACAACGCCGATGAGAATCGACACGGCAGAAGCCATGGCGCCCACGTACCTGCACAGAAACCATCCGCACACAAAACCAATAGCACACAACATGGCCAACAAGTCCACACAGCAAGGCACGCACAAATACACAAGCACAGTACACATCCCGAAAACACCCCCCGGACAAACAAAAAATACAAAGGCCAGAACCCCAGACACAACACACCTGAAAACAACAGACCATGAGGACACACCCACATAGGTGAGTACAAAAGCAGCACTCCCACAGACCACAACCCCTTGCTACATTGCAAACCAGAGAGGAGAGGAGAGGACACAGTGACACAGCAAGGACAGCAGCACACCACAGAAACGCACACATCACAACCACCACCACCACCACCACCAAACACCGGCACCACAAACCCCCTGCACATTACACAACACACACCGCACCAGCACCACAAACACCATGGCACCACAAAGGATGCCCAAGTTCACGCCCATGGAGCTGACGGTCATGGTCGACGAGATCATCAAGGTGTACCCACAAATCTATGGGAACATGGTCCAGCACACACCACTAGCCACCAGAAACAGAATGTGGACCCGGATCGTAGACCAGGTCAATGCAGTCGGGACCCTGCCCAGGAACAGAACCGAGATAAACAAACGTTGGAATGACGTAAAGAGCCTGGTCAAGAAGAAGGAGGGCAAAAACAGAGAGCTGGCTGCCGTCACTGGCGGAGGGAATCCCGCGCTCTTTAAGACCTTCAAAGCGTGGGAGGAGAAGGTGCGAGTCGTAATCCATCCGGAGATCCTCGCCGGATTAGCAGGGGGAGTGGAGGCTGGTAAGTACAAACTAATGTATACCAGCACACCGCTATGTACACACATGCGCAACCACCATGCCACAGCTCCCAGGGACAAACACCCCCATGTCCAGCACACAATACACAACACATCACACGCACATGCAACAGACACTACCACACACAGGCCAAACCGAACAACTGTAAGATGCGTGGGGACATGTGTACACTAAGCCAGCCACGTAACCACCAACAGGTCCCCAAATATGCCAGAAGCGCCACAACGAGCACCCACCACACCCATGTGTCCGCCACAGCTGCACCAACTGACAAGTAACAGGTAAGTGGCAGGAACACAAAGTGCAGTGGGTCGGAGGGGGACAGCTGAAGTACAACACCCACCAGGCCCCCACTCCCACAGACCAGCAAGGTGGAGCACTCCCCACACCCATGTGTCAGGCACAGCTGCACCAACCGACAAGTAACAGGTAAGTGGCAGGAACACAAAGTGCAGTGGGTGGGACGGTGGACAGCCCAAGTACAACACACACCAGGCCCCAGTCCCACAGCACAGCAAGGAGGAGCATCCCCCACACCCCACACCCACGTGTCAGCCACCGCAGTGCACAACGACAGCCGAAAGGCAGACATCACGGTCCACAGCAATCGGTGTCAGTGGGTGTACAGCCACCCCCACGACCCACTACACCCCCCCACCCCCACAGACCTGCAACATGGAGCACCCCCGCTAAGAGCCATGTGGCATCCAGTACAGTGCACGCACGAACAACTTGCAGGTGGGAAACTGGACAGGGCTGGATTACTGGAGGCATGAGGACCATAACACCACCAACACATGGGACATGTCACGTAGCACACGAACACGCAGCACCGCCCACCGTCACGAACAAGTGAACAACGTGCACACGGACATGAACAGCAGACTCACACCCCACATGACCCATCACAGACATAGCAACACCCAAGGAGCCACGTCTGCATGCACAAGCCACACTGAATATAGTCCCACACGGCAGCCACTGTGCAACTCATCACACACAACCGAAACACCATTGAAGTCCTGTCCATGTAGCCCCTACTGCCTGTCAACCACACACCCCACAACTACGCCTATGTAAGACAAACAACACTAGACGCAACAGAGCGGAACAACAGAAATGCACACGAACACCACTGAACCCATCAAACACACAGACACACCATGCACATACAACATACCATCCATCCCATCCGTCAGCCCCAGTCTCATGAAAGGCATGTCATCCGCACAGCTGCCACACATACAGCAGTCACGCTAAGACACATGCCCATGACCAACCATGTGCCAGAAGTCAATTAAGCGCACGACACACTGTGAGCAACAACACACAACATGGGCCACACCCCCCCGAGCACTGCAGTGATGCACATGGCACAGGGCAGCATGCACACCAAGGAGATGGGACAACTGCAATACGTTGGCTGGCACACAACTATCACTCACTCATAACGATGCGTCCAATGCCATGTCCAGTAACCACAACAGACAGCATATATGCAGGGCATGTCAGGCATGCACACACCTCAGACCATGCACTGTCATGCTGCCACAACACATGTCACGTTCGGCACCCATGGCTCACAGCATGTACCCCAAAAGCATATACCCTCCCAAATGCGAATCTGGGGCATGGCCCCCATGTTGCCATATGCGTTCCTAAGCGTTCCATTTGAACCCCAAAAGCATATACCCTCCCAAATGCGAATCTGGGGCATGGCCCCCATGTTGCCATATGCGTTCCTAAGCGTTCCATTTGAACCCCAAAAGCATATACCCTCCCAAATGCGAATCTGGGGCATGGCCCCCATGTTGCCATATGCGTTCCTAAGCGTTCCATTTGAACCCCAAAAGCAAAGTACAAACCAGACCCAGGATGGGCCAGGAGCCCGCATACACCAGAGTCACAATGAGTAGGGGCAAAGCAACACACCCATCGGCATGGCCAATCCGTCCCATGCCACATGTGCACAGCACACAGTCCCATTGCCTAGCACACACACCTACAGATGCCACAGCCACACACTCGCCTCCGGGAAACCCATGTACGAGATTGCACGAACTGCCAATGTCAGACGACTAATACATACTTCGCCAGGTGCAACACAATAACAAATCTCATTCTCTCCACAGGTGACGAACTGCTGGACGCTGGGGATGGAGACAGCAGCCAGCACAGCCAGCCTACAAGCCCCCAACGAGGACTCACGGATCTGGAGGATCTGTCCACCTCTTCGGACACGGACCACCAAGCTGGCCCATCTGGCGTGGCAGGGCCCAGCCGCTCCCCAGGACCCCTCCTACCCACCAACCCATCATCCAGGGATGCTGAACAGTCCCAGTCCCCTGCTGCCACTGTCGTTGCGGCCACACCCACGGTCATTGCGGCCACTACCACTGCCGCAACCGCCACCATCACCGCACCGACCACCACCGCCTCCACCACCACCACGTCTTCGCTGGCACCAGCCCCAGCGCAGGTGGTGGCCCGGCCGACTGGATCCACCCTGGGAGCCACAGCGAGGACCGTGGTGAGCAATGTGGCTAGTGGGCAGGCCGGTGGCAGCAGGACTGGTAGGAGGAGCAGGGTCAGGGAAACGCCAGCCTCCCCTGGGAGCCATGCCCTGCCTCAAATGGCCAGAGTCCTTGGGGCCTATGAAGAGGCCCAAGGACAATGGGCCAGGTCTGCCACTGACACGCGGGAGGTGCTGGGGGTGCTGAGGTCCATGGACGCCCATATGGGCCAATTCGTGTCCCGTATGGACCAACTCGTGGACCTCATGGGCCAGCTGGTGGTGGCGGTGGGGTCACAGGCAAGGCCAGCAACACCACCTCCGCCACCACCTGCTAGGGCGCAGGCTCGGGCAGCAGTGTCCACTTCCCCTGCGTCCACAGCCAGTGAGCACACCTCACCCACCACCAGCAGGTCGCCACCACACACCCCCTCCCAAACGTGGAAGGGGCCGTCCGAAGAGGAAACAGATCTCCCGGGAGGACTTCGCACGCTCCAGTCGCAAGTGAGGCAGCCAGCCAGCCTTCCGCCAGCCTTCCTTGACCAGCCACTGCATTGACTTGCTCTACGATCCCACTCCACACAGCCATCTGGATGGCATGTGTGTGTTGGACTATGGACATAGAACCAGTGGGTACACCCTGATCATCACGCAGCCATGACCGACAGCTCATTGTCACTGCACGCACCACTTTTGTCATCACCTTACACACACTCACATGTCACAGTTTGTAATAAATGCACCTTTTTCACTAACTGCTGTTTGTGCCCTGTGTCTTTATTGTACGGAATACAACGGCCACCTTGGGCGGAAAGGCACCTGATGCGTGGCATGGAAATGGAATCCGGAGGGCCTGTAGGGACCTAGGGGTGGGAGACAGAACAGGAGCACATTCAATGAGTGTGTCACACACCCATCACACAGTACATGTCAACAACTACAAGCAATGTACACACATCGCACAGAGCAATAGGGCACAATGCCACAGTCACCAACAGTGGCATACTACCCTGGCCATGGAGCGTTGACACACTGCACGCAGTGAACATACGGCCACCCTGACACAGCACACACACCTGCATAGATACAGACACATCATCCGTCGTACATGGACACTCACCGTCAAGTGAAGTAGCGGGCGATGAGCTGCTGGCGCACATTCCCAGCTTCCTCCTCTCCGCTGTCCACCTCACTCGAGCTGTCCTGGTCTGCGGGCTGGGGCCCTGGTTGATCTCCGTCATCCACAATGAGGGGGATCTGCTTCCGAATGGCCAGATTGTGCAGCATGCAGCACGCCACCACTATCTGGCACACCTTCTGTGGGGAGTACGCCAGTGCACCCCCGGTGCGGTCCAGGCACCTGAACCTGGACTTGAGGAGGCCAAAGGTACGCTCGACCACACGTCTGGTCCTCCCATGTGCCTCATTGTATCGATCGTCTGCTGGGGTGCGAGGATTCCTCAATGGACTGAGCAGCCATGCCCCATTCGGATACGCAGAGTCACCTGGGTGTGAGGGACACAGAGAACCGTTGCTATTCCAACTGGACAGGGGACAGCATCGCACAACCAGCACGCTACACCACTCCACATACTCACCGACAATACAGCCACGATCCTGTTGCAGATTGGCCATCAGTCGTGGCAAGATGCTGTTGCGCATTATGTGTGCGTCATGGGCCGAGCCTGGAAACTTTGCACACACGTGGGTGATCACCATGTCCGCAAGGCACACCACTTGCACATTCAGGGAGTGCGTGTGCTTCCTGTTGCGGTACAGGTGCTCAGTGGCCTGTGGTGGAACAAGGCCAACATGAGTGCAGTCAATGGCTCCCACGACGTGTGGGATTCTGCCAAGGGCATAGAATGCACCCTTCACTGCCGCCAATTCACGAGCCCTGGGGAAGCGGATGTACCTGTTCCGGTACAGCATCATGGCTGCCAGTACATCCCTCAGCACCTTGCTGAACATGGGCTGGGACATCCCTCCTCCACTGCCCACTGTGTGCTGGAATGACCCAGTGGCGAAGAAATGCATGGCGGCCATCACCTTAGCCGTGGGGGTGACAGCAGTCGGATACACCCTGCGGGGACGGAGATGGGGCTCTAACATGGCACACAGTCGATGCAGAGTTGGCCTGTCCAGCCGGAACTTCCTGATTACCTCTGTATCGTCCATGTCCGCCAGCAATTGGTATGGGCGGTCAATGTTCGGTCTCCGCCTGGGTTAAATGGCAGAGGACACATGTCAAAGCAACACGGCACATAGCAATTTCGCATACACATCACTGACATGACTGAGCAAGCACATGGGCCACAGCCCAGCTGTCAAGCTGGGACGGCACGGCCACAATACACTTACACAGGTCTCCCAACAATGGCAATGGCAAGTGAGACATACCACTGCCATGTGCATGCACATGGGGATCTAGGCCCCAATGACTTGCGGGGCGTGCTGATGGGGACTGACTGCATATTCGTCAAGCGGCAACGCCACGGCAACATGAGTGTCTGCTGAGCATGGTACTGCTTCCGAGGCTGGATGAGTATGGCACACGACGACGACGATGTGGGCACGGGCTGAGCGGCCAATACAAGTGGGACCTGTGGCACGAGGGGATATGAGACAGTAGTAGGTGTCAGCACTGCACCCTATGTACAGCACTGTACGGATCACAGCTCCCGAAACATTGACTGGTGTCCACATTGACAGCCCCATGCCAAGACGGCTGTGTGCTTGCAGTCACACGTCACAGGTGAGAGGTTACATTGCACGTGCCAGGTGGCAGTCGTACATAGTGGGAGCTGGCATGTGTGTGCATGTGTCTCCTGTTCAGGATCCACCAGATGGGCGCTGACTCTGTACTGACCATTGGACACAGCATGTTCCGTGGAAGGCTTGTGTGTGTGGGATGGTGGCACTGGATGTGCCTCCGTTGGGTGGGGGGCCATGCACAGGGCGGGTACGTCGATGATTGCGCATTGTTGGTCACGGTGGGTGCACCAGCTAAGATGTGTTGCCCTGTGTTCAATTCCTATGTCCGCATGATGATGGACTGTGGATGTGGGCAGACTACACATTGGTCGATGTGCTGTCCATATGCATGTGCCTTCACACCAGGCACAGCTGCCCCTGCACATGTGACCCCTGCTGGACTCGCTGCTGGGTCTGTGGAGCTGATGCACCTTCTGTGCGTGGGGCGGACAGCTCTCCTCACTTCCCTCATTGCGCATGTCATGACTTTGCCGCAGGTGACATGGATCATGGAGGGCCCACATGTACGCGTGGGTAGGCTACACATGATTGTTCACTGGTCGCCACCCCCAGTCAGTGTTTCGAATGGGAAGGTTGTCGTGCTGGTGGTATGTTCGATGTGGCGGATGGGCGGGCCTAGGTGCGGGCTTACATTCCGGACATGGGGGTAGTTGGATTGGCGACTAGTTGCAGTACACACGGGACACGTCTCTTCCTTTCCACATCTGGGTCATCCCTTGTACTCACTGACAGTGATACAGTCATCTTCGCCCCAGCCCTCATGTCCTCCCCTCGCCCCCCAATATGCATGCTCACCTGCGAGGCTAGCGCTTGCACAGGCAGCCCCAAGCTCGCACCAGAGAGGGCAAGGAGTGCATGTGTGGGTCCAGTTGCACGAGTGGGCTGTCTCAGGGTATGATGTGTGGCGGGACGCCGTCCACCTGCGTGGTGCCCCAAATGGAGACCCGGCCTGCATGGACTATGCATCACAGTCTTCGCCTTCCGGATCCGCCACCTGCGACACCCAGTGGCTGTGGCTGCCCTTGCGGCCATGCCGCGTCCGTCTGTGGCTGATGGCCCACACATTCACTCTTTGGCCTCTCTGGGGAGGGCTCGGGGTGGTGGCGCACGCGCTTGCACTTAGTCGCAATGGCATGTGGCGTGGTTGGTATGATGGGCAATGGATGGGATGGTGCGAGCCACCTCCCGTGACGTCAGTGCTGCTCGTGCTGTGGTGCGTCCCCCTACACTTCCATTTGACTTTTTGCCATGCTGGACGTTGAGGTTCTATTGCCTGCGTGATATGACCAGGAGGAGCGCGAGGAGACCTCTCACACACCATGCTCCACTGCCATCCCGTGCCCTGTATCGCCTGTGTGGATTGACTATGTTGGGGTTACACCTGGTCGACTGGGGCTGTGTGTGCCTTGTCAAGGGGCATGGCGGGCGCACAACAGGATCCAGCTTGTCCACAGAGGGTGGGCATTCGGTGCGCCTGGTACCGCTTTGTACGTGTGCCCGGCTGCTGTGCACACACGTGTTCACTCCCCCCGACAGGTGTCCTCTCACAATGCCCAGGGAAGCGGTGGTGTACTGTTCATGACCCCTCCCAACACGGCGTGCTCCAACTTGGCATGTGCGCATCTACCCGTCGCACCCACCCACCTGAGCACTGCGTCCATACGACTTCACACGACACATGTGTGTCTTCCACAGTAGTGCTACTCATTTGCGTTGACATCCAATACCAGTGGACTACATGGTCATGTCACGACTGCCGTGTACTTCACATACTCTCATCCTCTCTCATTCGTACTTGTGAAATGAGTCAGCGGAGACAGTTCTGGTTTCAAACATTATATTGAGTCTTCTGTCCTCTGTGATGCAGTATAGTGGACACTACTGGCAGCGGGATACATGTTGAGGATATACTGAGCATGATTACAAATGGGATAGGGTGTGGGGTTACATCTGCTTGGCCAAGGCTGTGCTAATGTACATTTACGTATGGCTGCGGAGCTGCGGACTTTGACACAGACGGTATACATGTAGCCTACCAGACCGCTCGGCATCATGGGCACAGTCCATCTCAGTTCCATGTGACAGGTTTGCTGCGGTTGTTCCTCATGCACGCGTGCATGTGAGATGACATCAGGGCATGTGCTTGCGTGCATGCAGCGGCGTGCCACTTGTTGTTGCACTGTGGTGGTTACTGGACATGTCACAGTCACTGGGGTCGTGTTGTTGTTGTATGCACTTGTCGTCCATGCAAAGGTCCTGGTATGGGATTCCCGGGGCGGGGGTGGGAGGGGTGCAGCACCCACAGACTCCAGGCGACCTATTCATGTCCACTGAGCGGTGTGTGTGTCCATGTGCGCTGGATCCATGTCGTGTCCTGGTTGTTCGTGCAGTTCCGTCCATGTGGGTGCGATGCACAGAGCCCATGCCACTGCCTCCCACGATGCATGCGGTGTTCCTGGATGTGATGGGGAACAGTGTGCATGTCCCGGTCATATCCGATGTCATGGCGATGTCGTTGATGGTGTGGTTACAGTTGCCGGTCGTTTGGTATGGCTGTTGTGGTGGTGACTGGCCAGTCCGTGCGGAAGCTGAGCATGGGTGCGGGGTTGGACTTCATAGGTCACTCGGGGAACCTGCGTTGTGGTCCGACGTATTTACAGGTTGACAGGTATGCGATGCCGTCCAGCAGGGCTTCCATGTCATTGGTGGTGTACATGTTTGCCAGCCAATGAAGCGGATGGTGGCTGTCAAGGTGTTGTTCGTAGGTTGTCCCTTGGAGGACCATGATGGGGCATGCTGGGTGACATTCGATGTAGCTGTTCTCGATGATCCGTCGTGTGGAGGCACAGTGGTTCCATTTCAGTGCACGTGCGATGTTGGCCACATACGCCATGCCCCCATAGGCAGAGCAGGCCCTGTCGTGTGCGTCCAGAGGGAGGAGTAGTGGTAGCAGGTCCGCCTTCAGACATGCCGGGTTGGAGAGGCATATCTCGACGGGATGCTGGTAGGGACACCTCCGACAGTAGAAGACGGGCATGACGCAGCTGAACAATGTGATGCGGTAAGTCAGTCGGTAACTTACGTTCAGCAGGGACAGGAGATCACATCCCAATGTATGTATCGTGCTGGTTTGGTACAGCTTGAGCTCTTCGGCGTAGTTGGGTAGGTGTGTTGCGGTTGCCATTTCGCAGCGGTTCGTAGAGGTGGCGTGCTCCGGCTGTGTGTGCAGTCTGCAATGTGCACGCTCCGGGGTTGCTGTGAGCTCTGTGTAGTCGTGGGGAGACAGGACTTGTGTTCTGTTGGCTTGTTTGGAGGACACGGGCCCTCTTCCCACATGCTTCTCAGACAGTTCAAGGTCGGTGCTGTGTGACTCCTTCCAATTAACTTGCATGTGGCCGACATGGGGGAGTGTTTTCTTCTTTCTTCCCCGTCCGTTGTGTGCTTCTGTGATATGCGCTATCTGCCGTGTGGTCGGTCTCCTCGGCATGCCTGTGTTGGTCTATTCTTGGACAATGGCTGTATTCACCGGCTTCTGTCGTAGGGCTGTGGTTTCGGTGTTGGAATGGAAGGTCATTCAGTGCTGTCTGCTCTCCCTTGTGTGGGCGGCAGGCTGCCTTTCCGCTCTGCGTTGGGCCTTGTGTGTGGATGTAATTCTTGGGCCACCTGTTGTCGGTCCCCGGGCTCTTTGGTGTTCCGTTTCATGTGTCTTGTTCATATGTGCAGGGTGGTATGGGTTTTTCAGTGTGGTACTGGCGTTCCTCTTCCCGAAGGGGCCCTGCTTCTCCTAGTTGGTGTTGCCGCCGCTGTGTGCTTCGCCATGTTTGTTACACTGGGGTGTGTCCTGCTGTTGCGTGACTTAACTGACATGTGTGCGTCGGTTGTGTTGCGTTGGGTGTTGTCCGTGAATTGGGCGTTGGGGACATGTCTGTGGCCGGCCTGTCACGTGTCATGTGCGTTCGGGGTGGGGCTGATGTGTGTGCTGCTTGGTTGTGTCCCTGTGTCTGTGTGCGACGCATGCATGGCGCTGCGGTTGGCCTCTGCGTTGTGCGCATGTGTGGCGGCGTCATCGGCGCTTTGGGGCCGTGACGGGGTGGTTGGTTCCTAGTCCCAGGTGGTGTGTACACATGTGTTCCGCGATGTTAGGATTTGGCCTGTGTGTCATATGTGGATGCAATGGTGGATGTGTAGTGTGCACGCGCTGGTGGGGGTTGTCCGCTTTTTCCGCCCTTGCACTGTGTGCGCTGTTTGCGTGCACTTGTTGTGTGTGTGCCTACCTGCGTCTCCGCGGTACGTTGCGTCCTTGGTGGTGCATCAGCAGAAGCATGGGAAGGGCCTGCAGTGCTGGATTCATGCCCGGGGTGCCGCTTCTTCGTTGTCCGTGCTCTGCGTCCGTGTTTCCGCCTCTCTTTCACGTGCGGTGTCTCTTTGCCGTGGGAGCCGTTTGTTTGCGGCATCGTAATTTATGCGCCGGGCGGGACGTGTTTCGTCGGACGGTGTGTGTCAGTTGTGCTGCGCCGCTACGTGTGCGGGCGCACTTTGATGGCGGACGGTGTTGCTGGCTTGCCGGCGGTGTTTGGCCTACTTTTCGCATCGTAATTGGGCGGGCGTGTGGACTGCTGCGTGCCGGCGGTAACTGGTGCTTTTTGCATCCGCCAGCACGGCGGTTGTGCTTCCGCCCGACATCGTAATGGGCCCCATAGTTGTTAAAAATATCATTTTTTTAGTTAGTGTTATGTATTTTAGAAGGTGTTTTAAATGTATGTGCTATATTTTTTGTCAAAGTACTGCATTTTTTTTAATGTATGTGTTAAATTTTTAGAAGTTATACATTTTATTTTAATTGAATTTTGCATTTTAGTTCTCTAGCGGGTTATGGGTTTATAGGGGAATAGGGTGGGAAGTAATTTAATTATAATAAATTGAATATTAATTTTCTTTTAATTAAATTTTGCGTTTTAGTTCCGTAGCGGGTTGTGGGTTTATAGGGGAATAGGGTGGGAAGTAATTTAATTATAATAAATTGAATAATAATTTTTATTTATTTAATATTGATTTTATAGTGTTATTTATGGTAATTCAATTATTAATTAATTAATAATTGGCTGTTAATTTTTATTGATTAATTAATTGGTAAATATGTTAATTGTGTCATTTTATTAGGAGCGGGTTGTGGGTTTAAAGGGGAATAGGGTGGGAAGTAATTTAATTATAATTAAATGATTAATATTTTTTCATAATTAATATTTATTTATTTAATATTTTATATTGTTAATTGTGGAAATAATATATTATTAATTATTTATTCATTTGTTATTAATTATTATTAATTAATTGGTAATTATGTTAATTGTGGGATTTTTTTAGGAGTGGGTTGTGGGTTGATAGGGGAGTAGGGTGGGAAGTAATTTAATTTCAATAAATGTAATATTTTTTTATATAATATTTATTAATTATTATTTTATAGTGTTAATTGTGTGAATTAATTTATCAATAATTATTTATATTTTGATTGTTAATTGTTATTAAATAATTAATTAATTTATTGTTAATTAATTGTGTTAATTGTATAATTTATTACGAAATTGTTGGTGGCATTTATAGGGTAACATGGTGGGAGGTAATTTTTTTTAATTAATTAGGGGCCTATTACGATGGCGGTCGGAAAACCTCCCCGACCGCCATGGTAGCGGGAAAAGACCGCCCGCATGGACAGCGACATCACCGCCGCTCGAATTACGATGACCCGTGGTCGAAATCCGACCGCGGCGGTCGGATCGCGGGCCTTAAGATTGCGGCGGTTGCTGCTGCCCGCAGCACCGCCGCGATGTCCAAAGGAGCATGTCCTGCATTTCCCTGCACTGCGTGGCAGACACTGATCAGTGCCTGCCACCTGGTACAGGGAAATGTAGGGGTGGACTATGGGTACCCCCCCCAGTGCACCCACACCCCCCCAAACATTGGGGGCCCACAACGGGCCCCCGGAAGACAATCTCCGCATGCCTTTCCATGGCGGTCTGACCGCTGAGGAAAGGCTGGCTACCGCCGGCATCATAATCCTGCCGGCAGAGCCTGCTCTGCACCGCCACCATTATCCTGGTCCTGCTCCGTCCGCCAGGCAGGAGTGCGGATGGCAACCGACGGAAAAGCGGCGGTCAGAATTTCCCACCTACGCGGTCACCACCACCATCCTAATCTGACCGGCATTTTTCTGGCTTGCGATCGCGGTCGGATGTCCACCGCCAGTCCGGCGGACACCACCGCCCCCCCGGCGGTGGACATCCGACCGCCATCGTAATAGACCCCTTAATTCTTTGTTAATTGATACTAATTAATTAATTACATTTTAATTTTGTCATTTGTGTAATAATTTTAATGTGTGAGTTGTGGTGTTTATAGTGGTAAATGGTGGGAAGTCAATTTTTTAAAATTAATTATTTATTTGTTGCTCATTGGTATGAATTTATTAATGTAAAATTAGTTGTGGAAACTGTCAATATTTTTCGGTGTGTGTTATGGTGTTTATTGGGGTAGATGGTGGAAAGTAATTTAGTTTACATTAATTAATCATTACTTGATCATTAATATTTATTTATTAATTGTAAAATATTTTTGTTAATTGTTTTTTTTGTTTGTTTGGGGATTTATGTTGTATAGCTGTAATGTTTGGTTACTACAATAATTATGGGGCACATTACGATACCCGGCGTAAATAAATCCGCCAGGCATGGAAGCGGCAAAAATCCGCCCGCACACACCGCCTGAACACCGACCACGCCATTATGAGTACACAAACTGAAACCGCCATCGGCGGAAAAATCATACAAAATACCGCCCGCCATCGTCCGAGTCGGAGTCAAACCGCCCGCCACGGACGGAAACACGCACGACAACACAAAACCGCCCGCCCACACGGCCGACACACCGCACGTGAAATTACGATCGCACCGCCATGAGCGCGGAAAAACAACAAATATACCGCCCGCCAGCGCAAACAACGCCGATGAGAATCGACACGGCAGAAGCCATGGCGCCCACGTACCTGCACAGAAACCATCCGCACACAAAACCAATAGCACACAACATGGCCAACAAGTCCACACAGCAAGGCACGCACAAATACACAAGCACAGGACACATCCCGAAAACACCCCCCGGACAAACAAAAAATACAAAGGCCAGAACCCCAGACACAACACACCTGAAAACAACAGACCATGAGGACACACCCACATAGGTGAGTACAAAAGCAGCACTCCCACAGACCACAACCCCTTGCTACATTGCAAACCAGAGAGGAGAGGAGAGGACACAGTGACACAGCAAGGACAGCAGCACACCACAGAAACGCACACATCACAAACCACCACCACCACCACCACCAAACACCGGCACCACAAACCCCCTGCACATTACACAACACACACCGCACCAGCACCACAAACACCATGGCACCACAAAGGATGCCCAAGTTCACGCCCATGGAGCTGACGGTCATGGTCGACGAGATCATCAAGGTGTACCCACAAATCTATGGGAACATGGTCCAGCACACACCACTAGCCACCAGAAACAGAATGTGGACCCGGATCGTAGACCAGGTCAATGCAGTCGGGACCCTGCCCAGGAACAGAACCGAGATAAACAAACGTTGGAATGACGTAAAGAGCCTGGTCAAGAAGAAGGAGGGCAAAAACAGAGAGCTGGCTGCCGTCACTGGCGGAGGGAATCCCGCGCTCTTTAAGACCTTCAAAGCGTGGGAGGAGAAGGTGCGAGTCGTAATACATCTGGAGATCCTCGCCGGATTAGCAGGGGGAGTGGAGGCTGGTAAGTACAAACTAATGTATACCAGCACACCGCTATGTACACACATGCGCAACCACCATGCCACAGCTCCCAGGGACAAACACCCCCATGTCCAGCACACAATACACAACACATCACACGCACATGCAACAGACACTACCTCACACAGGCCAAACCGAACAACTGTAAGATGCGTGGGGACATGTGTACACTAAGCCAGCCACATAACCACCAATAGGTCCCCAAATATGCCAGAAGCGCCACAACGAGCACCCACCACACCCATGTGTCCGCCACAGCTGCACCAACTGACAAGTAACAGGTAAGTGGCAGGAACACAAAGTGCAGTGGGTCGGAGGGGGACAGCTGAAGTACAACACCCACCAGGCCCCCACTCCCACAGACCAGCAAGGTGGAGCACTCCCCACATCCATGTGCCAGGCACAGCTGCACCAACCGACAAGTAACAGGTAAGTGGCAGGAACACAAAGTGCAGTGGGTCGGAGGGGGACAGCTGAAGTACAACACCCACCAGGCCCCCACTCCCACAGACCAGCAAGGTGGAGCACTCCCCACACCCATGTGTCAGGCACAGCTGCACCAACCGACAAGTAACAGGTAAGTGGCAGGAACACAAAGTGCAGTGGGTGGGACGGTGGACAGCCCAAGTACAACACACACCAGGCCCCAGTCCCACAGCACAGCAAGGAGGAGCACTCCCCACACCCCACACCCACGTGTCAGCCACCGCAGTGCACAACGACAGCCGAAAGGCAGACATCACGGTCCACAGCAATCGGTGTCAGTGGGTGTACAGCCACCCCCACGACCCACTACACCCCCCCACCCCCACAGACCTGCAACATGGAGCACCCCCGCTAAGAGCCATGTGGCATCCAGTACAGTGCACGCACGAACAACTTGCAGGTGGGAAACTGGACAGGGCTGGATTACTGGAGGCATGAGGACCATAACACCACCAACACATGGGACATGTCACGTAGCACACGAACACGCAGCACCGCCCACCGTCACGAACAAGTGAACAATGTGCACACGGACATGAACATCAGACTCACACCCCACATGACCCATCACAGACATAGCAACACCCAAGGAGCCACGTCTGCATGCACAAGCCACACTGAATATAGTCCCACACGGCAGCCACTGTGCAACTCATCACACACAACCGAAACACCATTGAAGTCCTGTCCATGTAGCCCCTACTGCCTGTCAACCACACACCCCACAACTACGCCTATGTAAGACAAACAACACTAGACGCAACAGAGCGGAACAACAGAAATGCACACGAACACCACTGAACCCATCAAACACACAGACACACCATGCACATACAACATACCATCCATCCCATCCGTCAGCCCCAGTCTCATGAAAGGCATGTCATCCGCACAGCTGCCACACATACAGCAGTCACGCTAAGACACATGCCCATGACCAACCATGTGCCAGAAGTCAATTAAGCGCACGACACACTGTGAGCAACAACACACAACATGGGCCACACCCCCCCGAGCACTGCAGTGATGCACATGGCACAGGGCAGCACGCACACCAAGGAGATGGGACAACTGCAATACGTTGGCTGGCACACAACTATCACTCACTCATAACGATGCGTCCAATGCCATGTCCAGTAACCACAACAGACAGCAAATATGCAGGGCATGTCAGGCATGCACACACCTCAGACCATGCACTGTCATGCTGCCACAACACATGTCACGTTCGGCACCCATGGCTCACAGCATGTACCCCAAAAGCATATTCCATCCCAAATGCGAATCTGGGGCATGGCCCCCATGTTGCCATATGCGTTCCTAAGCGTTCCATTTGAACCCCAAAAGCATATTCCATCCCAAATGCGAATCTGGGGCATGGCCCCCATGTTGCCATATGCGTTCCTAAGCGTTCCATTTGAACCCCAAAAGCATATTCCATCCCAAATGCGAATCTGGGGCATGGCCCCCATGTTGCCATATGCGTTCCTAAGCGTTCCATTTGAACCCCAAAAGCATATTCCATCCCAAATGCGAATCTGGGGCATGGCCCCCATGTTGCCATATGCGTTCCTAAGCGTTCCATTTGAACTCCAAAAGCAAAGTACAAACCAGACCCAGGATGGGCCAGGAGCCCGCATACACCAGAGTCACAATGAGTAGGGGCAAAGCAACACACCCATCGGCATGGCCAATCCGTCCCATGCCACATGTGCACAGCACACAGTCCCATTGCCTAGCACACACAACTACAGATGCCACAGCCACACACTCGCCTCCGGGAAACCCATGTACGAGATTGCACGAACTGCCAATGTCAGACGACTAATACATACTTCGCCAGGTGCAACACAATAACAAATCTCATTCTCTCCACAGGTGACGAACTGCTGGACGCTGGGGATGGGGACAGCAGCCAGCACAGCCAGCCTACAAGCCCCCAACGAGGACACACGGATCTGGAGGATCTGTCCACCTCTTCGGACACGGACCACCAAGCTGGCCCATCTGGCGTGGCAGGGCCCAGCCGCTCCCCAGGACCCCTCCTACCCACCAACCCATCATCCAGGGATGCTGAACAGTCCCAGTCCCCTGCTGCCACTGTCGTTGCGGCCACACCCACGGTCATTGCGGCCACTACCACTGCCGCAACCGCCACCATCGCCGCACCGACCACCACCGCCTCCACCACCACCACGTCTTCGCTGGCACCAGCCCCAGCGCAGGTGGTGGCCCGGCCGACTGGATCCACCCTGGGAGCCACAGCGAGGACCGTGGTGAGCAATGTGGCTAGTGGGCAGGCCGGTGGCAGCAGGACTGGTAGGAGGAGCAGGGTCAGGGAAACGCCAGCCTCCCCTGGGAGCCATGCCCTGCCTCAAATGGCCAGAGTCCTTGGGGCCTATGAAGAGGCCCAAGGACAATGGGCCAGGTCTGCTACTGACACGCGGGAGGTGCTGGGGGTGCTGAGGTCCATGGACGCCCATATGGGCCAATTCGTGTCCCGTATGGACCAACTCGTGGACCTCATGGGCCAGCTGGTGGTGGCGGTGGGGTCACAGGCAAGGCCAGCAACACCACCTCCGCCACCACCTGCTAGGGCGCAGGGTCGGCCAGCAGTGTCCACTTCCCCTGCGTCCACAGCCAGTGAGCACACCTCACCCACCACCAGCAGGTCGCCACCACACCCCCCCCCTCCCAAACGTGGAAGGGGCCGTCCGAAGAGGAAACAGATCTCCCGGGAGGACTTCGCACGCTCCAGTCGCAAGTGAGGCAGCCAGCCAGCCTTCCGCCAGCCTTCCTTGACCAGCCAATGCATTGACTTGCTCTACGATCCCACTCCACACAGCCATCTGGATGGCATGTGTGTGTTGGACTATGGACATAGAACCAGTGGGTACACCCTGATCATCACGCAGCCATGACCGACAGCTCATTGTCACTGCACGCACCACTTTTGTCATCACCTTACACACAATCACATGTCACAGTTTGTAATAAATGCACCTTTTTCACTAACTGCTGTTTGTGCCCTGTGTCTTATTTGTACGGAATACAACGGCCACCTTGGGCGGAAAGTGACCTGATGCGTGGCATGGTATTTGAATCCGGAGGGCCTGTAGGGACCTAGGGGTGGGTGACAGAACAGGAGCACATTCAATGAGTGTGTCACACACCCATCACACAGTACATGTCAACAACTACAAGCAATGTACACACATCGCACAGAGCAATAGGGCACAATACCACAGCCACCAACAGTGGCATACTACCCTGGCCATGGAGCGTTGACACACTGCACGCAGTGAACATACGGCCACCCTGACACAGCACACACACACCTGCATAGATACAGACACATCATCCGTCGTACATGGACACTCACCGTCAAGTGAAGTAGCGGGCGATGAGCTGCTGGCGCACATTCCCAGCTTCCTCCTCTCCGCTGTCCACCTCACTCGAGCTGTCCTGGTCTGCGGGCTGGGGCCCTGGTTGATCTCCGTCATCCACAATGAGGGGGATCTGCTTCCGAATGGCCAGATTGTGCAGCATGCAGCACGCCACCACTATCTGGCACACCTTCTGTGGGGAGTACGCCAGTGCACTCCCGGTGCGGTCCAGGCAACTGAACCTGGACTTGAGGAGGCCAAAGGTACGCTCGACCACACGTCTGGTCCTCCCATGTGCCTCATTGTAGCGATCGTCTGCTGGGGTGCGAGGATTCCTCAATGGACTGAGCAGCCATGCCCCATTCGGATACGCAGAGTCACCTGGGTGTGAGGGACACAGAGAACCGTTGCTATTCCAACTGGACAGGGGACAGCATCGCACAACCAGCACGCTACACCACTCCACATACTCACCGACAATACAGCCACGATCCTGTTGCAGATTGGCCATCAGTCGTGGCAAGATGCTGTTGCGCATTATGTGTGCGTCATGGGCCGAGCCTGGAAACTTTGCACACACGTGGGTGATCACCATGTCCGCAAGGCACACCACTTGCACATTCAGGGAGTGCGTGTGCTTCCTGTTGCGGTACAGGTGCTCAGTGGCCTGTGGTGGAACAAGGCCAACATGAGTGCAGTCAATGGCTCCCACGACGTGTGGGATTCTGCCAAGGGCATAGAATGCACCCTTCACTGCCGCCAATTCACGAGCCCTGGGGAATCTGATGTACCTGTTCCGGTACAGCATCATGGCTGCCAGTACATCCCTCAGCACCTTGCTGAACATGGGCTGGGACATCCCTCCTCCACTGCCCACTGTGTGCTGGAATGACCCAGTGGCGAAGAAATGCATGGCGGCCATCACCTTAGCCGTGGGGGTGACAGCAGTCGGATACACCCTGCGGGGACGGAGATGGGGCTCTAACATGGCACACAGTCGATGCAGAGTTGGCCTGTCCAGCCGAAACTTCCTAATAACCTCTGTATCGTCCATGTCCGCCAGCAATTGGTATGGGCGGTCAATGTTCGGTCTCCGCCTGGGTTAAATGACAGAGGACACATGTCAAAGCAACACGGCACATAGCAATTTCGCATACACGTCACTGACATGACTGAGCAAGCACATGAGCCACAGCCCAGCTGTCAAGCTGGGACGGCACGGCCACAATACACTTACACAGGTCTCCCAACAATGGCAATGGCAAGTGAGACATACCACTGCCATGTGCATGCACATGGGGATCTAGGCCCCAATGACTTGCGGGGCGTGCTGATGGGGACTGACTGCATATTCGTCAAGCGGCAACGCCACGGCAACATGAGTGTCTGCTGAGCATGGTACTGCTTCCGAGGCTGGATGAGTATGGCACACGACGACGACGATGTGGGCACGGGCTGAGCGGCCAATACAAGTGGGACCTGTGGCACGAGGGGATATGAGACAGTAGTAGGTGTCAGCACTGCACCCTATGTACAGCACTGTACGGATCACAGCTCCCGAAACATTGACTGGTGTCCACATTGACAGCCCCATGCCAAGACGGCTGTGTGCTTGCAGTCACACGTCACAGGTGAGAGGTTACATTGCACGTGCCAGGTGGCAGTCGTACATAGTGGGAGCTGGCATGTGTGTGCATGTGTCTCCTGTTCAGGATCCACCAGATGGGCGCTGACTCTGTACTGACCATTGGACACAGCATGTTCCGTGGAAGGCTTGTGTGTGTGGGATGGTGGCACTGGATGTGCCTCCGTTGGGTGGGGGGCCATGCACAGGGCGGGTACGTCGATGATTGCGCATTGTTGGTCACGGTGGGTGCACCAGCTAAGATGTGTTGCCCTGTGTTCAATTCCTATGTCCGCATGATGATGGACTGTGGATGTGGGCAGACTACACATTGGTCGATGTGCTGTCTATATGCATGTGCCTTCACACCAGGCACAGCTGCCCCTGCACATGTGACCCCTGCTGGACTCGCTGCTGGGTCTGTGGAGCTGATGCACCTTCTGCGCGTGGGGCGGACAGCTCTCCTCACTTCCCTCATTGCGCATGTCATGTCTTTGCCGCAGGTGACATGGATCATGGAGGGCCCACATGTACGCGTGGGTAGGCTACACATGATTGTTCACTGGTCGCCACCCCCAGTCAGTGTTTCGAATGGGAAGGTTGTCGTGCTGGTGGTATGTTCGATGTGGCGGATGGGCGGGCCTAGGTGCGGGCTTACATTCCGGACATGGGGGTAGTTGGATTGGCGACTAGTTGCAGTACACACGGGACACGTCTCTTCCTTTCCACATCTGGGTCATCCCTTGTACTAACTGACAGTGATACAGTCATCTTCGCCCCAGCCCTCATGTCCTCCCCTCGCCCCCCAATATGCATGCTCACCTGCGAGGCTAGCGCTTGCACAGGCAGCCCCAAGCTCGCACCAGAGAGGGCAAGGAGTGTATGTGTGGGTCCAGTTGCACGAGTGGGCTGTCTCAGGGTATGATGTGTGGCGGGACACCGTCCACCTGCGTGGTGCCCCAAATGGAGACCCGGCCTGCATGGACTATGCATCACAGTCTTCGCCTTCCGGATCCGCCACCTGCGACACCCAGTGGCTGTGGCTGCCCTTGCGGCCATGCCGCGTCCGTCTGTGGCTGATGGCCCACACATTCACTCTTTGGCCTCTCTGGGGAGGGCTCAGGGGTGGTGGCGCACGCGCTTGCACTTAGTCGCAATGGCATGTGGCGTGGTTGGTATGATGGGCAATGGATGGGATGGTGCGAGCCACCTCCCGTGACGTCAGTGCTGCTCGTGCTGTGGTGCGTCCCCCTACACTTCCATTTGACTTTTTGCCATGCTGGACGTTGAGGTTCTATTGCCTGCGTGATATGAGCAGGAGGAGCGCGAGGAGACCTCTCACACACCATGCTCCACTGCCATCCCGTGCCCTGTATCGCCTGTGCGGATTGACTATGTTGGGGTTACACCTGGTCGACTGGGGCTGTGTGTGCCTTGTCAAGGGGCATGGCGGGCGCACAACAGGATCCAGCTCGTCCACAGAGGGTGGGCTGAGGTGCGCCTGGTACCGCTTTGTACGTGTGCCCGGCTGCTGTGCACACACGTGTTCACTCCCCCCGACAGGTGTCCTCTCACAATGCCCAGGGAAGCGGTGGTGTACTGTTCATGACCCCTCCCAACACGGCGTGCTCCAACTTGGCATGTGCGCATCTACCCGTCGCACCCACCCACCTGAGCACTGCGTCCATACGACTTCACACGACACATGTGTGTCTTCCACAGTAGTGCTACTCATTTGCGTTGACATCCAATACCAGTGGACTACATGGTCATGTCACGACTGCCGTGTACTTCACATACTCTCATCCTCTCTCATTCGTACTTGTGAAATGAGTCAGCGGAGACAGTTCTGGTTTCAAACATTATATTGAGTCTTCTGTCCTCTGTGATGCAGTATAGTGGACACTACTGGCAGCGGAATACATATTGAGGATATACTGAGCATGATTACAAATGGGATAGGGTGTGGGGTTACATCTGCTTGGCCAAGGCTGTGCTAATGTACATTTACGTATAGCTGCGGAGCTGCGGACTTTGACACAGACGGTATACATGTAGCCTACCAGACCGCTCGGCATCATGGGCACAGTCCATCTCAGTTCCATGTGACAGGTTTGCTGCGGTTGTTCCTCATGCACGCGTGCATGTGAGATGACATCAGGGCATGTGCTTGCGTGCATGCAGCGGCGTGCCACTTGTTGTTGCACTGTGGTGGTTACTGGACATGTCACAGTCACTGGGGTCGTGTTGTTGTTGTATGCACTTGTCGTCCATGCAAAGGTCCTGGTATGGGATTCCCGGGGCGGGGGTGGGAGGGGTGCAGCACCCACAGACTCCAGGCGACCTATTCATGTCCACTGAGCGGTGTGTGTGTCCATGGGCGCTGGATCCATGTCGTGTCCTGGTTGTTCGTGCAGTTCCGTCCATGTGGGTGCGATGCACAGAGCCCATGCCACTGCCTCCCACGATGCATGCGGTGTTCCTGGATGTGATGGGGAACAGTGTGCATGTCCCGGTCATATCCGATGTCATGGCGATGTCGTTGATGGTGTGGTTACAGTTGCCGGTCGTTTGGTATGGCTGTTGTGGTGGTGACTGGCCAGTCCGTGCGGAAGCTGAGCATGGGTGCGGGGTTGGACTTCATAGGTCACTCGGGGAACCTGCGTTGTGGTCCGACGTATTTACAGGTTGTCAGGTATGCGATGCCGTCCAGCAGGGCTTCCATGTCATTGGTGGTGTACATGTTTGCCAGCCAATGAAGCGGATGGTGGCTGTCAAGGTGTTGTTCGTAGGTTGTCCCTTGGAGGACCATGATGGGGCATGCTGGGTGACATTCGATGTAGCTGTTCTCGATGATCCGTCGTGTGGAGGCACAGTGGTTCCATTTCAGTGCGCGTGCGATGTTGGCCACATACGCCATGCCCCCATAGGCAGAGCAGGCCCTGTCGTGTGCGTCCAGAGGGAGGAGTAGTGGTAGCAGGTCCGCCTTCAGACATGCCGGGTTGGAGAGGCATATCTCGACGGGATGCTGGTAGGGACACCTCCGACAGTAGAAGACGGGCATGACGCAGCTGAACAATGTGATGCGGTAAGTCAGTCGGTAACTTACGTTCAGCAGGGACAGGAGATCGCATCCCAATGTATGTATCGTGCTGGTTTGGTACAGCTTGAGCTCTTCGGCGTAGTTGGGTAGGTGTGTTGCGGTTGCCATTTCGCAGCGGTGCGTTGTGGTGGCGTGCTCCGGCTGTGTGTGCAGTCTGCAATGTGCACGCTCCGAGGTTGCTGTGAGCTCTGTGTAGTCGTAGGGAGACAGGACTTGTGTTCTGTTGGCTTGTTTGGAGGACACGGGCCCTCTTCCCACATGCTTCTCAGACAGTTCAAGGTCAGTGCTGTGTGACTCCTTCCAATTAACTTGCATGTGGCCGACATGGGGGAGTGTTTTCTTCTTTCTTCCCCGTCCGTTGTGTGCTTCTGTGATATGCGCTATCTGCCGTGTGGTCGGTCTCCTCGGCATGCCTGTGTTGGTCTATTCTTGGACAATGGCTGTATTCACCGGCTTCTGTCGTAGGGCTGTGGTTTCGGAGTTGGAATGGAAGGTCATTCAGTGCTGTCTGCTCTCCCTTGTGTGGGCGGCAGGCTGCCTTTCCGCTCTGCGTTGGGCCTTGTGTGTGGATGTAATTCTTGGGCCACCTGTTGTCGGTCCCCGGGCTCTTTGGTGTTCCGTTTCATGTGTCTTGTTCATATGTGCAGGGTGGTATGGGTTTTTCAGTGTGGTACTGGCGTTCCTCTTCCCGAAGGGGCCCTGCTTCTCCTAGTTGGTGTTGCCGCCGCTGTGTGCTTCGCCATGTTTGTTACACTGGGGTGTGTCCTGCTGTTGCGTGACTTCACTGACATGTGTGCGTCGGTTGTGTGGCGTTGGGTGTTGTCCGTGAATTGGGCGTTGGGGACATGTCTGTGGCCGGCCTGTCACGTGTCATGTGCGTTCGGGGTGGGGCTGGTGTGTGTGCTGCTTGGTTGTGTCCCTGTGTCTGTGTGCGACGCATGCATGGCGCTGCGGTTGGCCTCTGCGTTGTGCGCATGTGTGGCGGCGTCATCGGCGCTTTGGGGCCGTGACGGGGTGGTTGGTTCCTAGTCCCAGGTGGTGTGTACACATGTGTTCCGCGATGTTAGGATTTGGCCTGTGTGTCATATGTGGATGCGATGGTGGATGTGTAGTGTGCACGCGCTGGTGGGGGGTTGTCCGCTTTTTCCGCCCTTGCACTGTGTGCGCTGTTTGCGTGCACTTGTTGTGTGTGTGCCTACCTGCGTCTCCGCGGTACGTTGCGTCCTTGGTGGTGCATCAGCAGAAGCATGGGAAGGGCCTGCAGTGCTGGATTCATGCCCGGGGTGCCACTTCTTCGTTGTCCGTGCTCTGCGTCCGTGTTTCCGCCTCTCTTTCACGTGCGGTGTCTCTTTGCCGTGGGAGCCGTTTGTTTGCGGCATCGTAATTTATGCGCCGGGCGGGACGTGTTTCGTCGGACGGTGTGTGTCAGTTGTGCTGCGCCGCTACGTGTGCGGGCGCACTTTGATGGCGGACGGTGTTGCTGGCTTGCCGGCGGTGTTTGGCCTGCTTTTCGCATCGTAATTGGGTGGGCGTGTGGACTGCTGCGTGCCGGCGGTAACTGGTGCTTTTTGCATCCGCCAGCACGGCGGTGGTGCTTCCGCCCGCCATCCTAATGGGCCCCTTTGACATTTTTAAATATGTTTTTTAATTATTAATAATTTTTAAATTGATAATTAATTGTGTTAATTATGGAGGTACACTTTTTTATTTAATTTAGATGTGTGTTGTAAATTGTGTGGTGTTACAGGGTAGGAAAAAAAATATTACTTTTATGTAATAATTATTTTTTTAGATTACAATTAATTTCTATTACACAATATTTATTTGTTTGATAATTTCTTGTTAAAATTAAAAAAATAATCTTTTTATGTATATTTTATATTTTTTCTACATTATTATATGTTTCTATGTTTTGTAAAAATTTATAATAGCTATGTTTTGTTTTTGGGTGTTTTATTATATGTTGTATAGTAGTTGATATTTTGTTTGTTTTTAAATTTGAATTTTATTAAGTGTGAATAGTAATTTTTACCCCTTTGCTATCCAAGACTTTCCCGACTGCTGCATTCGCAGGAGTGGGAATAGTAATTTATACCCCTACACTATCCAACACTTTCCCTACTGTTGTACTCTCTGGAGTGGGAATAGTAATTTTTACCCCTACGCTATTCAACACTTTCCCTACTGTTGCACTTGCTGGAGTGGGAATAGTCATTTTTACCCCTACGCTATCCAACACTTTCCCTATTGTTGCACTTGCTGGAGTGGAAATAGTAATTTTCACCCCGACGCTATCCAACACTTTCCCTATTGTTGCACTCGCTGGAGTGGGAATAGTAATTTTTACCCCTACGCTATCCAACATTTTCCCTACTGTTGCACTCGCTGGAGTGGGAATAGTACATTTTACCCCTACGCTATCCTACACTTTCCCTACGGTTGCACTCTTTGGAGTGGGAATAGTAATTTTATCCCCTCCGCTATCCAACACTTTCCCTACTGTTGCACTCATTGGAGTGGGAATAGTAAATTATTCCCCTGCGCTATCCAACACTTTCCCTACTGTTGCACTCGCTGGAGTGGGAATAGTAATTTTTACCCCTTTGCTGGCCAACACTTTCCCTACTGTTGCACTCTCTGGAGTGGGAGTAGTAATTTTTACACCTACGCTATCCAACATTTCCCCTACTGTTGCACTCTTTGGAGTGGGAATAGTAATTCTTTCCCCTCCGCTATCCAACACTTTCCCTACTGTTGCACTCATTGGAGTGGGAATAGTAAATTATTCCCCTCCGCTATCCAACACTTTCCCTACTGTTGCACTTGCTGGAGTGGGAAAAGTAATAATTATCCCTATGCTATCCAACACTTTGACTACTGTTGCACTCGCTGGAGTGGGAATAGTAAATTATTCCCCTCTGCTATCCAACACTTTCCCTACTGTTGCACTCGCTGGAGTGGGAATAGTAAATTATTCCCCTCTGCTATCCGACACTTTCCCTACTGTTGCACTTGCTGGAGTGGGAATAGTAATTTTTATCCCTACGCTATCCAACACTTTCATTACTGTTGCTCTCGCTGGAGTGGGAATAGTAAATTATTCCCCTCCGCTATCCAACACTTTCTCTACTGTTGCAGTTATTGGAGTGGGAATAGTAAATTAATCCCCTCCACTATCCAACACTTTCCCTACTGTTGCACTCACTGGAGTGGGAATAGTAATTTTTTCTCCTCCGCTATCCAACACTTTCCCTACTGTTGCAGGCAATGTAGTGTAAAATGTAGGTTTAAAAAATATTACATATTTTAATATTTTAATTTATAATATCATTTTTAATTTTTTAATTTTTTTGTTACAGGCTTATGTATATATATATAGCGTGGAAGCAAGAAATAAATCTTCCTGATTATACCGTGCACAAGTCCTGAGAGTGCATTATTTCGTGCATCACGAAGGATTGTTTGGGATATATATATATATATTATCTACTGGCGGTCGCCAGTAGATAGTTATAGTTAGAACCTATTTTCCATAGGAAATCTGCGACATTCTATTTGAAATAACTCTCTTGCCGGTTGACGTATCTTTGCAAAATTTTCAAACTTTGTGGGTCGCTCCGGTCCGCTCCTACCCTGAAAGTCTCGGGGTGATTCGTCAAGCGGGGGCCGAGAAAAAAGGGGGGTCCCAAAACGCGTTTTCCCCATTCATTTTTCCATAGGAAACTTTAGACACGGCTACAGCCCGAACTGCTGAACGGAATTACACCAAATTTGGCAAAGAGGTAGTTCTTGGTTCAGAAAGAACCCTTTTGTTAAATGGTGTAAATCCGTTCAGTAGTTGCTGAGAAAATCAAAAGTAAAAGTACATATATATCTATGGGCACGGAGGATCCGCGCACCCTGAGCGCACCCTGCGCGCACCGTCCCGATCACGAGCTGCATGTTAATTGGCTGTCAGCTGGCTGTCAACATTCCGATTCAGGAAATGTTGGCAGCCATTTTGTCCCTCGGTAGAACCGAGGGACAGAAACTAAGTGCGCAAAGCGCACAAAGGGGGCAGGGTAGAAACACCCTGACCCCTAGGTCTGCTCAGGGGTCCCATAAGGACCCCCTGGGCAGAAAAAGCATTTTTTTTTTAAATCGGCAGGATGCGCTCAGGGTGTGCGGATCCTGCCGAAAAAAATCGAAGCGCGGTCTCCCGCGCTTCGATGTAAATTTGCCCCCGGGTGGCCCAAGTCCCGGGGGCATGCGGGGGGAGGGGGTGTGTAAATTGTTTATATGGGGGCCTCTAAGGCCCCCAAGCCCCGAGGACCGCCACCCCCGGGGCTTAATTAAAAAATGGTGCGGGAGGGCTCTCCTGCCCTCTCGCAGCCCCGGGGACCGCCACCCCCGGGGCTTCTTTTTAAATTTAAAATAATGTGTGGGGGCTCCAGCCCCCACACGCCCCGGGACCACCACCTCCCCGGGGCACATAGAAAATAAATGTGGGGGTCCGTTACGGACCCCCGAGCCTCGAGGACCACCACCTCCCGGGGCTGTGCAATTCAAGGGAGGGGGCCGCGCGGCCCCTCCTGGAGCCCTTGATGGCCCTGTGGACTGCCACCCCCCAGGGCCGGCTCCTGCAGTGTCCCGGGGTGCCTACCTTCCGGACACTGTAGTTTGCTCCCGTCCTGTCATTGCAAACTGCTTTGGATATTGGAAGCGAGAGCAGGGAAACCTGCTCTCGCTTCCAATATCCAAAGACAATTGCTTTTCCACATGGGGAGCAGCATGTTAGCTGCTCCCCATGTGGAAAGCAATGCCGGCTCACGCAGGAGGCGGGGAGCCGGCTGGGACTGTGGGGGATTGGGGACCCCCACAGTCCCCAACCAGAGGCCAGGCCCAGGGGATGGGGTCCCCGGGGCCATAAGTGGCCAGGGAGGGGGCCACGCAGCCCCCTCCCCAAATTAGTAAAAAAATAAAATAAAAAAAAGTGCAAGGCCGGCCCCGGGGATGGGGTCCCCGGGGCCTTAAATGGCCTGAGGGGGCCACGCAGCCCCCTCCAAATAAAAATTGAGGGCATGCCCCGGGGATGGGGTCCCCAGGGCCAATACAGGCCCAGGGAAGGGGGCCACGCGGCCCCTTTCCCGTTTTTTTTTTCATTTAAAAAAAAAAAAATGCTCAGGCCCCGGGGGATGGGGTCCCCGGGGCCAAAGTGGGCAAGGGAAGGGGGCCACGCAGCCCCCTCCCTTTAAAAAATTAAAAAAAAAAAAAACGACTGGCATCGTGCCGGAGGCCGCCGCCCTCCCTGCAGTACTCTGCAAACGCACCCCCTGGCGCATTTTAAGAAGGGAAGTAATTCCCCTTGAATACTGGGGGTCCCTGGGGCCAACTAGCCCACCAGGAACCTCCAGTATGCGCCAGGGGGCTGCGTTGCAGAGAGGTGTACAGAGGCCACGCCCTTTTTACACCTCTCTGCAACGCAGCTCTGTGGCGCTTTTAGAAGTATATGGTGGCCTAGTTGGACTCCAGGGACCCTCAGGATTCAAGGGGACTTAATCCCCCAACTTAAAACGCGCCACGGGCGCGTTTGCACAGTGGTGAAGGGAGGGCGGGGCTTCAGGTGACATGTGTGCAAACAGGCCCCGTGGCGCGTTTTAAGATGGGGAATTAAATCCCCTTCAATCCTGAGGGTCCCTGGGAGCCAACTAGCCCAACAGGTACATCCAGAAAGCGCCACAGAGCTGCGTTGCAGAGAGGTGTAAAGGGGTGTGGCCTCTCTACACGTCTCTGTAACGCAGCCCCCTGGCGCATACTGGAGGTTCCTGGTGGGCTAGTTGGCCCCTAGGGACCCTCATGATTCAAGGGGACTTAATCCCCCAACTTAAAACGCGCCACGGGGCGCGTTTGCACAGATGTCACCTCAGGCCCCGCCCCCTCCCTTCACCATTGTGCAAATATTCCTCTAAAATCTGCCGAACTACGAATTCCGATTTACTCACCTGTTATCAGGAGAGACCTCAGTGCTGCATCTTTCAGCCCAGTACTAATCCTGAAAAGTAATTTTAACCGTACTTACCAGTAACTTGAATTTCCTTCCATAGGATATCATTGCCTGCTTTTTGCTGAAAAAGTTTCTAAGTGTTGATTTTTGAAACATACAAATATTCCTCTAAAATCAGCCGAAATACGAATTCCGATTTACTCACCTGTTATAAGGAGAGACCTCAGTGCTGTATCTTTCAGCCCAGTACTGGTCCTGAAAAGTAATTTTAACCGTACTTACCAGTAACTTGAATTTCCTTCCATAGGATATCATTGCCTGCTTTTTGCTGAAAAAGTTTCTAAGTGTCAATTTTTGAAACATACAAATATTCCTCTAAAATCAGCCGAAATCCGAATTCTGATTTACTCACCTGTTATCAGGAGAGACCTCAGTGCTGCATCTTTCAGCCCAGTACTGGTCCTGAAAAGTAATTTTAACCGTACTTACCGGTAACTTGAATTTCCTTCATAGGCTAACATTGACTGGTTTCACTTGGAAATTCTTCTAAGTGTGGAGTTTTGGAACTTTATAATATTCCTCTAAAATCAACCAAAGTACGAATTCCAATTTACTCACCTGTTATCAGGAGAGAACCCAGTGCTGCATCTTTTAGCCCAGCACTGACCCTGAAAAGTAATTTTAACCGTACTTACCAGTAACTTATATTTTCTTCCATAGGAATCCATTGTCTGGTTTTCAGCAGAAACGTTTCAAAGTGTCGATTTTCACAAACTACAAATATTCCTTAAAAATCGCCTGTATGACTTAAACGCATTCTTTCAACTGTTTACAGGAGATGCACCAGTGCTGGATCCAGGATCCAACACTGAGTAAGAAAAAGTAACAATAACAGTTTTTACCTGCTAAGTGAATTTCCTTCCATAGGATAACATTGGTGATTCTATGTGAAAAAGTTTCTGTCAACTTTTAAAATACAATAATATTCCTTAAAAATCACTACTGTAACCAAAACGCTTTTACTCAACTGTTTACAGGAGATGTCCCAGGACTGAATCTAGGATCCAGTTCTGTGGTTAGAAAAGTAATCCATAAAGTAACTAATTGCATTTAACTAGAAATTCACATTGAGCTGAATGTTGCATTGTGTTTGAAAATGTGTTGCCCATTGCAACAACTGTAACTACTGTACTTAAAAGTCTATTGCCTATGTGCAAAGTATTTAAACTAAAGTAATTCATTCTCAGAAAGTATTTTTGTAATGTAATGTATAATGTAATTACAATGTAATTTAAAAAATAAAATATGTAAAAAAATTGTTTCTAAAAATGTAGTAAATCAGTATGACAAAAATTAATATAACAATTAATACATTTAAAAATTGTCATTTACAAAACCTTTGAAATTCACTGAAAAAACCGTAGGTTTCAGACATGTTATAGTTAGGAATTAGCATTTAAAAAACCTTTGAAATTCACTGAAAAAAGCATAGGTTTCAGATATGTTATAGTTAGAAATTAGCATTTAAAAAACCTTTGAAATTCACTGAAAAAACCATAGGTTTTAGGGACAGTTATAGTTACTTGGACATTGCACTCGTACAAAACCCGTGAAATTCCCCGTTATAGTTAGTTCAGCTAACTATAACTCGCGCCCGCAATGCACTGCTGATGACGTCACATATTACATCACTCATGACATGGTCAGTGACATCACTCATGACATCACTGATGACATCTCAAATGACATCACTGATGACATCATCCACGTGATAATCTGATGCACCTCCTCACACCCTAATATAACCTTTGATACACCCACTCTAAATTACAGACTGCCATTCGCAAAACCATAGACACTCCAACACCAATAACTACATACCCACTCACTGATTCATAGGTCTACGCACACATCCACTCACTCACCCGTACAGTCACTCATACTTACGGTCACTCAGTACAGGACTATCATATGCACTCATACTCCTATATAGACACTCAAACACCGCCACTCATCCATAGAGGTACTCACACACCTAGTCAGTCATGCAAATAATTAAACACACTGCCATTTATTCACCTATACAGTTATACACACACCAGCTCACTTACTCATACAAATACTAGCACATTCTTACGCACTTATACAATCACTGATACAAGCACACACTCATCCATACAGCCACTATCACAATCACTCACTCTTGCTTATAGCTATTTATATACTCCAACACACATATATACTGCCTTTCACATATGTAGTTACTCACACATGTACCACTGGGACATACATTCACTCACTAACACACTCTTACACACACTTACCCACCCATACAGTCTATCACAGATGCACTCTTGAAACCATCCACCCAGTGAATCACCCACTCACACATCTTTGCACAGAGTCGCACACACCCCTCCCACACAAACACTCAGGCACCCATACAGATACTCAGACAACCATTCAATAACTCATATAGACACTCATGTAGCTATTCACAAACACATGCAGCCACTTACACAGCAACAGACAGACGGATACAGACATTCACCCAGTTTAGTCACTAACCCATGCATTCAGTAAGATACGTTAAATCACTCACTTATAGAGTCAGTCACGCACCTACTAAATCATCCATACTAACACTTACACACCCACTCATTCTTCAATACGTCTTTTCCTATATATATTAAACATATTTAAACTTTACAGAAACACACAGTCACTGGATGATGTCATCAGTGATGTCATTTGAGATGTCATCAGTGATGTCATCAGTGATGTCACTGACCATGTCATGAGTGATGTAATATGTGACGTCATCAGCAGTGCATTACTGGGCGCGAGTTATAGTTAGCTGAACTAACTATAACGGGGAATTTCACGGGTTTTGTATGAGTGCAATGTCCAAGTAACTATAACTGTCCCTAAAACCTATGGTTTTTTCAGTGAATATATATATATATATATTTATTTATTTATACATTTTAATATATATCTAACATTTTATAATTAATTAAAATTATTACTTATTAATTATATTTAAGTATATATATATATATTACATTTTAAATATGTATGTTTAATTTATTTTTACATTGCATTTATTACTTATAATTGTTAAAATATACAAATAAATCTAAATTTTTTTTTAAGTTAAATGTATTATTTAATTTATTTTACATTATTTTTTGTATATATTAAAAAAACGATATTTTCTACTTCGATATTTTTAACGATATTTTTTTCCGATATTTTTGTACTTACCATTATGAAGATAGGAGGTCGATATTTTTGACAACGATATTTTTGTCACGATATTTCTGTAGGTCGATATTTCTATTGTTGATATTCTGTCAGTGATCCATTCGGAAGAGGAACATCCACCCAAAAGACAATCCCATGCCTGGGATTTTTTTCAATACCGTCAAGGGGAAAAAAGGTTGCCACAAGTATGTTGAAACATCTCAAAACATTCTATTCAATACGCTTGGCAAGGGCGGAGAGTCAGCGAAAGGCATCTGTCCCTGAAAGTGCACTTGAAATACAGAAACTAGGAACATTCTGTAGGGGCTGTAAAAAATGTTAACAGTTGGTGAACCATCTGTTGCTGCAGTTTTAGAGGCAGCGAGAAACCATAAGTGCTATTTTTTAATGTTATTTCACAATGGCACTTGTTTCTCCAGTTTTGAGGTTTTATAATTAATCTTTTTTTTCCCAGTTGCCATTTTAAAAAAAATTACAAAATGTTATAAAATTTCCCAAAAAGTGAAAAAATTTCACAAAAGTAAAAAAGACCCAAGAGGATCTTGTAAGAACCACCTTTCTTGGTTTAAAAAAGAAAACCTGTGTCTGTCTGGTTGTATAAGTGAGATTATGAGTAAGTGTGTTCGTGTGTTAGTGGATGAGAGGGTGGGTGAGTGGTTATGTTGGTGGGTGAGTAGTTGTGAGAGTGCTTCTATGGGTGAGTAGGTGTGCAAGTGGCTGTGTGGGTGAGTGATTGGGTGTGTGAGTATCTGTATGGATGAGTGAGTGTGTGTGTGAGTGGTTGTGTGGGTGGGTCAGTGAGTAGATGTGTCAGTGGCTGTATGGATGAGTGAGTATGTGTGTGTGTAAGTTGCTGCATGGCTGAGTCAGTGGTTGTGTGAGCCAACTTTATGCATGATGAGTGAATGGCTGTATGGGTGGGTGAGCGACTGTGTGAGTGGCTGTATGGGTGAGTGAGTTGGTGTATGAGTGGCAGTATAGGTGAATGAGTGGCTGTATAAGTGGCTGTATGGGTAAGTGAGTGGGTTTATGAGTGCCTGTATGGGTGAGTGAATGTTGTATGAGTGGCTATATGAGTGAGTCAGTGGGTGTGTGAGTGGCTGCATATGTGAGTCAGTGGGTGTGTGAGTGACTGTATGTGTGAGTGAATGTGAGTGATTATGGGTGACTCATTGGTTGTGTGAGTGGCTCTGTGGGTGAGTAAGTTGCTGTGGGGGTGAGTGAGTGAGTGAGTGGCTGTATGGGTGAGTGGGTGTATGAGTGATTGTTTGGGTGAGTGTGTGAGTGGCTGGATGGGTCATTGAGTGGCTATAAGAGTAGCAGTACAGATGAGTGTGAGTGGGCGTATGGGTGGGAGAGTGACTGTGTGGGTAGCTGTATGGGTGAATGAGTGGATGTGTGAGTGACAGTGTGGGTGAATGAGTAGCTGTATGAGTGGCTGTGTGGTTAAGTGAGTGGGCGAGTGAGTGAGTGGTAAGTGGCTGTATGGGTGAGTGGGTATGTGACTATAAGGGTGAATGAGTGAGTGGGTGTGTGAATGGCTGTATGAGTGAGTGAGTGGCTGTTTGAGTAGGTGTATGGGTGAGTGAGTGATTGTGTGAGTGGGTGTATGGGTGGGAGAGTGACTACATGAGTGTGTTACACCGCGGACCGGGTCACAGCCTGTGGCACCTCCCGCCTTACCACCACGGGCCATGACCCAACCCGTTGCACCTATTCCTGGACACCAGGCCTGCCGCAGCTCAGTGCAGCGGCCCACCGTTTCCTTTTTGGGCACAAAGACGCACCCTGCAGCATTTTTCTTCTCTTTTGGTGCACACCGCCTACCACACCGCCAATGTAGGCGGTGGCCTGCCTACAGCCATACCACTCTGAAGTCACCTGATCGTGTTCGTTTCCAGAAGTTAAGCAGGGTTGGTCCTGTTTAGTACCTGGATGGGAGACCATCTGGGTATTCTATGTATTGTACAACTTACCTGAATCTGTGAGAGTTCTTCATGAGTTGCCTGCAGTCATGGTTTAGGGGCCATCTTTTTGGGCCTGATTCACAGAACTAACTTACGTCAAAAACGTAAAGTTAGTACTTTTTGGTATTCACAGAATACACTTACTCATTTTGGTATTCACAGAATGCACTTACTCATTTTGGTATTCACAGAATGCACTTACTCATTTTGGTATTCACAGAATGCACTTACTCATACTAACTTTATGTCCACACTCGGGCCGGAGATTCCGGCCCGGTGGTGGAGATTCCGGCCCGGAGGTGGAGATTCCGGCCCGGAAGTGGAGATTCCGGCCCGATGGTGGAGATTCCGGCCGGTGGTGGATAATCCGGCCGGTGGCGGACATTCCGCATGGAAGAGACATCTGGAGGCCATCACTCATGTGGACACACCCACAAATCAGAGTATAAAACCAACCCCTTCCTGGACCAGTATCCTTTGCACACCATGAGCCGAGACAGAGAGACAGGACACCATTGACTCACACTGCACAACATCACACCCACCCATCTCCACACAACACCACTTTTACCCACACACACCTCACACACTTCACATATCTCCACAACTACCTTGCACCCTGCACCCCTCATTCATTTGCACCATGCCCCCCAAGAAAATGCCCAAATTCACTGACTCAGAGTTGAAAGTGATGGTAGATGAGACAATCAGGGTAGAACCACATTTGTTTGGGCACCTGGTCCAACACACCCCACCAGCGCACAAGAATCAGATGTGGGCAAGGATCCACAGCAATGTCAATGCCGTAGGGACCATCCTACGCACTGTGCATGACATCAGGAAGCGGTGGGGCGACCTCAAGGGCTGGGTCAAGCATCGGGCCCAGAAGAACCACGAGGCGGCCCAAAGAACTGGTGGCGGCCCTCCCATTCCACCACTAACCTTCACAGAATGGGAGAAGAAGGTGCCTGCCATACTGCATCCCGAGAGTCTCACAGGAATCAAGGGGGGAGTGGAGGCTGGTAAGTGCAAACAAAATGATCACATCCCACTGTAATGTACTGTTGTGCACAACAAGTGAGCCTCAATCGCCAGCCCACATCAAACTCATGTGGAATGCATGCTTTCAACATGAATGGATCACAAGGCTAGCATTTCCTTACTCAGCTTCACCTCACAGGTAGGTAGTCAGCTCATGCACCCTGGCCTCCCTCCCAAACAGCATGGCCCACCCTCCCCACCCGACAGCCATGTGTCAGCTAACTCCGTCGACAGTGCCTCCTAAAAGGTAGGTAGCCATCTCACTGGGGAGGGGGTTGTTGAGCCCTGACAGCAAGACCACAACTCCCACAAGGCCCTCTGTCTTCCCTCAGAGACAGCATGGAGCCAAATGACCCCCACATCCCACACTTGGTAGCCAACTCTGGAACCCCCCCAAAGTTGTAGGCAGTGCACACACAGGGAATACCATCAACAGGCCACATGATTCACAGTGTCAGTGATGAAGTCACATGTAACTGCAAAGCTAAATACAAGAACGCGATCACAAAAAGCCAATGTGAAAGTCCCATTGCCTCAAAGCAGAAAGACTTGGGTCAACACAACACATGCATGGAAACTCTGTCAAACCTCACAACCACAGGAGGTAAGTACAAAAAGCATAACACAAATCATGGAGTTGCGGCTTAGTAGTCAGATACTCATGGAAAAGACACAAATGTCCAAGCATGAACTGAATCGATGAGCAACAAGGTGGTACCAGAGGACATGTCCTTGGAAATACAATATCTGTACAAATGATTTTGTATCTTCAGCCATGACACATAGCTAACGAGCAATGTATGTACCTCCACATCACGGTCGACTGCTGACAAACTGTTATGGAGGCATAGTAATGCCAAGCTAAAAAGTAAGGCCATCTCAAATGAAATGTGCGAAACATGAACATCAAAGTTGTGCTGTGTACTGAACATGCTGACAATATAACCTCTCTTCAACAGGTGACTCGCCAGCAACAGCAGGCGACCGTGCCATGGGCGAGCCCAGACAGTCTCCCCCCCTGGAAGGTAAACCCTCGGGTGCAGACTCCCTGGTCTTTTAGGATGGAGAGAACCGACCTGGCCCCTCTGGCGTGCCCAGGCCCACTCAGCCTCTGGCCCTTACTGTTCCCACCACCCCCACCACCACCACGACTCCCACAACAGCTGCACCACCAAAGCAGACCCCTGCAGCAACGACTTGTGTGGCAGCCACCTCCATCCATCACCACCGCTGCCTCCAACACTGTTCCTGTGCCAGAAGTTGCGAATACCACCAGGCAGCCTCGGGGTGCTGGGGACAATGTGCGGCAGCAGCGCCAGGCGCCGCCACAGGCCCGTGGCAGCAGGCCATGTGGGAGGACAACTGGGGGCAGCCACAGGAGGACAATGAGACTGCGGCCCTGGACACCATGCTGACTGTCCTTGGTGCATACCAGCAGAACCAGGGACAGATGGGCCAGGTCCATGAAGCACTGCGGGAACTCCACTGGCTGCAGACCTCCACACTCGCTTGGGACAACATATGGAGTACATGGGCCAGTTTGTGGGTGTCCTGAGGGACATGCATGAGGCTCAAATCGCTGCCAACCCCCTTCCCCCAGTGGCCAGCCGGATGCTAGTCACACCACCTCAGCAGCGGCCACAGGGAGGGGTGAGTTACACCACGGCGAATCCTCAGACACCTCTGAGCATGCAGCAGGTTCCCCCCTGGGCCAAACGGCACAGAGGGGGCGTCCGAAAAAAACCCCGGGAGGATCACGTGGCACAGCAGCATGCTGTACCAGTTCTCGGAGCAACCGCTGATGTCACCACTGTAACACCGAGCATTGACTTTGTTGTAAATACGAATCCACATTGCTACAAGGATGGCAGTGTTCGGTTGGACTTTGGAACTCTACCATTGTGTGTTCTACCCTAACTATCCGTGTACCATCACTTTCCACTTCACCCCTCACCTGTCACTCATTTCAAAAGAAACACAACTCACAACAGTATGCCTTTGTGTCAAGAGCATTTTCATTACAGTAAGTAGCATGTTGACTCACATTGCAATGTATCCGAATATGTAAAAGCGAAAATCCATTGAGAGAGTGGAGGAACATGGAAAGACCCAAGGAAATAACAGTGCGTTGCCAGATTATGGAACAACCGCAAAAGCACACCACGAGGCAACACTGTGCAATATGCATTACAGATAACCCCGGCAAACACATCAACATGGACAGCAGGTGGACTGGAGCACACGACTGCACCTCCCAACACAGTTTAGCCCTTAGCATCCTGGTAGATGCAGTTCAGTTGAAAAGCTTACTTCTGTTACCGTTGTGTGTCACCAAGGTCGGTGCAGTCCAGTGCTGTGAATCTCTAGACACATGTGTGTCTTGTTATCCTCCCACATCAGTAGGGGTAAGATACATTGTGATCAGTGTCTGCTGAGGAAGCTGCCAAAATCTACTCGGGTCTCTGTACCTCTCCCTGCCCAACACAGGTGAAACACCTCAGTCACATGACAAGTAAACATCATGACTGAACTGCATTTTCCAGAATGCCGAGGGGTGAACTGTTCTGGGAGGTGAAGCAGTGTGCTCACATCCCCCTAATGACATCATCATGGACATGACGGAAGTTGTCACAGATCACACAGCGCAGAACAATGAAATCCTTAGCAGTGTGCCCACAAGAGCCAGCATCACAACACATCCTGTCATGTGGACGATGGTGACATTGACGCATTCACACACTCAAGTACTGTTGCCCAGGGATTTTCATGTGACATGTACGATCAAGGCATGTTTACCCACATGAACACCAGTCACTGACAACATACCCACGCTAAATCTGTTTTACAACCGAAGTTATCTTCTCCTGAGTGAGCACAACTGCTGCGGTCACAGGGCAGGCATCGCTTATATAGGAACTGTTGCACGCTGTGTTCCTTGCTATAGCAATGTCCTCCTTACTCCCCCATATGTGATTGTGGATAGTCATTTGTGGCCTCACATTCTCATAGCGAAAGCATACTTCAAAAAGTGTGTCGGCACAATGGGCTTCTGTTTCAACAAGTAGTCGCTCACACACCAGCCCTGAGACCTTCGAATTCCAGGTGCCATGACCGTCCCGCGCGATTCAGTCACTGCTGAACACGGCACTCCCACTTTTTTCCGGGGGACTGACACAGAAATCATCGTAAGCCTCTGATACTGAAGGCCGTAGCACACTTTTTTACAAGCTTGTGGGCTCTGTCCTTGTCCCTTCGTTTCATGCTATTTTTGGAGTACTACCGGGTATCATTCCTCCAATTTTCAGACTGCATTTAGCGGTTTGATATCACTACTTGTGGCTGTGCAGCTGAGCGCTGGTTCTAAGAGTGCTCTCACGCCATGTCTGCCCGTCCTGTGGTCCAGGCGAACCCCGGTCAGTTGCAACTGTACCGTGACCGCATGCAGCTTCTCTTTGGATGTGTCCCATTAGCTGTGCTACGCATCAGTTATAGGCTAACCTTCCGCTATGCCTATTTCACCTGCGTGCAACCTGTGTTCTGTTGTCGACGATGCCCCTTTCACTGGGCCATGGATGTCTGCCTTTCCAACACATCCCTTGCTGCCCTGGATCATGAGCTGTGGGTGAGTTCTTTGTTGGTACACGACCAGGACTGCTCCGGTGATACACGTTTGTGGGATGCCTTTCAATGTGTCAGACAGGCTGCCAGCTGTGCCTGTGCGTTTGCGCAAAGGCTCCTGTGCCAGGCCTACATTGAACCTCTCCCAGGTTGCCATGGGATGCTCCTTTCATCCTTGTGGTGCAAGGAGCACATCTGTTCCTTCATACTGCTGGATTGGATGGCGATCCTTTTTGCTGAAGATGATTTGGATCGTCTTTTGGAACTGATTGCCTTCGAAGCTGCCTGTGCCTTCCTGGATCCGTAATTACTTAACAGCAACAGGAACTGTTGGTGACTAATTCAATATCCTTCTACCTTTTTCACGCCTACTGACAGGAATTCTCAATCAGCTCTCTGACTTTTGCCCTGTCTGCATTAGCTTTGACTCTGCTGACCTCTGCGGTCTGTTTCGCTTGGTACCACAGACCTGAGCAAGGGGAGGCTGTCATCTGACCGTCATGGACATTGTCGACTGGCATGAGCCCGGGTTCCATCATGCAGCTGTAGCGCACGAAATTTACATGGCATAGTCGTTTTGCAAGTACCTTAGCATATGTCTGTCACATGAGAAGTGTCCGCAGAGCTTGTTCTCTGCGCGGTCCAGGAGTACTGCCTGCCCATTCTGTCCGTGGTCGGAGGACAATGTCTGTTGTCATTCTGTTCTGGTCAGGCCCTAGCACCCCGACTCAACAAAGTGTCACAGCTGCTAGAGGTCAAGGGTGCCTTTTAGATGTCTTGGGGAGGCGGGCTAGTTGCCCCACACTTGGAGTGATCCATCCAGTGATGAGAGCGACACAGCACATGGGATGTACATTTCACCATGTATTGGCTGAGGAATGGGGTCTGCTGACAAAGCCCATAGACCTGGGATATCTCATACAACTCCTCCCAGCAAGGGGTGGGGGAATATGCTCGTGGGTCTCCATACAGAGGGATTATTGATATGACATCTTGCTTCTTGTGATATGGATGTGTCACTATGGTAACTGTTTTTGTACTCATGCATTCTCAACTTGTTGTGGCACGTATGTTGCATGTTTTGACACTGTAGTAAAAATGCACATTTCAAAGCGTTTCTTGTCTTCAACTTATCTACTTGTGTACAGGCGCTTGAATACCTCTGAGTGAGTAGGAGAGCTAGTGAGGCACTATAGCGATTGGGTCCTGTGCTCATTGGTGCTTCTGGGTGCTCGGTCCCTGCCTGCCCAAGTCCTCTAATCCTGCGCATAGTCCTGTATGTGTACAAAATGGCAGCAACAATTCTCAAAGTTTGTGAGACAACAGCAAGGCACACAGACACAGTCATAGTCGCTCATTGTTAACTTACACTCAATGGAAGTTGTTGACGATGAGCTGTTGACGCTGGTCAAGGGCTTCTTCCTCACCACTGTCATCGTCACTGGGCATGTGTGGGTTGGGTGCGGGGGGCTGCTGCTGTTCATCGTCGTCCAGAATCAGGGGGATCCTTCTGCGCAAGGCTAGGTTGTGTAGCATGCAGCAGGTGAGTACCATCTGGCATACCTTCTGTGGTGAGTACATAAGTGCACCACCAGTCTTGTCCAGGCTCATAAATCTTGAATTCAGCTGTCCAAAAGTGTGCTCCACCACACGACGTGTCCTCCCATGCGCATCATTGTATAGGACTTCCCCTGGCGTTGTTGGATTCCGCAGTGGGGGCAGCAACCATGGACGATTGGGATACCCAGGGTCACCTAGTTGTGAGACATACAGGCAAACAGTGTGATCTGAATATGTGATTTGAGCCGCATGTCACACATACATCACAGTCATTGACACAGCCCACTCACCAACAAGCCAGGCCAGCTCGGGGTGCAGATTGGCCATCAATTCGGGTCTGGTGCTGTTCCGCAAGATGTGGGAGTCATGTGCCGAGCCAGGATACTTTGCACACACGTGTGGGATGATCTGATCCGCCTGGCATACCACTTGCACATTGATGGAGTAGTAGTGTTTGCGGTTTCTATAGATGTGTTCACTTGCCTGTGGTGGAATGTGGGCAATGTGGGTACCATCAATGGCTCCCACAACATTTGGAATGCCTTCCAGGTCATAGTACTCCCCTTTCACAGCTGCCAATTCATCCCTCCTCGGGAAGTGGAAATGTCTGTCCTTGTAAAGCATCGATGCTGACAGGATGTCACGCAACTCCATGCTGAACATGGGCTGTGACATCCCACCGGCGCTGGCCACAGTGTACTGGAAAGACCCAGTAGCAAAGAAATGCAGTGCAGCCATAACCTTCACTGTAGCAGACAATGCAGCCGGATATATTCTTTTGGGCTTCAAATGGGCCTCCAACTGGGCACATAGGTTTCGTAGTGTGCGGCGATCCAAACGGAATTTCCTGATGATTTCGTTGTCCTCCATCGTCGCAAGGTCGGGGACAGGTCGGAAGAAGGGTGGTCTCCTCCTATGTATGTCAGGGTACACAAGCATGGGCTGAGTTATAGATGAGATGTGGTGAACAGCTTACCCAGAGACTCACACAACCACAACATTGACAGGACTCATGGTCACGTGAAATGCACAAGTGACCTGCATTCAGACGTTGTTTTTCTTCACTCACTCGACATACTGACACAACGACATCCAAAGAAGTCGATGTGTATGGCATATAGCACACTGATATATCAAGGATGAGCTGCCCTGTGGATAGACGGCACAGCACTAGTGTTTCCCAGCATCAGTGCTGAGTTCCATGTAGCTGCTGTCACTGCACGACCGCAAGCTTTAGTCCCACAATACACAACAACATTACGGGATGAGGGCAGTGAGTGTCATCTGGGCAACGCAACATGGATATACAGCACGGTGGACAGACACATGTGGACATTATGGGGTCAGCCCTGCGTGAGTGTGTGAGGAATTTGTGTAACAGACATTGCAATGTCCACCTGAATGAGGCACAAATGCACATTGATTGTGTATACATGCCCACATGGCTGACAATGACCGATGATGTCGGTCAGGGCTATGTTTGGTTGTTCCACGTGTGCACTCCTATGACATGTGTGAGAACATTTGCAGGCAATGGCAGCTAGGCACACTGCACGCCACCCCAGTACGTGTGTTGGGGGTGCTAGGGATTATAAGTCTGTCTGATTTGCATACAATGGACACCTCTGATTATCTGCCTACGTCACTGGCCCTTCACAAGTCGACCCCTGGACAAGAGACGCCAGTCAGATGTCAAGGGATGTTCAAGCGATGTTCACAGGTTGGATGTTTCATTACACAACATTGGTACAGTGCGAGGGACCTTTGTCCTTTTTGACTCCTTCCCTCATTTCAGTCCATGCTGGCCCTGAGGCCTGACAATGTCTGTAATTTCACTCTCCTTTTCTTGGACATACATGTGTGCGAGGACTTGACTCAAAGGTCACACTCTCTCATACCTTCGCAGTGTAGTGACCAGCTGGTCACTGTTCTAGTTGTTCTGATGCACCAGCCACTCCCAGAGGGCTGGCTTACCCCCCACCCCACAGCCCCCCAGCACAGGTGTCACTGGACATGTGACCCTGCCAACTAACGGGGCCGGATGCACGTGCACTGGGCCAGTTCTCCTATACATGTACGGTGTCTGTGTGGTTACTTTATATGCATGGGGGCCTCGTGCCCCACAACATTACACATGGGGTGAACCAATCACTTTAGGCACATGAGTTGTGATGTAATTCGCATGGCGCCAATGCAAATGCAGCATGTGTTCGCATGCGCGGTAGCTGGCACCCGCAGCGATGACACGCATTGGCCCCAATTGGATGATGCAGGGTTGCGGTCGCAGCTTCCAGGCCGATGCGGTGTGGCAACCACTATGCGAATGAGCCATCAGCCAATGGGTGCCTTCGGCGTACATTTCTTGACATTACGGTGTGCGCGCTCTGCAACTGCAGGGCTCGGCATTGCCCCAATTACCTTTAGGGGCACCGAGGGTCACACATGAGGATTGGGTGGGCCTCGCACTTTGCATTTGGCAGGTTGCCACATTCATCGTGGTGCCGCCACGCTTGCTGGGAGTTGTAGTTGTTCAGGGGTTGCATGCGTGGAGATGTTTGGTACGTACCTCTGCTGTTGAGCGCAGTGGTGTCTTGTCTGCCGGAGGTGCAGCAGGTAGAGCAGCGGGGAGGCCTGTGGCGCAGGATCCATGGCGGCTCCGGTGGTTTGGATGTGTTCTGTATCGGCTCTTCCTCTCCGTTGTTGTGTTTCCGCCATCCGCAACGTGGTGGTTTTTACGCGGCGGTGGGAAGGGCTGTTTGCCACATCGTAATCTGGTTGACGGACGGAACGTGTTTGCGCATGCCGGTCTTGCTCTTTTGGCTCCATCCACCACCCTTGCGTACGCAAGAAACGTGCGAAGCCTGACAGACCGCGGAGGACGGAATCCGGCTTCTGTTGGACCATTGTAATTCGGTGGTCGCAATGACCGCATCCTGGGCGGGCAAATGAACCTTTTCCGCCACCGCCACCAGTGCGGATGGGCTTCCGTCCGTCATCGTAATGAGCCCCTAAGTGTTTGACCTGGATGATCCCTTTGGCCGCCCAATCTCTCCAAAAAATGGAACGTTGGAAAGTTTAATGGATTTGTTATGCCATATAGGGGAATCCAGGAACATTTGCAGAGATGAAAGGGATTTGTTAAGGACCGGGTTAAAGGGCGATATAAATTGTGAGATGGTTGGGGACCTAAATGAGCGAGGAGGATGAGTAAAATTGACTAACGAAGAGAAGGGAAACAGGTGTATCACGGATTCCTCCAATCTATGCCATACCAATATGAGGGGTTCGTCCAAAGGAGACAGATAAGGTAAAACTTGATGAATTAAAAAGGAGGAGTGGTACTGGCGAAAGTTGGGAAAATTGACACCTCCCCGATCCTTAGGAGCAGACAAGGAAGATAAAGATATACGAGCTTTCCGGTTATTCCAGAGAAATTTAGTTTTAAAACACCATTAAGAGTTTTAACATTTTTTAATGGAAGCCTCACTGGTAACATGGACAAGCAAAAATTAATAACAGGGAGCATCATCATTTTGATTGTGTCCAATCTGCCCCACTGTGACAAAAATAAGGGAGACCATTTCTCTGCCATGCCAGATACCTTTAATAAAACATCCTCCAAATTAAGCTGAACCGTTCTAACAATTGAAGAGGAGTATTTGATCCCCAGGCATGTAATGTAATTAGTGTTCCATTGAAATCTGTTCCTTCAAACATACTTCTTAAGCAATACTTGTTTAAAGGAAGCACTTCGGATTTAGAAAAATTTAATTTATATCCTGACAGGGCGGCATATGAAGATAAAAGATCCGTGAAAGCAGGCAAAGCGATAGGGGGATCGGAGATATATAACAAAATATCAACTGCGTAAGCAGTGAACTTGATTTCAATTGATTAGTGTGTAAAACCCCGAAATGCGGAAGAATGTCGTAGAGAGTGAAGAAAAGGTTCAAGAGATAAGATAAAGAGCAAAGGTGAAAGAGGGCATCCTTGACGAGTGCCCCGTTGGAGGGTAAAATAAGGAGATTGAAATCCATTAACAAAAACCGAAGTGGTTGGGGAGGAATATAGCAAACTTATAAGGGACAAGATAACGGGACCAAAACCATGCCACTTAAGTGCGCGCATCATAAAAAGCCAATGAATGCGATCAAAAGCTTTCTCAGCGTCTAGGGTGATGGCTGCAACAGGGGAGGAACTCTTAGACGCAAGATGAATGATATTTTAAAAAGTTCTTGAATTATCTGCCAGCATTCTTCCTTTAACAAACCCTGTCTGTTCAGAGCCAATCAAATCAGGAATTAACTGATTGATATGAAGGGCCAACACCTAAGCAAATATTTTGCAATCTAAATTGATTAAAGAAATAGGGCGATAGTTGGCACAGGATGAGGGACCTTTATCCTTCTTTGGGATTAAACAAATCATGGCTTCAAGAAAAGAGCCACGAGCCTCATTGTGAGAAATAAAGTGCTGAAAAAGAGAGAAGGGATAGGGGGAGAAGAGTCTGTGAGAAGCAGGAATAGAATTCAGCAGTAAAACCATCCGGGCTGGGGGCCTTATCTTTAGGTAGTTGAGCTAAGGCTAACTATATTTCAGAGAGGGACAGGTCTTTATCTAATAAAGAGCAATCAGGAGGAGGAGCGAGGAGGCAACGATTCAAAAAATGCCTCCAAAGCAGTGTCAGAAGGAGAAGAATCAGGAGTGTGTAAGGTCTTATAAAAATCCGTAAATAATTTTAATATCTCCTCATCTTTGAAGTGATTAACACCGTTATCATCAATGATATTAACTATTTTGGATCTTTGAGATTTGACTTTCAAATAGTTTGCTAGCAATTTGCCGGCTCTACTACGACCACCGTAGAATTTGGAATTAATTTTTAGTAACGTCCCGGAGGCTTCCTCCGTCGATTTCCTATTAAAATTCAATTTTGCTTGGACTAATTTCTTAAGAGTATCATCATTATTAGAAGAAAAGTAGGTATGCTCAAGTTGCTTAATGAAAGATAATAAGGAAGCTGATTCCTTGAGAAGTTGTTTCTTCTTGACAGACACATAATCGATGATAAATCCTCTGGCTGTCACTTTAAAAGTGTCCCAAATGGTGTGAAAGGACATGTCCAGACTAGCATTAATGAGAAAAAATTCTGACAAAAAATCCTTGAAGCGCCCAATGAAAGTAGGATCTTTGAGTAGATAATTATTAAAGCGCCATCTACGGGGTTTGAAGGGTTCAGAAGGAAGATCTAAATTAATAAAGACAGGAGCGTGGTCTGAAATAAGTATGGATCCAATTTCAGCATGGATTAGATTAGGGAGAAGGTGAGGACTCAAAAAATTTAGTCAATTCTAGATGTAGAATTATGTGTGGGAGAATAAAAAGTGAATTCCAAACTGTCCGGATTATATATCCTCCAAGCATCTACTGACCCTCTTTAAATGAATGGTGCTCGTAAAGGTTTTTTGCATTTTATTAGGGATATATCTAGAGGTGGATTTCCTGTCAGTGAAGGGATCCATGACCTGATTGCAGTCCCCACCCACTAAGAGGTTGGAATCAGAACAGGAGTGGAGGATATCTGACATGGACTGCCAAAACTGTGAATAAATACCAGTGGGACCATAAATGTTAAGGAGAGAGATAGGGGAACCATTTATAACTAGATGAAGAAGAAGCCATCTGCCATCATCATCCTTCTCATCCTTTTCTATAGTAAGGGAAAGGGACTTATGAAATAATGTCACCACTCCATGTTTTCTGTCTTTAGCTGGGGAACAATACACATGACCCACCCATTGCTTTTTAAGAGAGCTAATATCGTTTTCATTAAGATGTGTTTCTTGTAGCATCGCAATTTTACAATGTAATCTAGATAAATGGGTAAGTGCCCTTTGTTTCTTGACGGGATTACACAAACCCTTCACATTCCAGGATACTATGTGAACATTATCCGTCATAGTGAGAAGGGAAAAACAATAAGCAACACCATGAGCATTCTAAAATTGATAAAACTGAGAATTCAACATGCGGAAATTTTGAGCCAACAAGTAAAAAATGTGTAATAAGAACAAATAAAGAAAAAGGATGTTAAAAGAGTAAAAACAAGAAAAGAGAAAGAGACGAAAATGATCAAAGATGATATATTAGGGAAAGAAGAAAGGGGAAAGGAGAAACTAGTCAAAGAAAAAGAACAAGAAAAAAGAAACAAGAATAGAATAGAATAGAAAAAGAAAGAAGAAAGAGAAGAAGGTATAAATGATAAAAAGAGAGAAGCTGACAGGAAGCCAAGAGACTTCAGCCAAGATGAGCAGAATACATTTCCAGATTGAAATGGACAGCATGAGGAAGCGGGGAGCCCCGATAGGAATACGGACGACAGAGTCAACGAGGTCAACGAGAAACGACGAGGACCGCAAGATAAGTGAGCAGGAAAAAGGAGAATATGATAAGGAGCAGCAGCTAGGGAAGTATAGTGAACAAAATTGACATAAAGAGATAGATACTAAAATAAGCAAACATATAATACGAGCATACTTAATGGAGGGAGTAACACTTACCACACGTGAGGAAGAACTGTGAACACTGGGAGCGGGAAGGGAGGAACGGGAAGGAGGAAACATCGGGGAGGGGTGTCCGTACTGGACAAGAGACATCTGTGAAAAGAAACCACATAGTTAATAGGGAATAGCCTCCTGAGAAGGCAGACACACAGCAAACACAAGTGAAATAAACAGATAACAACAAAAAAGGCAAGAACCATCAAAAACCTATAAATTAAGAGAGGTTAAGCCAAAAAGGAACTAAAACTTAGTGGAAAAGTCAATATTCAGGTTTTCCCAAAGCCCATTTCTGGCGAAAACCATCGGGGTCTATAAATTAGGGAAAGTTAAGCGAAAACTTGGTATAAAAAATCAGTGTTCATGTTTCCCCAAAGTCCATTTCTTCTCCTTTGTGGCAAATAATAAACTGTCGTAAGTCCTCAGGGCAGTCAAATGAGTAAGTCCTTTCCTTGTAAGTGACTTTAAAAAAACAAGGATGTACAAGACCATATCTGGCGTTCATGGAACGAAGAGCATGGCGAAATGAAAGGAACTCCTTACAACGAGCGGCGGTGGCACAAACCACGTCCTGAGAGAGAAAAATTATTTGGCCAGACCACAACAAATGCTTTCTCTGCTTAGCCGCAGACAGGACCATTAACAGCTCAGTATACTCCAAAAAGAGGACGATTATCCCTCTAGGGCGACTGTCCGACGATGTAGAGGAAGACTCACCAAGCCTGGATCCAATACGATGAGCACGTTGCAGATTAAGAGTGGTACTTTTCTTGAGGCCAACTATTTTAGGGATATGGATTTTAAGAAAGGCAAGCATGTCAGGCCCCTCCTCCCCCTCAGGAATACCGGAGATTCTAAGGTTTTTGCACCTATTGCGGTTTTCCAGGTCCTCCGTCTGTTGTTTGAGAAGAGCTATTTCTTTAGACATAGCTTCAACTTTAGGGAGCACATCTTGAGCGTCACTGATCTTCTGCTCCACCACCGATACCCTTGATTCAAAATTAGACCATTTCTCTTCAAGTCTCTGAAGAGTAGCATTGGTATCAATAACAAAGGGTTTCATAAGCTTAATTTCCTCCTAGTGGAGATTTTGTAGGAGAGCTGGGCTCCTTCTTTTGGCATTTTGAAGCAGCAGTAGTAGAATCTTTGCGAAGGGAAGACATCGTTGCAGAGGCACCCTTCTGGTTGAAGAGGGAAGAAGACTCCATAAATATGTGAAAGGGATATAGCACTGTTGTACCACAACCTCAAAATTTGCTTGGCTAGCAGGAGCCTAATTGTGTGATAAACCACTCACTTCCTTTTACGTTTGTTTACTCACTTCTCCCCTCTATTTAAAAAAAAAAAAAGAACAAATGAAAAGCCACTAATAATCCAGTATAGCTAAAATGCTCTGAAGATTGGATAGATTTGGCCAATGAATGTCCAGTACGCAGTAAGGAGCAGTTTTCAGTAGTGATTAAGACATTACAGGAAACCAGGCATTAACAAATTCCTGCCGTTCACCGCCGCCTCCCGCTGCATACAAAATGGCAGCCGGAACTGGCATCTATGAGGAGAACACGACGCGGGGGAAAACAGGGCAAAAAACTGCTTATGGAACAGGAAAAACAACAGCTACCTGTGCCCCGGCGTCAGCACTCCAATAGTCCTCACTCCATGAGGTCTGAAGACGAAAACTGCCGCTCCGGGAAGAAAACGGTCCCGGTCGAAACGCGGAGCCTCACAGAGTTGCGGCCATCTTGCGGCGGCTCAAGCCACGCCCCCGACTTGTATGTATTCAAAAGGAAGGTTTGGGCTTTGTTAAAGCTTTATTTTGCCAGGTACTTTCAAGCTGCATACATAGGCTGCAATGGCAGACCTGGGATATTTTTAATGGGCTACTTGAGTGAGTGGCACAATCAGTGCTGCATGCTCACTAGTAGCATTATAACGATGATTCGGTGATTGGTCCAAACCAGTCCATACAAGTGGTTCACGGTATACCACGGGACTTACTTGCAATGATCTTTTTTTTTTTTTGCCCAACAAAATCCGTCTGCCATTTGTATATTCTATACTTATTTGGCGCTAAAATATTATATACAAATGTATAACACAGTGCTGTTTGCAGTTGGGTTTCACTTACACTAAACACTGCATCGTTTCTCTCTTCTCTATAATATTTGATGTAAGATATGAAGTATTTATTCTTGCACCAAATGGATTGCAATGTGTCCATTTCCTAGCACACAACACAAACACATCACCATCCCCTTTACCTTTCAACCTCCACTCACCAACAACAATTTACAAACAACTGCTTCTCAGAAAACAACTACATCATTTCATCTCACTACTCCTCAAAATCAAAACATAACACATACACAAGCACAACAAAATCTCTCACACACACACTCTACCTCATAATTCTTTCCATAACAAATAAGATACATACACCCACTCCCACCCTCCTGATTACACAAATAATACACACCCTAAACCAACTCTACTGCCAAGCTTTCTCACTTACCCCACACATATACAGCAACACAGCAACTCTTTTTCAACCGCCTCTCATACATTGGATAATTTAGAACCTTAGAGCATGACCCACATGCAGTACCATCACTCCTAACTCATACACCTTCCACCCTAAACAGGCGCAAACAAAATAAACAACATACCAGTCTTCACAATTTCACATCTCCATGTCTACTACACAACAAGGCTACTCTACAAAAACAACACAGCTCACCAACTCAATCTCAACCACCATCTTCACCACCTACATATGCAGACGCATCAAAATGCCTTCTTAGCCTGCTGGATGAGGAATACGATACAGAAAAGCTTCACTGGTGCTATCCTCATATAGCTAATACCAGCACTAAGGACACACCTGCTACAAGTCTACAAAATACTGCTCACTCTTCTACAAAACAAATTCACACCATCACCAAAACACATTCTATAAACTGCTTACTAATACATGCTCAATCACTCTCTAAAAACAAGCATCACATCTACGACCTTCTCACTGACACACAACCTGACTTACTCTTCATAACTGAATCATGGTTGGGAGATGACATGCCTCCAGGGTTGCATGAAGCAGTTCCTCTAGACTATCAAACTATCACACAAAATCATATAAGGAAAAGAGGTGGTGACCTAGCTGTTGTGTTCAAGCAAACATTAAATATCACTAAAGCTGACAACATCTCCATACAAGGTTGTGAGGCACTCTTCAACAGATGCAACCCTACACCATCTTCCTCCTGTAACTTCCTACTTCTTTACAGACCTCCATCTAACAATGCAACATTTCCAGACACACTTCTAGACACGGTTTCAAACCTGATAACACTACACTCCATCCTATGCATTCTTGGTGACCTAAACATTTGGTTTGACAAATCCAATATGCCCCATCTGAAAATGATCATCACTGGCCTAGATGCACTGAACCTATATCAGATCGTCCACAAACCCACACACATCACTAGACACATCCTAGATGTAATTTTTGCAAATACAGAACTTGTTACCTTTCAAACGATTACCCCAGTCACATGGTCAGACCACCATTTGCTTGCTTTCCAACATAAAACAACGCATAGCAACATACCTAAAACCACCTTACATGCATCCACCTATTGACCGTGGAACAAACTCAATTTTGAACACATAAAAACACAACAAACATCCAATGCAGATCTAGGCACCAAACATTCTGTCAAAACACTATATGACTGGCTACAGGAAGCTTTTGATATCCTAAGGCTACTAAGAACAACAAAACAGGACAAAAGAAAACAGGCACCTTGTAGAAATATAGCGCTAAAAAGAGATAAAACAACAAATTAGAAAGCTGGAACGCACCTGGCCAATCAAGACAAACTTCTCCTACAGAAACTTAACAAGTTATACAAGTCAGCAATCAAAAAACTTTAAAAAGATACTATTCAGACCAAATTCAAAATGTTAAATGTGCAAATAAAGAATTCTATAGAATTCTCACCGAATTTCATAAACCAAATTGCCTAGAAGGAACTCCTTCCATTACTCAAGAATTCACAGACAAACTGGCAAATCATTATACAACCAAGGCAGACATGTTGGTCTCCTATTTAAAACAAAGGAAAACCACCAGCACCGACCCTGTTCCAAAAATCCCCTCCAAGAGTAGGCTAACCCAGCCTCTGCATTCCTTCCAACAAATATCACACAATGAATGAATGGATCTGGTCAAAGCAAGCAGGCCTACCGGCAGCCCTTCTGACCCATGTCCACCACAAACTTTTAAGAAAATAGTTCTAACTACCTCTGCTTCCACACCAGTTAGAAGAATCATCAGCAATTCCTTAACTATGATATTTCCAGAAGACCTAAAAAAGTCATACATATGCCTATTACTAAAGAAAAAAAACCTGGACCCGCTTACCTCTGTCAACTATGGACCAATTACAAATGGACCTTTCCTGGGCAAATTGACAGAAAGAGCACCATTTGCCCAGATATCACAATTCATTGAAGATAATTCCATACTTTCAGACTTCCAAACCGGATTCCATCCAGGGAGAGACACAGAATCTGCCCTCATTGCCATCTGGGATGAACTTAAGGACATGATTGACCGGAACCGGTTACTGCACTGCTTCTCTTGGACCTCTCAGCTGCCTTTGACACAGTTGACCTTGACACTCTAATACAAAGAGTCTAGGAAGCCGGCATGGAGGGGACTGCTCTCGACTAGATCACATCCTAACTTTAAAACAGAAAAAATGTCATCCATACCCCCGCCCCTTCTCATCCAAACCATACTTCACAAAAGCAGAGGTCCCTCAAGGCTCTAACATCTCACCCATGCTTTTCAACATCTATATGAAGTCATTACTGGCACTGATCAATGAATTTCACCTCACATGTTACAACTATGCAGATGACACACAAATACTCCTTAAACTAGATAGCCCCAAAGACATTTGAAACTCGCAATATTTCAGTTGCCTCAGAGCCATTGATCAGTGGATGCCATGGAGCCATCGCCAATTGAATGCTTCCAAAATGGAAATACTCACATGTGGTGATTGGAAATATTATGACCCACTCGCCACCTGGCCAGACGATTTGGGAACACAGCCTAAAGTATCTAAGGAAGTAGGGAGCCTCGGAATTACCATGGACTGCAAGCTATCAATGGATGCCCAAGTGGACAAACTAGCAAGATCAAGCTTCATTACTATAAAAACTCTGTGACGCATCTTTCCCCACCTGGGATTCCCGCACAATGTCCAGGTTACTATCTCTCTTATACTGTCTAAACATGATTACACCAATAGCCTCTACCACGGATCATCTTTAACAACTATGAAAAGACTACAACAGATTCAGAACTCTGCTGCCAGACTACTCCTACATGTGAAGCCACAAGCCCTCATCTCCCCTGCCTTGAAGGTCCTACATTGGTTACCGGTTGCCAGAAGATCCACATTCAAGATGCTTTGTATCACCCACAGAGCAATCCATGGAACAGGGCCACTATTCATCAAGAATAAAATCACCAAATGCATTCAACAAATGAACCTCCGCTCTAGAGTGGCAACTCACCTCAAAATCCCACCATACAAGAAAAAAACCATAGGTGACACATCCTTCTCTGTTCAAGCAGCCAAACTATGGAATACTTTACCCCCAAACATAAGATGCACGGATATCTATCTTATCTTCAGAAGACTACTCAAGAGTTGGATATTCCCCACATAACCACCATACTCAGGCAAACATGTACGGCATATACCTGTGTATATAAGCATTTATTTGGATTATATGTATGTATATCGATATCTGTATTCCTTTGTATAAATGTGTATAATGATTATGTTTATAAATATATAGATGGTTGTTAAGTCTGCTTAACAAATGTACATATTACCTATACTTACAAATGTACATATTACCTATTGTTATATTACTCTATGTTTAACTTGTATATAGGTCACTGCATAAATAAGTAAATGTTTATCATGCCTATTTATCTACAATTGCTTCACCATTGAATTATTACAAGGGAAAAAAAGAGATTATAAAAACACATAAATTAGCTTAGGTACAGCAACACCTGAAAGTCTGAGTTTATTAAATACAACTTAAATCTATATATATATTACCTTCCTCATACATATACTTCCATGTACTTATGTATCTTTATAATTATTACTTTACTCCTAATTCAGCATTTCCAATACACTACCCTATTTCTCACCCTATACCTCTCTCAATATGTCCTCTACCTCCACTCTCTGGCTCAACCCAAACCCCATTCTACTACTATGATCCCAAAAATAACCCTTTCTAGACTCTTGCCTCTTCTATCCCTCCTTGCATCCTCTCAAACCTCTTTTACTGTTCAGATCTCCCAAGCAAGCCTTTCTAAACCCTTCCCTCATGTATTCCTCCTAGACTCATCCGATACCTCATCTTTCTCCCTAACCCACTTCTGGAGACTCTTCTCCCCTCCATCGCTCCTTTACTCATCCCAAACCTCCTCCTACTGCTATGATCTCCAACTTTCTAGACCCTTCCCTCTTCTGTCCCTTCATTATCCTTTTCAATCCTTCTAACAGTTTCACATGTCCACTGCTTAAATTAATTTCATATTTCCCTATACTAATTCACCACTAATCCTTTTTGGGTTCCAGAGAAGCATGCTATTCTCCGAAAATCGCTTTGATGCTTCGTCAGGGGTAGTAAGCACTATATAAATGCAATTACAATTTATAATTAAAAAGACCCTTATATCATTACTTAAGAAGGAATAATTGGTGTACCACCAGTGGCAACATCACAGCATGAGCAGGTTTTGTGTCTCTGTCTCCTCTACAAAGATGAGGAGATCTTTACAGAAAGGACATGCTGTAGGACTAGGACAGGTTTGCATCCTAGTTGAAGGAATTAAACTAGAGTACAGTCATCTTGGCTCAGGGATTCTGGACACCTCGAATCATACCTTTCATTCTGACCAAACTGATATGATTTTGTGAAAACTTGATTACTGATTTTCTAGTGGGGAAAACCTGCCAAACTTCTCTCCCAACCCTACTTGGATAGTTCATATTCATTTTACCCTCTGCATGCTACAAACTATAGGTTGTAGATCTATATAGCGCAGCTTATCACCAGTGAGCTATCCAGGCGCTGCCCATGGGCACAGGGAGCTTAAGTGATTTGCCCAGAATCACAGGATGTTGTACCAATGCCGAGACTCGAACCCGGATCCCCAGCTCCCGAGTCGGCAGCTCTGGCTGCTGCACCACATCCTCTCCATAGTATTGGGAATACCCTTCCAAGCTGATTTCCTTGAGGCACCAATCCCATTGTATTAAGGCTCAGAACTCTAGTTATCTAGCTCCTCTTAAGTACGTAACCTGCACGACAAATACCACAGAAAATTACAGCGTTTGGGAAAAACTGTTTGTTCAAGGTAATGTCATAGTAGGTTCTAAATGGAGACCGATCACTTGCCCTGCTAGTACCAGCCAATATACATATCGGCCATAACAATAGGCCCCTTTACTAGTTCCCAATACATCTGTACATTACATTTAAATTTAATGTGGTGTCCCTTATTTGAATACCTGCGTCTGGGTAATCTCTAACTAATGTCGAAGGTAATGGTATCCTCTATGTCTCCATCTGTTAACTGCACTCTGCAGAGCAAAATGTCCCGGTCCAAACTACGAAAGCTCTTAAACACATCTATTCACTAGCCAGTATAGATTTCCACCCTAAGTTACTAGGCTGATTATGGGAAAACCAGTACATTGAGATGCTCCATTGATTAGAGCTTAGATACAAAATTGTCCTCTTACATTCATTCACTCATTAAATCACTTGTTACTTCATCTATACATTCATTTATAGCAATGAGTTTGGCAAGGCTTACTAATCCTACTCCCTACCACCCTTTTGTCAGAAAAGAGAGAGAAGGGTAAGTGAATGAATGTACACGTGCCTCAGAGACACTCTGGGGCCGATTCCGATCTCGGCCGGTAGTGCTCTGAATCGGATTCGGATTCACCGGATCCGATTCGGAGCCCTGTTTCCTGACCGAATCGTACGCGGGTCCGGCCGAGCGAGTACGATGCAAGCACCTGCGAAATCGCCGACCGACTCGAACGCGGCTTCAACACGCTCCGACCGACTCGCATGGACCCGACTCGCACCGCGCTATGGAGACGTTTCCCGGCCGGGTAAGTACGATGCGCGCCGCGAGCAGTCCGACCGACTCGCGCCGTCCGGCTCGAAAAAGCTGTCGGAGCCGGACTTTGGGGGTCCGCGTCGGACCCCCCTGTACGCGTAGGCGCACGAGTCGCACACAGGGGGGACCCATGTGTCCCCCCTACCTGTGCATGTATGCCGCGATGCGCATGGACGCGTACACGCTGTAGGGGGCGCCCTTGTCCGCCTCGCACCCATTGAGTCAATGGGAGCCCGCGTACGCGTGGTACGACCGGCTCCCATTGACTTCAATGGGAGTCCGACCGACTCGAGTCCGATAGCATGCGAATGCATCGTACTCGTCCGGTCGGACTGCTAGGGTCCGATTCGGTCGGAATTCTCTCCGGGTCCGGCTCGGTCGGAGAGATTTCCGGCCCGAATCGGAATCGGCCCCTCTGTGTACAGGGACAATAGAACCATCTCTGCGGGGGTACAACACAGGCGAGCATCGCCAGACAGGAAAAGGATTGCTCATCAGATTCAGGGCACATTTTTCTTGCTTCTTATAATAGCAGGCGGATTTGGAATTACAATGAACCCTGGTGTGTACCGATGAATAGCTTTACTTAACAATACATGGTGAATATACTGGTGCAGGGCCTTGGATCACTACTGCAAAATGTAGCATGCCCATATTATTATTATTACTCAATCTGTGAATAGTATTCGTCCTTGTACCCTGCCCTTTTACCCAATATTAATGGAACTAATTTAGCACACACCAAAAACGAATTGCCCTAAGGCACTTAATCATATGTGTTTTTATGACTAACATACGGCACTGATGTTATCGACCTCAAAAGAATAAAGGGTCAAGTAGGCCTGATGAGAGTCCGATCTGTCAGCCGAAGATCACTTGGTAGGTGCTCAGGGCACTGAGCTTCAGATTCTTTTACATACTTATCATGAAACGTATTGTCATTAATAAACAAAAACAAGCTCTCTGTTTGGGAGCTTGTCATGTTAATACATTACTTCACGTTCAATACACAAGCAACATTCAACTGTGACAGCAGAGAGTTTAATCCTCTGCGCTATCATTTTTCACTGACTCTTTTGTTACATCTTTTTCATCATTGCAGATGTGGTCTCACGGCTAGATTGCCGATTTTGGAGCTGAAAACCACGGTACGAGCCTCGGGGTCGCGTCCACATCCTGTGGTTCTGGGCAAATCAACTTAATCTCCCCGTGCCCACCAAAACATGAATGTGTCCTTGTGTAACGTACCTGGTGCTCATGTAAAGCGCTCCAATTCCTTCGGGTCGAGTTCGCGCTATATAAATCTGCACACAAAAAATTAATTGCATATTTTACGTTTTTGGATGACACTGGATTCCTAGTAGTCCTTCAGATTACAATACTAGGGTTTCTCTCTACACCACATTTGCTTTTGTTACAGATATGGGAGATACGATCATATATTCAATTGTTTTTTGTAATTTTCAGCTGATAAAAGCAAACCCCATGTATTGCGAAGCATCCTGTTATATCATTGGCATAGATCAGTGACGTAGCTAGGCCTTTTGCCGCCCGTGGCTGCCCGCGGCTGCGGAATTTAAGAGCGGGGGTTCAGGGGGCATGGATGCTGACGATTCCCCCGCGACGGCTGCAAATTAGAGCGCGAGGGGGGAGGCTGCTGCCCCCAAAACTCATGCCGCCTGGGGCAGACCGCCCCCCCTGCACCCTCCAGGCTACACCACTTGCAAAGGGACAGTAGGAGCTTGCGGAATTGTTAAAGGAGGATGATTTTGACTATTGTATGCAGGTTCATTGTGTAATTTGAGAAGGGATAAAGGGGCATATTTACAAGGGGTTATCGCCACTAGAACGTCACTTTTTTTGATGTTCTGGTGGCGATAACCCCTTCGCCTTATTTATAAGGCGGTGTTAAGCCACTGAACATCACTTAACGCCGCCTTGTAAATAATGCTCCTACTCACGCAGCACTTAGCATGAAAGGGGTGGGCAATGGGTGTTGCAGTGGGCGCTCCACCGCAAAATCCATTGCTTTTTGACGCTGTCCCCTATTTACAAGGCTGGTGTAAATATGGGGCAGCGCCAAAAATAAGACCATGGAAAACCGGGTCTTAAACTGGCGCAACAAGGAGAAATGATTAATCTTTCCTCGTTTTTGCAGTTTCGATGTGTACTGCAACACACATAGAAAGAACAAATTGCCATCAGCGATTGTTCATATGCAGGAAGGGACACCTTCCTGCACATGAACAATAATTAGATAATGACGAGTTGCAACTTCTTTATGTGCTGTATTCTGCAACACACATAGAAGTTACAATTCGCCATCAGTGATTGTTCATATGCAGGAAGGGACACCTTCCTGCACATGAACATTCATTCCCTGCAATGCAGGCACCCTTGCACTATGGTGCAAGGGTGCCTGTGTTGGCACTAGGCAGCTAAATTTAGCGATAGCTCTAGGGGGAACGCAGGGGTGTGCCTTGTTATTGTAAATACGGCGCATCCCTGCATTTTCAGAATGTCAGAGCGCGGCGTTACCAATTATGGCGTAAAACCGCACTCCGCCATTCTGTTGTAAATATGCCCCTAAATTTATTTCCGTGTACACTTTTTTTGTGCTTGCAAAATAATTTAATTAAGTTTCCAGTTCTCTAAGAAGACGTAAGATAGAACACAACATGTTAAGAAATAACGTCAATTTATTCATTTTAAATGTGTAACCTCATGGATGTAATATCCGATAGACACGTAAGAAAATAACCAGTGGCATGGGCTTCCTCTATTCCTGGTCGGCTTTGGGGGATTGTCCTGAAAAAAAGGTCTGGTTTTCAGGTACACAGGTTTCAGAGTATTATATTTTGTAATAGCATCTCGGGGCAGTGCTTAATTTGTAAAAGAACAAAAGTGCCAGTGACCTCGTCAGGAGACCACTGCAGCCTGACCACTTATTGCCCCTGTCATCACTGCCAGAGACTGTACCAACACAACTACTAAACATCACACTCCTACAAGTGTGACAATATGGACTGGTCAAGGCCCCCAAAGCTAGAGGAATGGCTTGGGAGGCAGGTATTAGTCATTTTTATTGTGTATTCTGTTAATAAACAACTGTTGTTGCGCTCAGCTCTAAATTAGATAAACATCGCCACCATGTGAGGATGTGGCCTTACTAGAGCAGTCGACCTCGAATCTGGGGAACCGGGTTCGAGTCTCGGCAACGACGCTCAACATCCTGTGATTCTGGGCAAATCACTTAATCTCCCCGTGCCTAACTAAAAAAAAAAATAATGAATGTGCCCATCTGTAACGAAACTGGTGCTCATGTAAAGCGCTCTGATACCCGGTTTCTCAAGTCTAGTTCGCGCTATATAAAACTCTAAAAAAAAAATGTGCCCATTTGTCATAAGCGCCGGTGTTGACGGTTAAGGACCGGTGCCCAGCACTGGAAACCATTCGCTCAAATTAATCACTTCTCAGGGGTGTGGTGAGAGTATGAAATACCTTTGATGAGTATTGTAGAAGTGTGAAACAACAGAAAGAATGGTGTTATTGTCAAATATATTTGAATCCCTCAAAAGCATGTTTTTTTATCACTCTATGATTTTTGATACTTTGTGCAATTTCCTGCTATTGTACTACGTTTCAGAAGTTAACAATGATTAGTAACATATGTCTTTAAATCAAGTTCTGATTTTTGTACACTTTTCTTTTTTTCTTTTTACCTTTTCAGCAAGATCTTGGCTGTGATCGCTTATTGCAGTCATGGCACCAAAAAAGAAGACCATCAAAAAGAACAAAACAGACATCAACGAGATGACTATAATTGTGGAAGATAGTCCCCTAAGTAAACTTAATAACTTGAATGGCTTTTTGGATGGAGGAAATGGCTTGAGCTGCGTCTCTACGGAGGTGTGTGACGCAACATATGGCAGCAATCTAATGGAAGGTCTCAGCAGAATGAGGCAGGACGACTTTCTGTGTGACCTGACCATTGGCACCAAAACCAAATCTTTTACTGTTCACAAAGTGGTAATGGCTTCTTGCAGTGAATACTTCCATAACATACTGAAGAAAGATCCATCCACCCAACGAGTTGACCTCAATGATATGTCCCCCTTGGGACTAGCCACTGTCATCACTTATGCTTACACTGGAAAGCTTACTCTTTCATTGTATACCATCGGCAGCAGCCTCTCTTCTGCAATCTATCTTCAAATCGAAACCCTTGTCAAGATGTGCTGTGACTTTCTGATGCAAGAAATCAATGTTGACAACTGCATGTATGTTGCTAATATTGCCGAAACGTATGCTCTAAAAAGTACCAAGGAAGCAGCACAGAAGTTTATAAGAGATAACATTATTGATTTTTCTGAAACTGACCAATTCTCAAAGCTTACGTTTGACCAGATCAATGAACTCCTTATAGATGACGACCTGCAGCTTCCCTCTGAAATAACTGCGTTCCAGATTGCAATGAAATGGCTGGATTTCGATGAAAAAAGGATGAAATATGCTGCTGACCTCTTGAGCAACATTCGTTTTGGTACAATCGCTGCTCAAGACCTAGTTAACTATGTCCAGACCGTCCCTCGTATGATGCAAGATGCAGAATGCCATAGACTTTTAGTTGATGCTATGAATTACCACTTGCTGCCATATCATCAAAACACGTTGCAGTCTAGGAGAACAAAAATCAGAAGTGGATGCCGAGTCCTTGTCACAGTCGGGGGACGACCAGCACTAACAGAAAAGTCACTTAGTAGAGAAATCATGTACAGAGATCCTGAGACAGGATGGAAACGACTAGCTGAAATGCCTTCCAAGAGCTTCAATCAGTGTGTGACTGTGATGGACGGATTCCTTTATGTAGCTGGTGGGGAAGACCAAAACGATGCCAGAAACCAAGCCAAGCATGCAGTCAGCAATTTTTGCAGGTGAACACTTTTATTCTGTCCTACTGCTTTCTGTCTTCTTTTCTTTTAACTCGTCATCATTCTTGATTGTAAAAAGCATCCTCCATATGGGTGGGTAGTAGGCATTCATAAATCAGATTTTCTCCTTGCCTTGAAGGACCTCTAATATAACCAGATCAGGTCGAATTTATCTGATAAAGGTTATCCATCTAGATATGCATGTCTTATTTCCAAATACACGAGCAGGGAGTGTCAATTGTGGTATGTGGCAATAAAGAGCACGAACGAGTGTCTTATTCGTAACTTTGCCTCACAACTGCATTGACTATATGTTTTGAATATAATTTTGAAAGAAACAGTACACTTTTCAACTGTTGTGTATAGTTCTATTTGTAGAATTTGTTGAGAACCCTGAAGTTGGCATGGGCATGATAAGAGCTGAACTATACTCATCACATGCGATAATGAAACACCACATAGGCCACAGCAAACACTCACGCTTTCATACCCTAGCACAATCATAGAGTAGCATCGTCCCCATCGGAAACAGTTTTTCGAAGCTTCGTTATGGGTATGAAGAATAAACAAATTCAACCACAATGCCTTAAGGTTAGTACCTCCTAAAATCGAGTGTGATCCCACATTTTTAAAATAATTTTGAGAAAATTGATTCCAAATCTTTGTGTTCTGAGAAAATGTAATGGTTTATTTAAATGTACTGTGTCACGTGAATAGACTCACCCCTAATAAAAGAAAATGGGAGCTTAAGGACCAGATATAGAATTTGGTGACTAGGTGCCAGGTCAGTAGAGGCAATGGTCCACCTACCCTGGCGGAGGACCGCCTGCACTAGGTGTATCTAGATCCCCACCTGCTAGGTTGGGATCTCCAAAGCCTTCATTGCAAACTGCAGTTGAAGCATAGGCTGTGAACTTTGCTGAACAGGCACCATGTTTGGTGCACCCACTTGGCAAAGTATTTTATTTTCTGAAAACAAAACCCCGAAGCTGGGCTTGTTGCTGAAAACCAGAAACGTATTGACCTGACACACAGAAAGTTTTCTCTCTGTCTGCGGGTCATTAAATGCTTTCTCTGCCAGGACCGTCTTGCCTCACATGGCAGCCACAGGCAAGAAAATCTAGCGACTTTTGCCCCATCCTAAACAGGATTGGGTGATTGCCACTATGTCCTGACAGCCCTGTAACTGATGAGCCAGCACGTAAAACGTTGGCACCAGCGGTGCCAACTGATGCTCTGCAGATGAAAACCTGGTGATTTTCCCACAACTAAATGGGGGAGCTGCCAATTTACTGAAAGTCTCCTGCATCTCTAAGCCTAAAATGACTCTGTAGAAGCTTTAAGGGAACACAAGTCCTAGAATGAGGCAACAAGCACCCTTTTGTATATTTTCACAGACGTGGAACCAACCTTTATAGGTATGGGCATGAATATAGTAAATGTCTATGGAAATCTAGGGTTTAAAGAGGGTGAGCTAGCTGGTAAATATATATATGTGGTAGCCATGACATCCTGGGGCAAAATGAGGGGCAGATGTTTAGTTTTAAGTCTCCCTCTTAGAGATCAGTTACAGTTTTGCTCCGGATTACAATTCATATGGAGGCAGTCCCATTTTTCTCTGCGCTGTGTGGCAATTAGTAGCTACTAAGCAGCATCCATGGTGGACACTGCCGTTACTACTAGTGCCTTGGAACTTTAGGTAATATTACTTTCCAATTGGATAAATAAACTACTCTTTGCACACTTGAGTCTCCGAAGATGGCCATGGCAACCAAGCAAATCTGACTCCAAAAGGTGAAAGTGGGTTTGAAACTCACATACTCTTCAAAACAAGTAAGATTTACAAAATAAAATAAATGTCTAATCAGCTATATCTTTAAAAAGTAGTCAGTTACTTTCGTATAAAAAGTGGTAGGCTTAAAATTAGAAACTACACAAAGCACGACAGAGGTATAATACTGGGGCAGCACGTAAAAATAACAGGGAACTCTATCAACTATATTCGCCTTCGGAGAAGCAGTTATTTGGGACATGGTGCCAGACAGAATGCTACGATATAGAACACTTGGTATTATACATGTGTCCTTTGACATAGTTTAAGGAGGCACAAGTCAGTGGTATGTGCCCATGTGGCTCAGAATCTGTAACAATAGTCCAGAAACCAGTTCATTAACACCCTACCACCTAGAAATGACAGAAGCCGCCCCCATGCTCGCAATGATGTTTTCAGGGGCTAATTATCAAACTTTAACAGGGGCCACTGAGGCTTTATGTGTGGATGTTAGGGGAACTAACTAGACACAATTAAGGGGCACAATAAGTACTGTTATTGTTACTGGCCCAACTTGTTACATATACTTAGTAGTCAATGCAGGGGGCTACTGGTGATGGAGATGAGTTAGCAGCCCACAATACGTCTGCATAGTGCAAACTTTGCAGGCCTGAGGCTTGAAATTTGCCATTTGTAGTCAAAACTGAGACTAGGGACATCTTCTTTACCCACCAGATCATCAGTTGGAACTGAGGAATTAGGATTTAGGGTTAGTGTCCAACCATGACAAAACACAAGGGGGCATATTAACAAGGAGCAAACGCCGAATTAACGGCACTTTATCGCAGCCAAAGTCGTGATAAATTTACCCCCCCATTCACAAGCCGGTGTAAACAGCCCACAGCACCAGTTTACCCGCGAAAGCAGCCGCAAAAAACATCGCCACAGAGGACCCCCGCAAATATCGCTAATGAGATGCAGAGTAGGCGTTCCCGTGACAAAAGCCGAGACAACAGCACACCTCAACATTCACAACGACCAGCCACATCCGCGATAAAAACACAAAACAGGTGATAAAGCGCGTTAGCACCAGGAAATCTACACCTGCTCTGACCTGGTGTAAAGTCGGATGGCAGCCTGCAAACCAAAAGGGAGCACAGCCCAGGGCTACATCCGAAGGGCAACAGATGCCATGGAGCCACCCATCATGCGGCCCGGACACCCAAGAGGGCCACAACACCCACCGCCACCACCCCCAGGACCACCCCTCCCTGGCACCCCCGACCAAAGACATGCCACATCAGCCACACCTAAACATGTACAAAATATTCCGCTTGATGCCGCACAATCGCAACTGGTGACATGGATGTGTCGTCACAGAAATGACCAGCACACATTCACTTTCGAAGCAACAAATTAAACTTTATTAAAATGAACAACGAAATGAAATGAAGACACATGGCCGCTCCCCTCGGGACAATACGTAGGTCACAGCCTGTAAGACAAAAAACATGATGAGAAGGTGTGTCCTGTGCACATCAGAGGACAGAGAGAGAGCGAAGGAGAGAGAGAGGAAGAGAGGGAGGGAGAGAGAGAGGGAGAGAGAGAGAGAGAGAGAGAAGAGGAGAGAGAGAGGAAGAGAGGGAGGGAGAGAGAGAGAAGAGGAGAGAGAGAGGAAGAGAGGGAGGGAGAGAGCGAGAGAAGAGGAGAGAGAGAGGAAGAGAGGGAGGGAGAGAGAGAGGAAGAGAGGGAGAGAGAGAGAGAGAAAAGAGGAGAGAGAGAGGAAGAGAGGGAGGGAGAGAGAGAGAAGAGGAGAGAGAGAGGAAGAGAGGGAGGGAGAGAGAGAGGAAGAGAGAGAGGAAGAGAGGGAGAGAGAGAGAGAGAGAGAAGAGGAGAGAGAGAGGAAGAGAGGGAGAGAGAGAGAGAGTGCCGCCCCTGCGCACCCAGGCCACACTGCTCACCTGCTGCCACTGGTGTGTCTCCAACCACCTGCCGGTATGTAGTGTAGTTCACCAGGTCACACATCTGATTCAGAGCCGTCAGCTGAAACAGAGCACAGATACATGACTGGCACAGTACACACACTTGCACAAGACAACATCGCCTGCCCGCCCATGCACACCCAGGCAGAGGCACCCCAACCTCTCCCGCCGCCCATCGGAGCATGCCCGTCCATGCACACCCAGGCCTCAATGCTCACCTTCCGCCACCGGCGTGTAGTCAGGGGGTCCCACCACGTGCCGCTGCAAGCCACAAGCCCGGGGCCCGCGGACATGGCACCCTCCACATCATGCAGCCCCGCTCCGCAGGCCACCAGGTCTCACGTTTGGTGCTGGGTCTTGATTACTCCATGGCAGAGGACATACCAGTGCACCCAGCACCATCGCAGGCTGCACACCCGCTCAGCCCAATGGGTGCCACCAACTCTGGGATCCCGGAAGCGACGCCACGTGGCGGTAGGCCCGCGCTGCCCGCTGGCTCCGGCCTACACTGCGGTCCAGCAGGGCACACAAAACCTGAGCTGTCCGGACCGCCGGGACGGGGCATCATCGCAGGCTGCACACCCGCTCAGCAGCTCAAGGTCCCACTGACACAGTGCACCCCAAGTCACCGTCCCGTGGCGGGGTGCCTGTGCCGTCCGCAAGGCCCCGGGTGCCACTAACCCTGTGCAACCCTAGTCTGCGCCACTTGGTGGTAGGCCCGTGCCTTACTCAAGGCCTCGTGTGCCACTAACCCTGTGCAACCCCAGTCTGCACCACGTGGTGGTAGGCCTGTGCCTTACTCAAGGCCTCGGATGCCACTAACCCTGTGCGCAACAACTCATGGGCCCTATATGAGTGAGAACCGTGGAGCGGCCGTCATCCAGTCACCACCGGAAGAGGGGAATGTGACGTCGTCGGCCCCTTATGTTGGCGGAGTCACATGGCCTGTGACGCCTGTGCCGGATGGGTGTGGTGTGTGTGAAAACCTGCCCTCAGGGAGTGGCTGTGAAATGCTGACAACTAGACCAGTGACCTGCACACCACCAGCGAGTAAGGCTGCGACGGCTAGCAATGAGGGCCCCCTCGGGCGTTAGCGGAGTGGTCTGGCCTGCCGTACGCCCGACCAGCGCAGGGCTTGCAACAATGACTCGTGGGCTCTGGGCGTGGTCCAGTCCATGTCCGGACAAGGAAGTGACTGATGCGTGTGTCCCTGTTGTAGTGTTCACGGAACCCGGTACACAAAATGCAATGTCGCACCCTCTGACTGGCATCCCACAGGATGAACATCATTGACGCAAGGGAAGGCACTGTCCCCACATTCATCCACACATCCATACATGAATGACGTAAGACATTACACTGCAGTGTGTCACTGGATGTTTATTTGCACATCCAGTGCAGTCATGCAGCTGGAGCGGTACAGGGCAATGCCGAGCACACTACACAATATGGGTCCGTGGAGGGCCAGCCAGTGTCCATCCGGGAATGACCTGTACTGCGGAAGAGGAAGGGTACAGTCCGCAGTCTGTCCGCCGTGTCATTGGTCGTCAAACAGGATGTGGCAGTCCATGTCTCTGTCCAAGGTGAGTGCATCGGAGTGTATCGGGGGTCAGTGGTAGGTCTTGAGGCCATGTGCGGCACCAAGCAGAAACAGGCAAGGTGGCAGAAATGTATGCTAGTGCCTGGCCCTCCTGACCACAGTCCCATCCACGTCCTCGTCCCCGAGTGTGTGCCCTGCCCCACCTGTGGGTGTTGCAGTACCGGCTGCGGCACTGTGTGTCACTGACACATCAGGGGCCGGAGGAGGATTGTCGGCCGCACTGTGTGGCTGTGACACATCAGGTGCCGAAGTGGATACACCTGCCGCACTGGGTCAACACCAGGGGGCGGAGATGTGGATGGTGTGGGGGCAGCAGCATTGATCATCGCCACGCCTTGTGGCAGCAATGCCATGATGAGGACATGCAGGGCACAGTAGATCCCAGCTACATTTCGCTGATGTGCAGCGGCGGCTGCCATCCTTTCCGCCTCCATCCGCACCATGTCCTCCATGAGCCTCCGCATGTGTGCCAGCTCACAGCTGGCATCGCTGGGGCCACTCTGAGCGGGCAGGTATTCTACCCTCCGCGTCATGACTCCAGAGATGTCAGTCAGGGCTCGCTGGAGTCCATGGGGCGGACATAGACACCCAAGGATGGCGTCCAGTTTGGTAGCATGACCTCAAACCCCACCCGCACCTGCTCGGCCGTCTCCCTCTGGCCCTCCAGCACACGGCGTTGGAAGGCCATTTGTTGTTCCTGGGGGACTTGGGACGGTGCCGGGGCTGTGGGTGCCTCCTGCTGGGTGGTTTGGGTGGTGGGTGGGGTCTCATGGATGTAGCTGGGCTGCCCTGATCCTGGAGGTGAGTTGCAGATGAGGTCAATGAGGTCTTGGATGGTTTGGATGTCGATGCTGGTGTTGTCCTTCACCTCGTCATCAGTGAAGAGTGGCTGTGACTGCTCTGCAGGAGGTGTTGATGCCCCTGCGATGTGAAGGGGAGATGGTGTATTACAATGTGTCCACATGTATGTAGCCGCATGGTACAGGTTGACATTCAGACAGCATGGCATTGTACATTGTGACAGTCTGTGGGTCTGGGCGAGGACCCAGAGTGATTGTGGGTGTACACTGTGCCCTGCTTGCTTGTGCATGTGTGCCATTGTGGCCATCTCCCCCGTCCCCCCAGTACCTGGTGGTCACTCACCCTGTTGCGGTTGTGTTGTGTCCTGTCGAGCAGTGTCCGGTTCCCCGGCTCCGGCCATAGACTCCACACTGATGACTCTCGACACCAGCTCCTCCATGTCATCCAGCTCCAGCTGTGGCGCCGGGCCCCCACCTCCGGTCTGCGTTGCTGCCTTCAGGTTGGCGGAGAGTTTCTCCTTGGTCTTCCGCTTGATGTCATTCCATCGCCTCTTGACCTCGTCCATTGTCCGCTTGTGCTCTCCGACAGCATTCACCTTGTCGACGATGTCCCGCCATATTCCAGTTTTGGTGCCCAATGACACGTTGGAGGTGACGAAGAGTTGTTGATGGTGTTCCATCACCTCCGTGACTATGATCCTGTTCGCCTGCGGACTGAACTTGGTCTTGCTCGTCTTCTTGTCCTTGACCTTCCCTGTCCCCGAGGTCCCAGGCTGGTCGTCTGGGGTGCTTGTGGGGTTGCGCTCGTCCTCTGCGCCTGCTCCGTCTGCCTTCATGGTGCTTGTGTGTTGGTCAGTTTGTGTGTGGGTGTTTTTTCTACTTTTATGGAGATTTTTGACGCCTGCCATGTGTGTGTTGCAGGCCTGGTGCTGCTTGTCGCTGTTTCCTCATCGCGCTTTGCCCCATCGCGTGTTTTTTGGTGTTGTGGTTTGTGTTTTTATCTCCATCGTGGTGGTTGTATCGCGGACATTGACAGCGGTTTCGGCAGACTATTGCATGGTACCGCCTTGTTGTGAATTCCACGTTGACACAGGGTTTTTTCCCCGCGATAGTCTGCGATATTGAAAGTTGCGTTACGCTACTCTTGCGGTAGTTATCACACGTTCTTGTGAATATACCCCAATATTTCTGTAAGGGCTACCAGGATGGTTCAAATGGTTCTGCAATTGGAGAGATTGGTTGAATCTAAATTGGCATGGAGCAGAAGAAGCAGAACAACTTGTTTGTCCCTCTCAGGCTGGAAAAGGGCAGGCATGGGCGCTCACAAAGCCATCAATAATACAGATTGGGGTAATGAATTTAGGTTCACCTCAAGTTTGCCTTGGACTGCTCTCTGCAGTGTCTCTACCTTTGGGTCACTACACTGTAGGTCACAAAGACCACTTTGGTTCAGTCTATTCACCATTTGTTGTGGCTGCTTGCATAATTACTGCTCATGTATTGACTCCTCAGAGCTTGGACCATGACTGATTGCTCTTCTGCCACTTCTCTGTAGACTCCTCTGACATATATAGTTCATATTCCTGTAATGTTCTCCTCTCCTGCTCCTGGGAGGAACTTCCCAGAATGGCCTCTTAAGGCATAAAATAAGTCCCTTCCCATGGACTGCTCCTCTCCCACTCCTCCCCATTTGGTTGCACGATGACTATTCCTAAAGAGTGCTCACTGCCACTCCTGGTTGGACCTTGCAGACGAAAAGCAGGGTTGGCTGTATATTTCTCGTTCCCATGTGTTGCCACACTATCACTTCTCTAAGGACTCCTAAGGTTCATTTATTATGGCTGGCTACATGGTGGATACTCCTTTGCTACTCCTGGATAGCATGTGCTATGTATTCCTCCATGCCACTCCATTGTGACCCTTCTGGGCATATATTTTGACTGGCTGCATAAAGACCATTCCTATGGGTTGCTCATTTATGCTCCTGGGTGATGGCCACATAGCAAGTGAGATGGTTAGTTGTATAATGCTATTACTATGGGTTGCTTCTTGCAGCACCTAGGTGGGATCCTGTTAGAAATAGGGTTCTCTAGCTGTCAGGTTGTTACCCTGTCCAAGTAGGGACCCTTCTTCCTAGTCAGGATAAGGGAGTTACACTTCCAAAATAACCCCTGGTCACCCCCTTGGTAGCTTGGCACGAGCAGTCAGGCCTATCTCAGAGGCAGTGTGTAAAGCATTTGCACATAACATTCAGTAATACAGTGAAAGAACTACAAAAGCACACCACACCTGTTTTAGAAAAATAGCCAATATTTATCTGTGTAAAACAAGCCCAAAATGATAAAAATCCATCATACAGTTATTCAAGAATATCAATATTCAAAAAAGAGACTTCAGAATTAGGTCCTTAAAGTGGGTAGCTCTGTCCGGGGCTACCATGGCGATGTGGACCAACAAATCTCCCGGTTCCAGCTGACTGTGGCGGTGCGGCCCCCCTGCGGTATCGGAAGAGCCTTAAATGGTACCTTTTGTTCCAGCTGGCCACGGCGGTGCAAGCCGGCAGCAGTGGGTATCGAGGCTGCATTGTGAAGCATAGCGGTGCGGCGTGCAGCGCCATCAGATCGCAGTGCTTGCAGAGGCTCGATGGCGGTTGTCCAGCGGCGTCGTGAGACCAGCATTGCGGTGAGAAGTGGAGCGGTGCTTGTCGCGGTGCTGATGGTCACGGTGCAAGCAACGGCGTCTGTCGAGGATCGGCAGTCTATGGGGCTGGCGTCGGTGGGCTGAGACTGCGGTGTGGGACGTGGCGGTGCTTCATGTAACTTACAAGCAGTGCCCCCAAACCACAGTGCAGACAGCGGCAGGGATGTCCGCTGGCCACGTCGTCATCGGGGAGACTGGGGCAGCGGATTGAAGCACAGCAGTGCGGAGTGCGGTGCCCACAGTTCCCAGTGCAAGCAGCGGCTCGGTGGTGGCGATGGACGTCGTCGTCGGTGAGACCAGGGTCGTGGTGCAAGATGCGGCGGTGCCCTCTGCAGTGCCTTCAGGTCATGGAACCATCAGCGGTCAGGTGACAGCGTCGGATTGCAGTTTCCCTCTGTGGCAACTCGAACACGTGGCCCCAGAGGAGGTACCCAGAGGCAGGCGATGTCTTTGCTGTTCCTGAGACTTCTTGAACAGGGGGCAAGCTCTACTTCAAACCCTTGGAGAAACTCAGCAGAAGAAGGTGCAGAAAGTTCAGTCCAGTCCTTCAACTACCCAAGACAGAAGCAGCCAACGTAGGCCAACACAGCAAAGCACACAGCAAAGTGGTAGTCTCTCCTCACAGCTTCCCCAGCTCTTCTTCTTGGCAGGTTCCTTGATTCAAAAGAGTTCTAAAATCTTGGGGTCTGAGCCCGAATATTTATCCCAAATTTCCCTTTGAAGTTCTGTGGTGTTGGCACAAACAAAGTTCTCCTAGCACCCATAATCTAGTTCTGTCCTGCTCAGGCCCGGTTCACTACAGGAGGTGGAGACAGTATTGTGGAAGGCAGATACAGTCCATTCAGGTGCATGTGGCAATTCCTCCCACCACTCTAGATGCAGGACAGACCCATCAGCCAGGCTATGAGTCACCCAGGAAAGGCAGGACACACTTTAGCCCCCTTTGTGTCCCTGTCTAGTGTGAATGCACAAACCAGTTAGCCTATGGGAGAGATAGCCTTTCAGCAGTAAAAACGAAATGCACAGTATTACACCATCAGGACATGTACAAACACCAGTACATGTCTTCCCTTTCACTCACACTGCACCCTGCCTACAGGGGTACCTTGGGCCTACCTTAGAGGTTTTTGATATATGATAGGAAAATTAGGGCCTGGCAAGTGGGTGTACTTGCCAGGTCGACATGGCAGTAGAAACTGTGTGCAGACACTGCAGTGGGTACAGTGCCTGCTTCAAAATGGATTTAGGGTTAGATATGGGAGGACACTAGGATTACCATAGTGTACTCCCTAATCACACCCCCAGCCTCAGAGCCCTAGTTTAGTGTGGCCGACCACCTTCGCCATCTTGGATTTACCCTGAAACATTGCATTGTGGGCCTGTTTCCACTAAAGCATATAGGAGCTACTGTAAAAGTAGGTAGGACAGGTTCTAGAAACCTTTACTTCATTGGTCAGAGAGGGGCTATGAGTGGCTTAGGGTGTCTCCCACCCACAGGCTGGTGAATGCTACAAAGCTAAACCCATACCAGTCTTTCACATAACACTGCTGGACTTGGCATCTGTGCCTTTGAGAAGGACCAGAGGAGGTTGGACCCCCTTCGACTTAAAATCCAAGGATATACAAGGATCATAATGGCTCAAACACCTGGGTGGCATCAGGAACATAAAAAATGCTGAAGATGACATTCCTGTGAAGCATTACAGCTGGCCAGTGGCAACTGGACCTGGACTGCACATTGCTGTTGTCCTCTGCCAGACACCCTCAAAGTCTCTACATTCTTGCCCTGTGGTACTGAGGGCCTTAGAAGTGTTCTCCTGTAGTTCTTGGAACACCAAAAGTGGTTTGGGAACTTTTCTAACCTTTGGCTCCAGAGTTCCAGAGCTTCAAGGGTACCGACTGTGAAAAGTATTTGAGTGGAAGTGCCATGGCATCGAATGTATCTCATGATTGTCTCTCCTGGAGAAAAGGTTTTCCTCAGAAAAATGACAAAGTCCATTTTCCGATTAGGACTTAGAAACATTTTTGAACTTCCCTACTTTCAGGCCCTAATGGGGCCAATTTACTTGTTGTATCAGATTGTGCTGACTTTGAATCTCACCTAGGTCCCGGTCCACTGCAATCATTGACTACCACTGTCACTTTGAGCTTTTTGGTGCTATTTTCATTACATTTTTAAAAAGTCATATCTCCAGGTTCCCTGATTGGATTTTTGTTTTTTAAATATTACTATATTTTTATAAATTGGAGTGGGATTTTAATTGTGTAGTGTTACTTCTAAATGCTCTGCACATTTTCTCAATGTTGAACCTGTCTGCTCTGAGGCACAGCTACCAGGGGTTTAGCTCAGGTTTAAATTACAGAAACCTTTAACTGGATATAACAAGAGTGACTGTATTACTTGTGATGGACACTGTTAGAAATGGGGGTCTCTAGTTGGCACCTTTACACCTTTGTCCAAGTAGGGACCCTTCCTTCTAGTCAGGATAAGTGAGTTACACTCCTAAAATGACCCCTGCTCACCCCCTTGGTAGCTTGGCACGAGCAGTCAGGCTTATCTCAGAGGCAGTGTGTAAAGCATTTGCACATAACCAACAGTAATACAGTGAAAACACTACAAAAGGAAACCACACCAGTTTAGAAAAATATACAATATTTTTATATATCCAAAACAAGACCAAAATGATAAGAATCCAACATACAGTACTTAAAAATATATACTTTGCAAGATATCCTTAAAATTGCAGAAATGTCTCAAAAACACAGATCTTCCGAGTTGGTAGCTCCATCCGGGGCCACCGCGATGCTGAAAACAACAGAGTCTAACAGTTCCAGCCGACTGCGTCGGTACGGGCCAGCTAAAGCGTGGACAGACTCTTGAACAGTACCTTTCTCGTTGCGGATGGCATGTTGGTGCGAGCCGGTCATGGCAACTGTCGCGGTTGCGTTGCAAAATGGAAGCGGTGCAGAGTACGGTGCCCTCACGATGTGGTGCAGGCAGCGGCTCAGTGACGATCGTCCAGACGGCGTCGGTGAGACCAAGGCTTACGGTGCAGGCAAGGCGGTGCTCGATGCGGTGCTGGCAGGTTGCGGTGCAGGCAACAGAGCCGGTTAGCGGGAGCTGCCGTCGGTCGGCCCAGACTGCTGTGTGGGACGAGGCGGTGTGTGGCAAAACTTGCAAGCAGTGCCCCCAGCTACGATGCGGTCACAGGTGTCAAAGTCAGCAGGCAGCGATGACGTCGGTGAGACCAGGGTGGCGAAGTGAAGCAAGGTGGTGCGGAGTGCAGTGCTCACAGGTCACGGTGCAAGCAGCAGCCCAGTGACGGCGGCGGCGGTCATCGGTGAGACCAGGGTTGCGGTGAGAGATGCAGCGGTGCCTTCAGGACATGGAGCCAGTGACGGAGTCGGTTGCTTTTCCCTTCTCTGTGGCAACTGAAACTGCGGTTCCAGAAGCGGTACCCAGAGGTTGGTAAAGTCTTTGCAGTCCCTGAGACTTCATAACAGGAGGCAAGCTCTACTTCAAGCCCTTGGAGATACTCAGCACAAGTAAAGAAAGTTCAATCCAGTCCTTTCACTGCCCAAGGCAGAAGCAGCAACTGCAGGCCAACCCAACAAAGCAGCAACACAGCAAAAGGGCAGTACTCCTCCTGGCAGCTCTTCCAGCTATTCGTCTTGGCAGGTTCCTTGATTCCAGCGAGTTCTAAAGTTCTGGGGTCTGGGCCCCAATATTTAGACTCAAAATCCCTTTGTTCTCTCAGGCAGAGAGTGTCTGGGCTTAGTCCAAACCAGTTTGGCCCTCTCTGGCCCAGCTTCCCAGCAGGAGGCGGAAACAGCATTGTCCAAGGCAGACATGGCCTATACAGGTGCAAGGGAAATCTTCTCCCCCCACTCTAACTGCAGATCAGGCATATTCAGGTGCTAGTGAAAACTCCTCCCACTACTCTGAATGCAATCCAGGTCTATTCAGCCCAGCCCTGACTCATTCAGGAAAGGCAGGACACACATCAACCACCCCCCAGTGGCTGTCTGAGAGAATGCACATCCCCAGCCCCTGTCACTCCAAAGCCAGACAGTCAATCCACAAACCCAGCAGAGGCACACAGGATGGCTAAGCAAGAAAAGACCTACTTTCTAAAAGTGGTATTTTCAAAGACAGAACAGAAAAATCAACTTTACTAAAATACGCATTTTTACATTTTGAGTCCAGGCATACTAAACTCCATTTCCCTATCTTGTCCCCATGGGAAGTTATGCTTATAAGATGTTATAAGTAAAACTCCCATTCTTTCCTATGGGACAGATAGCCTTTCCATTGTGAAAAAAAAATACACTGTAAATCACTACCAGGACATGCCACCCACACCAGTACATGTCCTACCTTTAACATACATAGCACCCTGCCCACAGGGGTACCTTGGGCCTACCTTAGGGGTGACTTATATCTAAGAAAAGGGAAGATGAGGGCCTGGCAAGTGGGTGCACTTGCCAGGTCGACATGGCAATTACAAACTGCGCACAGACCCTGCTGTGGCAGGTCTGAGATACCTTTTCAGGGCTACTCATGTGAGTGGCACAACCAGTGCTGCAGGCCCACTAGTAGCATTTGATTTACAGGCCCTGGCACACTCAGTGCACTTTACTAGGGGCTTACCAGTAAATCAAATATGCCAATCATGGAAAAACCAATCCATAATAACAATTTACAACAGGAGCACTTGCACTTTAACACTGAACAGCAGTGAGAAAGTGCGCAGAGACACTAAACCAGCAAAAACAGAGTCAAAACCGGGAGGTCAGAAAGCAAAAAGACAGGGGAAACACGCCAAAATATGCAAGGTCTAACACATGTCCCCTCCAGCTTAAAGTAGGGAGAACAACCCGGGAGTTCTCTTTACTAAGATGGAAGAACCTGGAACCTGGACAGACCATCAGCGTTGGCGTGTTCTGTGCCAGGGTAGTGTTCCACCGTAAAGTCCATTTCCTGTAGGGAGATGGGCCACCTCAACAGTTTTGGGTTCTCACCCCTCATTTGCATCAACCATCTGAGGGGCCGGTGGTCTGTCTGAACTCGGAAGTGAGTCTCAAACAGGTAGGGTCTTAGCTTCTTCAGTGTCCAGACCACAGCAAAAGCTTCTCTTTCAATAGCACTCCACCTCTGTTCCCTGGGGAGTAGTCTCCTGCTAAGGAAGACTACAGGCTGGTCTAGGCCCTCTTCATTCGGTTGTGAGAGCACCGCTCCCACACCATGTTCTGAAGCGTCAGTCTGCACTACAAATGCCTTAGAGAAGTCGGGTGCCTTGAGCACAGGCTCCGTGCACATGGCTGCCTTCAGGACATCAAAAGCTTTCTGGCAGGCATCAGTCCAGATCACCTTCTTGGGCTGTTTTCTGGAAGTCAGCTCTGTTAAGGGGGCAACAATGGTGCCATAGCCCTTAACAAATCTCCTGTGGTAACCGGTGGGACCTAAAAAGGCTCTCACCTTGGTCTGGGTCTTGGGGGGCTACCAAGCCAGAATGGTGTCAATCTTGGGCTGTAGGGGTGCCACCTAGCCACCTCCTACTTGGTGTCCCAAGTACACCACAGAGCCTTGCCCGATCTGGCACTTACTGGCCTTGACCGTGAGGCCTGCCCTCTGCAGAGCCTTCAAAACTTCCCAGAGTTGCTGCAAGTGTTCTTTCCAGCTGGAACTGAACACAGCAATGTCATCCAGGTAGGCAGCATTGAAATTCTCCAGTCCAGCCAACACCTGGTTGACCAACCTCTGAAAGGTGGGAGGGGCATTCTTCAATCCAAAGGGCATCACCCGGAATTGGTAATGCCCCTCTGGGGTTGAGAATGATGACCTCTCCTTGGCCCCATCGGTTAAGGCAATCTGCCAGTAACCAGAAGTCAAATCAAACATGCTGAGGAACTTGACAGCTCCCAACCAATCAATGAGCTCATCAGCTCTGGGGATAGGGTGTGCGTCAGTCCTGGTGATGGCATTGAGCCCACGGTAGTCCGCACAGAACCGCAGTTCTGGAGTGGCACCAGGTGCAGCAGCCATTGGGACCAAGACCAGTGGGCTGGCCCAAGGACTGTTGGAGGGCTCTATCACCCCTAATGCCAACGTTTTAGAGACCTCCTCTTTGATGCTGGCCCTGAGCCGGTCAGTCAACCTGTAAATCTTGTGTTTTACAGGAGGGCTGTCACCGGTGTCCACGTCATGGGTACATGAGTGAGTAACACCTGGGGTCAGAGAGAACAGTGTGGCGAACTGTCCCAACAACTGGTAACAGTCACCCTGCTGCTCTGGGGTCAGTGTAGGGGAGAGGATCACACCTTCCACTGACACATCGTGCTCCTTGGTGGACATGAGTTCAGGGAGAAGTTCACTCTCCTCTTCTACCTCATCATCTGTTGCCAAGAGCATGCTCACTTCGGACCTCTCAAATTGCGACTTGAGGTGGTTCACATGGAGGACCCTCAAAGGGTTCCTGGGAGTCTGAAAATTCACCAGGTAGGTGACATCACTTTTGCGCTCCACCACCTCAAAAGGCCCAGTCCACTTGTCCTGCAAGGCACAAGGTTCCACTGGGGCCATGACCTACACTTTCTGGCCAGGCTGAAACTCTACCAGAGTGGCATTTTGGTCGTACCAGTGTTTCATCTCCTCCTGGCTTGCTTCCAGCTTCGCCTGAGCGAGTTTCCTAAAGTGGGCAGTTTGGTTCCTAAAGGCCAGCATGTAGCTAAATACATCCTGGGGAGTTTTCTTGGGAGCTGCCTCCCAGCCTTCCTTGACCAAACTAAGAGGTCCTCTCACAGGGTGCCCATACAGAAGCTCAAAGGGACTGAACCCTAGAGACTTCTGTGGTACCTCCCTGTAGGCAAAGAGAAGGCATGGCAAGAGGACGACCCACTTATGCCTCATGGGTTCTGTTAGACCCTTGATCATGCCCTTCAAGGTTTGGTTGAATCTCTCCACCAAACTGTTTCCTTGTGGGTAGTAAGGAGTCGTGAACTTGTAGATTACACCCCACTCCTTCCACAGGGATGTCATATACTTAGATATGAAATTGGTCCCATGGTCAGAAATCACCTCTCTGGGGAAACCCACATAGGAAAAGATCCCTATTAACGCCCGGCCCACCACTGGTGCCATCGTTGTCCTGAGAGGGATTGCTTCCGGATACCGGGTGGCATGGTCCACCAAGACCAGGCTATACCTGTTGCCCATGGCTGTCTTGCGATCCAGTGGCCCCACAATGTCCATCCCAACCCTTTCAAAAGGGGTTCCAACAACTGGAAAAGGTTGGAGTGGAGCCTTACACTTCCTCCCACTCTTACCACTAACCTGGCAAGTTTGGCAAGACCTGCAATGTCCATCTGACTGCCTTCGCATTTGGGACAAAAATAAGTGGGTTACAAGCCTGTCAAAGTTCTTGTCCTGCCCCAAATGTCCTGCCAAAGGCACGTCGTGAGCCAGACCCAGTAGGAAGGTCCTGAATCGCTGGGGTACCACCAGCACACAGGCTGACCCAGGCTAAGCGACCTTTGGCTCGCTGTACAGGAGGCCATTCTCCCAGTAGATCCAGTGTGATCCAGACTGATCACCAGCCGCCTGGTTTGTAGATTACTCCCGCAAACCCTCCAGAGAAGGGCATTCTTTCTGCTCCCTGCAGAATTCCTCCCTGGTGGGACCGCCTTCTTGCTGCCAATGGGTCAGCTCAGATAAGTCCCCCAGTTCAGCTACCTGCTCCCCTGTAGGTACTGAGGCGTCCACCTCAAGGTCAGCCTCGTACCGGACCGTGGGAACCTCAGGGGCGGGTTTCCTGGTACTCACCCATCGGTCCGTCTCCATAGCAAGCTTCCTAGGGTCAGTCAGCTTACTATCAACCAAGTGCTGGCGCAGCTCTGCAAAACATAGACTAGACAAGTGCTCCCATGCAATCAAATTGTAGAGCCCCAGAAAATCTGTCATATTACTGCCCTTCACCCAGCCATCCAGTGACCTGCAAAACTAATCCACACATTCCAACCAAATGTTTGCATCAGTTTTCTTACTGGACCTAAACTGATCCCTGTACTTTTCAGGAGTAAGACCATACCTGGTGAGAAGGCCCTCCTTCATGTCAGCATAGGTGAGGTTACACCCCTTACCCAAAGCCATTAAAGTATCCATTGCTTCTTCTGGGAAAATATGCCACAATCCTGCTCCCCAATTCTTCTCAGGGACCCCATTCATATGGATAGATGCCTCATAACCCTAAAGCCACATTTGTATGTCATCCCCCTTCTTGAATTCTTTGCCTTCATTCTTGTGGATGTGCACAATTCTATCTGCCTGCACTGATGAATTGCTGCCACCATCTGAGCTGGGTCTACTCCTTAGCTCCAGCTCCTTAAGATTACGTTCATGATCTAAGATCATCTTCCCTTCCTCCATGGCTATTCTTTTGTCTTTCCTTTCATTCTCCATCCGGAGTTTTTCCAATTCAAGCTTCCTTGCTTCCCACCTGTCCTCCAGCTCTTCTGGGGACAAGGCACTGCTGCCTGGTCTGGAGGGTCCCCCCCTCCCAAAAGCACATTCACCCTAGAAATAGGCTCTCCGCCTCCCCACTGAAATCTCCAGACTGCCCACTGGCATGTCTGGCTGCTACCCAGGCCCTCAGCGCCTTTTGTAGCTCTTCCTTCCTGGTGAGGCCTCTGACTTGGACCTTTAGGTTTTGCAAATAGCCTTCAACTCTTTCACGTTGTAGGATTTCAACCTATCCTCCTCAAAGGCCACTTCCAAGGATGCAACAGATGATGCTCTTGATTCAGGCATGATGAATTAGCAAGTTCAAACTGGCAACATCAAAACTAGACCAAAAAGATGGTAGTAGTGTAAACCAATCACTGTAAGTCAAGTGCAAACACAAGTCCTATCCCACCGCTATCACCAATGTTAGAAATGGGGGTCTCTAGTTGGCAATGGTTTACACCTTTGTCCAAGTAGGGACCCTTCCTTCTAGTCAGGATAAGAGAGTTACACTCCTAAAATAACCCCTGCTCACCCCCTTGGTAGCTTGGCATGAGCAGTCAGGCTTATCTCAGAGGCAGTGTGTAAAGCATTTGCACATAATCAACAGTAATACAGTGAAAACACTACAAAAGGACACCACATCAGTTTAGAAAAATTTCCAATATCTTTATATATCCAAAACAAGACCAAAACGAAAAGAGTCCAGCACACAGTACTTAAAATATATACTTTGCAAGATATCCTTAAAATTGCAGAAATATCTCAAAAACACAGTTCTTCCGAGTCGATAGCTCTGTCCGGGGCTACCGCGATGCTGAAAACAACAGAATCCAACAGTTCCAGCCGACTGCGTCGGGACAGGCCAGCTAAAGCGTGGACAGACTTGTGAACAGTACATTTCTCGTTGCGGCTGGCACGTTGGTGTGAGTTGGTCAAGGCAACCGTTGCAGTTGCGTTGCAAAATGGAAGCGGTGCAGGGGCTGTGCCCTCACGTTGTGGTGCAGGCAGAGGCTTGGTGACGATTGTCCAGACAGCGTCGGTGAGACCAAGGCTTACGGTGCAGGCGAGGCGGTGCTCGATGCAGTGCTGGCAGATTGCGGTGCAGGCGACAGAGCCGGTTAGCGGGAGCTGGCGTCAGTCGGCCCAGACTGCTGTGTGGGACGAGGCGGTGTGTTGTGAAACCTACAAGCGGTGCCCCCAGCCACGATGTGGTCATGGGTGTCGAAGTCAGCAGGCAGTGACAACGTCGGTGAGACCAGGGTGGCGAAGTGAAGCGAGGCGCTGCGGAGTGTGGTGCCCATAGGTCACGGTGCAAGCAGCGGCTTGGTGGCGGCTGCAGCAGTCGTCATCGTCAGTGAGACCAGGGTTGTAGTGCGAGATGCAGCAGTGCCTTCTGCAGTGCCTTCAGGACACGGAGCCAGCGACAGAGTCGGTGACGGAGTCGGTTGCTTTTCCCTTCTCTGTGGCAACTAAAACTGCGGTACCCAGAGGTTGGTGAAGTCTTTGCAGTCCCTGAGACTTCATAACAGGATGCCAGCTCTACTTCAAGCCCTTGGAGATATTTGGCACAAGTAAAGAAAGTTCAGTCCAGTCCTTTCACTGCCCAAGGCAGAAGCAGCAACTGCAGGCCAACCCAACAAAGCAACAACACAGCAAAGGGGCAGTACTCCTCCTGGCAGCTCTTCCAGCTCTTCTTCTTGGCTTGTTCCTTGATTCCAGCGAGTTCTAAAGTTCTGGGGTCCGGGCCCCAATATTTATACTCAATATCCCTTTGTTCTCTCAGGCAAAGAGTGTCTGTGCTTAGTACAAACCAGTTTTGTCCTCTCTGGCCCAGCTTCCCCCCAGCAGGAGGTGGAGACAGCATTGTCCAAGGCAGACAGGGCCTATTCAGGTGCAAGGGAAATCTTCTCCCACGCTCTAAATGCAGACCAGGCCTATTCAGGTGCTAGTGAAAACTCCTCCCACTACTCTGAATGCAGTCCAGGTCTATTCAGCCCAGCCCTGAATCATTCAGGAAAGGCAGGACATACATCAACCCTCCCCCCGGTGGCTGTTTGAGAGAATGCACATATCCAGCCCCTTTCACTCCAAAGCCAGACAGTCAATCCACAAACCCAGCAGAAGCACACAGGATGGCTAAGCAAGAAACTACCTACTTTCTAAAAGTGGTATTTTCAAACACAGAACATACAAATCATCTTTACTAAAAGATGCATTTTTACATTCTGAGTTCAGGCATACTAAACTCCATTTCCCTATCTTGTCCCCATGGGAAGTTATGCTTATAAGATGTTATATGTAAAACTCCCATTCTATCCCATGGGACAGATAGCCTTTCCATTGTGAAAAACAAAATACACTGTAAATCACTACCAGGACATGCCACACACACCAGTACATGTCCTACCTTTAACATACATAGCACCCTGCCCACAGGGATACCTTGGGCCTACCTTAGGGGTGAATTATATGTAAGAAAAGGGAAGGTAAGGGCCTGGCAAGTGGGTACACTTGCCAGGTCGACATGGCAGTTGCAAACTGCACGCAGACCCTGCAGTGGCCGGTCTGAGATACCTTTTCAGGGCTATTCATGTGGGTGGGACAACCAGTGCTGCAGGCCCACTAGTGGCATTTGATTTACAGGCCCTGGCACACTCAGTGCACTTTACTAGGGGCTTACCAGTAAATCAAATATGCCAATCATGGAAACACCCATCCATAATAACAATTTACAACAGGAGCACTTGCACTTTAACACTGATCAGCAGTGAGAACGTGGGCAGAGACACTAAACCAGCAAAAACAGAGTCAAAATGGGGAGGTCAGAAATCAAAAATACAGGGGAAACACGCCAAAAGATGCCAGGTCTAACAGACACCAATCCATACCAGCTAATAAACCACTTTCCCACAGTCCCCATTTAATTTAGTTTAAACTGTATATTACAGACCAATCAAAAACAAATTAGGTACATGCATGCTTGCATAATCCTGTCTTGTACCACTTTTTTCCTCTACACCCATGCACTAGTGCAGCTACATGCTTTTCCTTGGAACAGTGTTCAGTTGTATCGTCCCACATCTCCACCTACAACCTATTCAACCTCCACTATCATATTCAGGATTCCTCTTGCTTCACTGAACTGACTTCAAGCTTCCTTTAACTTCACCCAACATTATCATTTCAACATACAAGTGCCTGTTCTCCATCGTCTTTCTGCTAGGCCTTTATGCAACCTTTGACACAGCTGAGCACTCAACACATCTAGCAACCATATCTTCCCTGCCATCTCCTGCCCTGCACTTGCCTTGGTTACTTATACCATTGACCACTTATTCACTATCACTTTTTAGTTCTCTTACTCTCCACTTAGTTGCTATAAATAGGATTGACAGAGCAGGTGTTCTTTGATCCTTTTTACTTTAAATCAACCCAATTTATTTTGCTGCTGTAATTTATCCATTCAAGTTTTCTATTACTCCTTTTTTGGGCAGTAACCAAAGATTCTTGGGCCCAATTCACAAAAGTAATCTGAGACAAAATCCTAACTTTACGACTTTCGGTATTCACAAAAGGCATTTAGGAGTAGTAAAGTTAGGATTTTGTCTTAAGTTTGTCTTAAGTTTTGGTCTTAAGACAAAATCCTAACTAAAGTTTAACTTAAGTTTAACTTAGGATTTTGTCTTAAATTTGAAGTTTTGGTCTTAAGACAAAATCCTAACTTAAGTTAAACTTAAGTTAAACTTAAGTTAGGATTTTGTCTTAAGTTTGTCTTAAGTTTTGGTCTTAAGACAAAATCCTAACTTAAGTTAAACTTAAGTTAGGATTTTGTCTTAAGACCAAAACTTAAGACAAACTTAAGACAAAATCCTAAGTTAAACTTAAGTTAAACTTAAGTTAGGATTTTGTCTTAAGACCAAAACTTAAGACAAACTTAAGACAATATCCTAACTTTACTACTCCTAAATGCCTTCTGTGAATACCAAAAGTCGTAAAGTTAGGATTTTGTCTCAGATTACTTTTGTGAATCGGGCCCTTCATTTTTTCTTTCGTTCATCCTATTGACACCATGCTTATATCACAGAGTGCCTTACAGCCAGCTTCCACTGGACAGCTGATACTCTCTCACGCTAACTGTAGCCTAGAAAAGGTTTACTTCCCATCGTCCACGTAGCCATCTGCACTCTCTAATCAGGCCACTTCAGTCATGATACCCTTATTTTCTTTTCCTTTTCATGAACTTGGTGTCTGGTTTGTCCATCACGTGAAACAGGCCTGCATAAGCACTTGCAAAACCCACTTCCTCAACATCCATGAAATCCAACCACACACCTCCTTTCACATCAACGGGACCTTAAAACACTTATAATAAAAGTCAATTACTGTAATAGCTGCATTAACAGCCTCTCTCAATACTCCTGCCTTTACTGGACAGTTATCAACTTCACACAGTGCGTGATAACGTTGTTGAGGTAAAAACATTAGAATCAATCGCATTCACTTACAAATATAAATTTGACTGTATAAAAAGTTTACTCATGAAAAGGTTATTGATTCAATGTTTTGTCTGTATAGACACATTCAACACTGTGCTTATCACTCATTGTGTGATCACATAACACTGAGCACGGTTTTCTTTTCTGTTGTTTTGAACCACCATAAAATAGCTTTTGATGGGTTGAGTGACGCATTGAATCTTCTTGTGAAGTAGTTTTTGTTGTTCCACGTTGGGACAATTCATAACCCATAACATGTTTTTCTTTTATGAATACGATACCTCTACGATCTGTAGTATTATAAAAGGCCCTCAGCACAGAATTTACCCTGAGCAGCGAGTGTGCCTGTGACACTGGTACAATGATGTGAGTTGGATATAATCTCTTGATCACCAGCAACAAGTTGAGCAACCCCATGATCGCTCTCAGACCCTAAATGTTAAATATACGTATCAAGTGTGTCCCAGTCATCACTCTACTACCTTCCAATCCCAACTCCTCTGCCTTATGTCCACCTAGTTCCTATGTACTTTCATTTTTGTTATGCAGATGTTCTTTATGACTAATAGGTACAAATACACAACCCCTAGGTTCCACTTTACCCTGAGTGAACATTCTCAGGAGGTGGTCACTATATTGCCATGTAGGGAAATAGTTCTGCTAACAAACGCCCGAATGTTAATGATGATTCTAGGTACCAGCAATACATTTGTGGTTACTGCTGTCTCTACTAGTTTAATTTGCTGAGGCGTATAAGGATTCTGCCACTTATGATGCTCCTAAAAAAGGTCAGTTAAAAAGGTGTTGGGATAAGACCAAATACCTAAAAAAGCAATGAAATTCTACAGTTATGATGAGCTATGCAACTATAACTCTCCCATGCCCCGTTGACATATGTAGTCGCAGATGATACCACAAATGGCATTGGTGGCAGCAATGATGAAATTGCATAGCACATCGCCATTGACATCATTGGTGATGTCACTAATGAGGCACATGTTTTATTGCTTTGTGATGTGTATAAGGGCTAACAAGTTCCGTAAAAATACTTTCAGTCCATTTTTTGTTGTTGTTTTCATATGCACGTTGCTTGGACAAAGTATTCAATAGGCATGGGCACTGAGAGCAGGGTGTTTTCCTTGCCCACCCAGTACTTCTGAGACAGAGCCCACTGTGCACAGCATTTGGCCATGACCAGAAGATGAAATGAAATCCAGTATTTGTAAAGCACACAATTACCCAAGGGTGTCAAGGCGCTGGGGGCCGTCGGGAAGATTAAGCAAGCTGTTGCCCAGAGTCACATAGTGCTGGGCTTACCTGCCGCCGCACCGGGGATCAAACCGTAAACCCTGTGGTCCAGAGTCAGGCACCCTGGCTGCTGCGCCACACCACTTCCAAGGCCTCGGTCCTCTCCTGCACCTATTGCGTCTACTTCCATTGCAGCTGCACTTGTCCTATAACCACATTCTGAACTCAACGACCTTGCCCCAATAACTGTAGAACAGCCACTGATCACAATTAATGATTTCCTTATAAAACACTATCTACTGTGATTGTTATATTTTTTTGTGAGCTGATAGTGATTGGGATTATTTTTTCCGAGGTCCTCGAATGTTATTTCACAGCGTGTAAAACATAATTTAGTTGCAATTTATTTTTAAAGTGATTGGTACCCCTCCGGAGTGTATCCCCATCCTTTCTTAGATTGAGGTGTGCTTCCCAGACTACAGCATGTCCGCCTGTGACTTTGGGGCCTATTAGCAATAACCGGCGATAATTATCGCTAAGCGCAGTTAGCGCTTGGATAACTATCGCCGGCTATCGCAGGTTTCTATCGCGGAGATAGCGTGCTATCAGCAACGCTTATCTCCTAAGCAATAGAAACCCTGGAGAACAGTGTGAATATCGCTTGAAAACAAGCGATATTCACACTGTGACCAGTGTTAGCTAGGTGATAGGGCTGAGGGGATTTAGCCATGTAATCCACCTCCCATTGGATTACATGGCTAAGTCAGGTCTGGACCAGGCGTTAACAAACCAGCGCTAAACGTGTTTAGCGCTGGTTCGTTAATCACCTCCTGCCTCGCTAATAGGCGATTGCGAGCTTAGCGACTGTTTCCAGTCGCTTTCAGGTTGGGAACGCCTACTTTGCATGCCATTAGCGATAAATATCGCTGGCATGCAAAGCGGCACCCAACCCGGTCGCTATCGCCTAGAAGCTGTCGCTAACAGCAGTTAGCGACAGCTTGCTAATAGGGCGTTAGAATTATCGCCGCTTTAACGGGAAAAAGTCCCGCTAAAGCGGCGATAGAGCCCTTGATAATATGCCCCTTTGTTTTTATGACCTCGGGTTCACAAACTGGTTAACGATCTGCTCGCCTTGATTAATACCAGCCATATTTCAACCACCATCACCAATCAGGCTTTAGATTTTCTCTAACCATTTTGACGATCACGAACACACAGTGACTGACGCGAAACAGCTGTTCTAGTTTAAAAGATCCATTTTTATTCTTGAATTTCCAGTTTGCAAACCATTGGCCACTAAAAGTTTGTTAACTGCGAATTCACATAATAACCAGGATATCTTTAAAATATCCATCCCAAGACCAAAGAAAAAAAATGTTTAATACACATTTCTCAAAACCTTTTGAACGGATTTACATTAAACGAAAACGGGATCTGTTCTGAATGAAGTTCTATCCTCAGCCCAACTTTGGCTTCCATCTGTTTATCAGTTTTTAAAGTACCATAGAGCAAAGAGTTCTGTCGGAGTAAAATTGATAATTGTTTTTTTTACTCCACTAGTGACGTTTTTATCCTTAACTAATATGCACAATGTTATGTCAGCGCAGTAAGTCGCTTAAATCTACATGCAGACATGGTTAACAAGGCCATTTTGTAAATCAAATCAAACAATGGATTTTCGATAGACTAAGGAATGCCAACCTCTGCTGCTGTGTTTGGGATGCTTAGTCCATAGAAAATGCAATGTTTATCTTCGCCCTTATTTCACGTATCTGCTTGGATGGATACATATTCATAGTCTCTTTTTAGGTCTCGCCTATGCAGCGCGCATGCGCTGGATAGGCAAAAAGACCTTTTGCAATCGATTCGGCTTTTCAGCCAAAAACGGGCACGCGTTCCACTGCCTTCAATAGCAACGCGTGCACGTTTGGCGATTCACTTGCGGGAGCGAGCAGCTGGCACCATATGGTAGCAATTATCTCTCCTGGCGCCGCTCGCTCCCGCAAGGGAATCGCACTCCCCCCACCCCTCCCACTTCTTTAACCCAGAGTACTGTTTCACTTTCGCGGCTGCGGCGCGGGGCCGCACTTGTGTTTCAGTGCTTGTTTTTCACCTCTCCTTGATCATTGTTCTCGTCCCTGGACACTTGTTTGCTGCTGCATCCGCGGGTGCAGTGGCTGCTACCAAAAGCCCCGCTTCTTCCCACGAACCCTTGGCACCACCGACCCTTCACCAGCTGGATTACACTCCCAAGTCCCGATAACGAGGATATGGTGAGGGGACGGTTTTTAATGCAATCTTTGATGGGCTATCTTTTCCGGTGTAAAGGGAGATTTTTGAGACCTGCTCAAACGTGGATAATCGTTTGCCATGTAGCGCGCAGAAGGATCCGTAACATGTTTACTTACCCACGGGAACCACAAGGGGCCTTTTCATTAACGTGTATGGGTATTCTTTTCTTGGAAGCGATTTACGTGTAGAATTAACTGGCACGCTCTTCGGTGTTCATTCCGAGTTTAGTTCATTGTTTTGCATCTTCACACTGATAGAATCCGGATAGGAATTTTCTGCCTGTTATTATTGAAACAGCTGTTTAATTTCTACAGTGGATTGGTGCGCGGAGGGTGGGTGGATGGCTGTTCGGATGTGTCCGTAGATGACCTTGAAGTCCGTGATTTTAATTAATCTTTCGATGATGAAGGCACATGAACAGCCCCCTCGTATTAGGAACTCTGCGATGTGCCATTTATACCATGACGCAGTTAAAACTAGGCAACAGAATGGGGAGCGACCTTCTCTGTTGTATGTTACCCCTGTTGACCAGGAACAGTCCTATGGAAGCTACAACCGGGGTGGGGGGCGTCTCAAGTACCAGTTGATGAGCAGCCACTGACCTGCTGCTGATTAATAATTACGCACTGCAAGGGCCGTTGTCTGCGAAGGGCGAGATGGGAGCTGCCTGACATGACAATAGGTGACAAAAATGCCTTCACGCCATGTTTGCGGGTGCCGACGACTTTGTAAACAGTTCGTATCCACTGTTTTTTTTCTAGTTCATGTGAGGCGCCGCACACATTTTTTCTATTCAGAACTTCTATTTTCATTTACTTAGGCCTAAGGGAGGCTCTGTTGATTGTGCTGTGTTTTGTTTTCACTGGATGACAAGCTGTGTCGTTTGAATGGAATGTCCCCGACTAGCAAATGCACACTTTCTAAAGTGTACGTGTGGATAACTTTTAATGGACAGCACATGCATTTTTTTTTACCACATAGTATTTTACATATTAGTTGTATTTGAATCAGCCATGTCGTCTTTGCAAAGCAGACTGTTGAATAACGTTTCCAGAGATAAGGCATAACAAAGAAGCCAATGAATGTATCGTCAAGGCGCTTATTCCACCTTGGTCACTCCAACTTTTATTGTGATTGGTCCATACTCTTCCTTGAACCTATAATTTAGCTTCTTGTCTTCCAGCTTTGACAGTCTTTCGTCCTGTGTGCAATCGTTGTTCGTGATTAGCAAAAGGCCCTCTCGTTGTACTTCATAGTTACGCCATTGTTCTCGTTTACCATAGATGCACTTCCTAAGTTGCTGAAGGCAAATGTATTGGCAATTTTATTTGACTGCGGAACAGTTTAAAAGGAAGTATACTTACTATATAACATTTTCAACTTTTCTTTTTTACCTAGTGGTCTTGAGTTACTTGTTGGGTGTATAGCATTGTTAAAGTAAATGGGTTATTTTCGCGGTCAAGTACACTTGAACGCTATCACCCCCGTGAATGCATGTTATTCAACTATCATTATTATCGTGGCTTAAAGAAAGTCATTCTCTATTTAATGTTTTGTAGATGACCATTTATTTTTTGTTTTATTGAAGGAAGCTCTTAATGAGTTGGTACATTGTTGTGGGGGGCGGGGCTGCAGCTAGACATTATTTTCCCTCTAATACTGGCTAACATAATCCAGGTAAGAACCCTTTATTATTAGCATAACGAAAACGGCGACCATTGGATAAGGTGTTTTAGGTTGACATTTCTGACCATGTTAAAATCCTAGTGTTTTGTTTTTTTTCATTTCACTTTTTGCAGATACTCTTGCATATGCGAGATCTGGCAGAAAACCTGAGCTGAAACTCGTTCTGGAGAACTTATTAGTGCCTCTGTTCAGTTGTAGCCCAAATGGTCCTCGTATATAGTATTGATTTAAACATTACGTTAGCGTAACAGTTTACTATGTTTTTTTAAAAATAATATTTTATTGAGAAAGTAACGGACATTACAGCAGGTATGATATTGACAACAGAGACAAGATTCTATAGAATGCAGAGAGACAAGCAGGTCCACCATTTCAACATTGAGTCTAGAAAATATCATGTATTGATCCAACCAGGTGGCAGCTGAGTGCTTATTAGGTGTTTGGGCCCTCCGCTCTGCGTCTGATCAATTCTGGGATTTTCGCAATAACGGGTAGTATCGGTGAGGATCCCCAAAATCCCTAGACCGATACTGAGGATGCAATGCTTCAATATATGCATCAAATTGAGTATTACTGTACGCCTCAAAATCAACACGTTGTTTTGGGCACTGTTCTGCTCAACTAAGAGATCGCTATCCGCTGTTATGCTAGTAAAAAGGCTATTGCAACAAAATGTCGCTCAGTTTTTGGGAATATCCATTGTGGTCCACAGGAGTGCCAGACTATGGTCCATTGGTAGACCTGTAGTCACCATGTTGCCCAGTAGGGAAAATATAGTAGCCCAATAAGCACATATTTTGGGATATGTCCATGCCATATACAACAAGCATTGGCATAGCCAATAGGTCTCGCTTTTGGGACATTACAAGTGTTTAGCCATGCAACGGTTGATGTTGTTGCACCAAGGATATTGTGCTGCATAACTAAATACTTATAAGGTCCCAAAAGCGAGACCTATTGGCTATGCCAATGCTTGTTTTACATGTTCCCAATAAGTTACTGATTCTTCACGAGCGTGAATATTTAAATCTGAAGAACTGATGGAATAGAAGCTGACCTTGTTATAGTGATGTATGTATATATGCTCTCATAAGACAACCATACAGTGCTAAAGGACACAGGTTACTTATCCGGTAGAGAGAGCAGTGGTGAACCTATGTTTCCATCATTGTACTGTCTATGTGTTCACTTATTTTCAGTGTTTTGTATAGCAAGTACACACCATCTTGTGGCAACTTCAGCACACATGGGGGTATATTTACAATGAAATGGTGCAGGACGCAAACCTGCTGGGAAGAGCTGCGTCATTTAAAAAACGCATGGATGCGCTGTATTAATAAGAATACAGCGCATCCTTGTGCTTACCTCTGCAATAAAAAAGCTTCCTAGCGACAATGCTGGTGCTCTTGCGCCATGGTGTAAGGATGCCTGCATTGCAGGGATGATATTCGCAGGAAGGTGTCACTTCCTGCATATAAACAATCAATAATGGCAATTTGATACTACTATGGGCCTGATTACGATGCAGTTAGAAAGGCCTCCTAATGACATTTGCTCTGTCCGAATCAGATCGGGAATGTGTCTTTCCAACCGAGGGCCCGATTACGATGCGGTTAGGTTTGGCTCCGACCCTGGGTCGGAGTCATCCTAACCGCATTGTAATTACTGATTCAGTTTCCCTTCCAACCAACCCATTACGATGGAGTTGGTAGGAAGGGAAACCAAATCGGTTTTCTGGATGGCTTCCGACAGGCTCAGAGAGCCTGTCCGCCATCCGGAAGGCCTACAGTATCCCCCGGCCGGCTCTTTCCAGCCGAGCGATTACAATGGCAGTTTCCCACTGCCTTTTTGTGCCGGCCTTTCCGGCACAAAAAGGCATTGTGTAACAGCTTTGGGGGCCCCCAGCAGGGCCACCATGGGTGCCAGGCTGCCGAATTGTAGCCAGGGGGCACCATAGGTTCCCCCTTGTCGATCCCTGCACCCGGTGGCAGGCACCTTGAGGTGCCTGCCACGGGTTGCAGGGATGAACTGCACCTCTGCCCCTTACAATATCAGCATGCATTCCGTCCGGAATGCACGCTCCCATTGTAAGTATAGGCATGCAACCGAACATGGTTCGGTCACATCCTAATTCCTGGGCTGTAACCGACGACAGGATGTCGTTTGGTTACAGTTCCAGAACGATGTCAGATGGACTCTGGTCCGTCTGACATCGTAATTGGGCCCCGAATCGGAAAGGTTTCCGACCGACTGATTACGATGCGAGTTAGGTGTTAGGAATATCCCAATCTGAACCCGACGGCATTTGGAATGACCGAGCCATACGGAGCAGAATCGTACGTCTCTATGGGCTGCATTTCCGAATGACTGATTACGATGCTGCATTCAGACAGCCTTTCCGAATCGTGCCATCCGACTCGAATCAGCAGCCGGAATCAGACTTTGGTGGCCCGTAAGGGCCCCCCTGCACCTGGAGCCTTCCCAATTGGGCCTGTGGGGCTACCCATGGGTCCCCCCTTAGCAGCCATGCGGTGTGTGGCAGGCACCTGGGGATGCTGGCCAGAGGGTGCCCGATTTTCCCCAGCCACCCCTTTCTTCAATGGGAGTCTATGCATTCGGTCGGAACATAGGCTCCCGTTGAAGTGAATGGAGTCCGACCCAATTGTATCTGGAAGCATCTGGATACATCGTAATCGGTCGGTCGTACTCTCCCGATCCGAGTCGGTTGGAAACCATTACCAAACCGATTCGGTGGGAATGCTTTCCAAACTGCACCGTAATTGGTCCCTATGTGTGCTGCAGAATGCAGCACACATAGAAAGAGCAATAAACGAGGAGAAATAAAGGTTTTTCTCCTCGTTGCGCCACTCTAACGCCCCCTTTTGAATGGCGTTAGTTTTTGGCGTTGCCTCAGATTTACACATCCTTGTAAATCTGGGGCATTGTCAAAAAGCAATGGGTTTTTAGAGGGTACACCCTCAGCAACACCCATTGCACGCCCCTTTGACTCAGTAAACTGCGTGAAAGTGTACGATTGTTGGACTTGGCCCTTATGTTCCCAAAATTTTTCGCTTTCCCCCCCTGGCCTAAGTATTTACCTAATGTGTCTAAAATGTAAAAGAGTAATACTGTGTAATGGTGTCACTGTCACTTTTAAAATGGACGCCATTCCTGCCTGCCCTTGTGCCGCCTGACTGAGTTGAGTGGCGGTCTAGATGTTGTTTCCCAGCACTCCCAGCTTTTGGAGGGAAACCTGGCAGCCAGGGTGCCCTACACCTCCCCCTAAACCAGTTAAGACCGGTTCCCCAGGGAACCTTCCAGAAGTTGCCAGCCTTCTCTAGTAGGTGGGGTGAGGGGCGGATATATAGGAGGGGCTGGGCTGCCATGTGCTCAGTGACAGAGCAGGAGAAGTGACCGAGGGGGAACTCTGCCAGGAGGTACAGCCACATTGGGCCTGTGTGCTGGCCCCTGTGCCCATCTGCACCCCTCTGTTGTCCGAAGGGCCAGTAAAGAGACACCGCCGGAGTGGAGGCTGCTGTGTTGGCAGGATTGCAACCGTAATGAAGGATGACCGTTCCTAGGAACTGCTGCTTCAGGACTGGTGAGCCGCCCTGCTGGCCGCTGATCTCGCCCTGCATTACCTGTCTCCTGGCCCCTAGCGCCTCGTGAGCGCCATACTGAGACTGCCCGTATCACAAGGAGGTGAGGAGTGTGGGCAAGACCTTCCTCTGTGGGCCCTGGACCTGTGAGGTCCCTAGCGCCTTGGGAGCGCTTCCCTGTAATTGACTGTTGCCTGCCTGCACCCTAGCGCCTGGGGAGCGCTATATCTAATGTGCCAGGACAGGGGCTGTCGCCTGCAGCGCTGCGCTGACAGAGCGCCACCACTGGATGCTGCATTCTGCAGCTAGGCGCCATGTTCTGACTGCCCAGGCGGTGAGGAGCCTGCACGTCTCTGCAGGGCTGTGCTGCCGAAGTGCCACGAGGAAATCCCAGTGTGTGGGGTCTTCCTCACTGCCTGCTTGGGGAAGAGCGGGTGCCCACCCCGCGTTGGTGCCAGGTCCTGAGCGCTTTGGAAACCAGCGGGAGCCCACCCCGTGGTCTCGATATTCATTACACGGGAGCCTACCCCGTATTGCCGCAAGACGAAGAAAGTGGCCAAGATCACCGCCGCGGCCTCAGGAGCGCTGTCGCGCGCTGAAGTGAGGAAGCGCGTGTGGCCGTGAAGGAGAGCGGCTTATTTGGAAGTGCCGCGGGAGCCTACCCCGTGCCTTCCTGCCTTGTGAAACCCAGGGCGGGAGCCCACCCCGCACTCTGGGAGTGCCGGAAAAGTCACCGCGCAACCCGGGGATCTGCGGAGGGCCGCCGCTCTGCCTGCGGCGACCCGGAAGAAGACGGACCTCGGCCGAGCCGGCCGGAAGTAGGTGGGGGCTCCCCGTGACCGGAGGAGAGCCCCGGGCGCTGCCGGAGTCGTGTGGAGCCTCGCCGGCTCCAGGACAAAGTCCCGGCTCACAGGAGGAGCCCGGGTGAAGACGGGAGAAGCGCCGGTGTTGGCTGGGCTCTCGTGAGGAGAGGAGAGCCCCGCGTGTGTGGCAGCTGGGGCCCGGGTGAGGCAGAGAGGCGCTGCTGATGGCGGGGCTCCCATGAGCTGAGGAGGGCCCCGCGACGTCAACCAAGAAGAGGAGGAAGCCGGCCTGCCGACCGGAGCCTCCCCGAGGAGGAGAGCAGAGACGCCTGCAGCCCGATAGTCTGGTGAGTGGGGCTGCGCTGGAGAGTGTCGGGGGCCGGCCGAGGCACATTGTCGGTGCCTAGGGCCCCGGGGGAAACCAGCCGTGCTAGTGTTGAGCCCCCTTACCCAGCGGCGCCGCAGTTGCGGGCCGCTGCCACGTGTTGGGGCCATTTGAGTTTAGAGTCCCGGAGGGGGCATCGGGGTACATTGCCGGTGCCCGCCTCCCCGTCAGTCCCGCTGAGAGGCCCACTGTGGCCCTACTGGTCTCCCAGCTGCCCCGCCTGGCAGTGGGCAGCTGCAACGTGCAGCCACACTTGCTTTGAAGCCCCTGTGGGGCTCCACCATGGACCGGGCCACAGTGCCCCGGGGGCTACACAGCGACGCCGCAGCGGCGGGTCGCTGCAGCGTAGGAGGCATTTAGAGTTAGGAGTCCCGAAGGGGGGGCCCTAACCCACATATTGCGAGTACCAGTACTCTTTTGGGGCATTTGTACATTCGAATCCAGAAGAGGGACTCCAACTTGCCCCGTGCCTTGTGGGCCTAATTTTTACAGCTGCACCACGTGGGCCCTTTTACTTTCAGAGTCCCTGAGCAGGGGCTCCCCGGGCGCAGTGGCGCCAAGGGCTAATCTACAGCGTTGGGGGCAGTGATAATGTGTGCAGCTTGTCCCTAAGGCCTTTACCCTGCTGATTTGAGGCCTAAAGTATTGCTCAGGTTTTCAGGCCTACTGTGATTTGTACCAATGTGAGGTGGAGGATTACGCTTAATGTCAGGATATGATGTTCTAAGTTTATGCCTCATGCAGTTTTGCATAGTGTCATGTTACGGTCTCACCTGGGTATGCCTAATTTTTTTTATGCTAAGGAGGTATGCCTCATGGGTTGCTCATGCTTTGATCCTAATGCTAATGTTTTCCCCTAACACTTACCAGGTTAATGTTCTGCATCGTGTGCTTATAATGATTCTGGCAGCGGACCGATTGGCGCTGCCCTGTACATAGTCCCCACTGTTTATGTATACCGGGTGCCGGTTGGCGCCGTGTTACCGCTGTGGTTACCATCTGCTAAGCTGTTGCCTAATACAGATGCTATTTTTCTTACTTAAACTGGTGTGGTCTCCTTTTTGTAGGGTGCCTGGTGTGTCGCCTGTGTGTGCTGCGCGGATGCTTTACACAATGCTCCTGGTTTAGCCTTCCCGCTCCGCAACACGCTACTCCGTTTCTAACAACGATATTTACAATATAGTGTTAAGTCACGCAAGTTGGCTTAGCTCTGCATGGTAAATATAGAGCTGGGCATTGCGCCACCGGAGCGTTGTAAAAAGTGACGCTTCGGGTGGCGCAATGCCCTTGTAAATATGCCCCATAGTCACAAATGAATATGTGTTGGTGGCCCAAAGTACAAGTCTGATACACATTTCTAATGCTGTTCATGTGGGATGGAAAATAAGCTCAGTACCTCTTGATCATCTGAGCGCATAAAGATGACTGCGAAGAGGAAGGAGAGTTTTTAGTATGGTGATGATGACAGCATTGAAATACCAGCTGCTGGGCTGCTACAATATAGTCACATCAAATCCTACTGCTTTTTCGATATAAATACATAGCATTGCACTCTAAACACCATTTTGCTTTGATCTTCAAATCAAATTGACTATTCTCTGCAACCTTTGAAAGACAATTGAGAGGCTCTGGTAAAGAAGTCCATTTTTCTACCATATGCTTGCGCTCTAAAGCTCAGCCACGCCCACAACGAGAATTCTGAAGACTACTGAAAAAAGATTTTTCAGGCACTCCACTGTCTCATTCCTTATTATGCACATTGTGGCCACATTTTAGCATTTGTGGTTCATGTGTAAAAAATGTTTAAGGCTTTTTGGCAGCAGAATATGCCTTTGGGTAAATCCTACCTCTACTCTTAATTTTTTGTCTACTGTAAATAAAGAAAATGCATTCCAGATTAAATGTATAAGTGTATACATGCAATAAAATATTTACATTAGGAACGTTCAAAAAATAAAAATGCCTTCTAACATTTTGTTTTTTGCATTCTGTTTTTTCAGATACGATCCCCGTTTCAACACATGGATCCATCTAGCAAATATGAATCAGAGGCGCACTCATTTTAGCCTGAATGTGTTTAATGGCCTTCTTTTTGCAGTGGGTGGTCGCAACACCGAAGGCTGTTTGATTTCTGTTGAATGCTACGTGCCATCAACCAATCAGTGGCAGATGAAAGCCCCCCTGGAGGTGGCACGGTGTTGCCATGCCAGTGCTTCTGTTGATGGCAAGATCTTGGTTACAGGAGGTTATATAAACAATGCATATTCCCGTTCAACATGCATGTACGACCCCTCCACCGACAGCTGGCAGGATAAATCTAGTCTGAGTACTCCAAGAGGATGGCACTGTGCCGTTTCCCTTAGCGACAGGGTCTATGTAATGGGCGGGAGTCAGCTTGGTGCACGTGGAGAAAGAGTAGATGTCCTCCCTGTTGAGTGCTACAATCCCCACAGTGGCCAGTGGAGTTATTGCTCTCCCCTTGCAACAGGAGTAAGCACTGCAGGCGCTACCTCTCTTAATGGTAGAATTTACTTGGTGGGAGGCTGGAATGAAGTAGAGAAGAAATATAAGAAGTGCATTCAGTGCTACAATCCAGACCTGAATGAATGGACTGAGGATGATGAGCTGCCTGAGGCCACGGTGGGAGTGTCTTGTTGTACCATTACTATGCCCATGAGCAAAACACGAGAATCCAGGGACAGTTCAGTCTCTTCAATGCCCGTCAGTATGTAGCATAATTACAATTAGGACTGTGCAAAATGAAGTAGCATTAAGGAGCACCAGTATAGCCAAAATAGGACAATGATACATTTAAAGTCCCTTCTTCATGACCCATGACAGCTTACAGTTTTGGTTTTTTTAATTTAGAAGAAAGAAGTGTCTAAACCTTTGAAAAGCATCTCCTTATTAAAGAACTCTAGGCAATGATTTGAGTCACCGTGGAGGTTGTCCAGGAGGTGTGCCATATACTTTAAAACTACTAATCCAGTGGAAAAAAATTAAAACCAATTTCAATTCCTTTGGTAAAATAAAAAAATCTGTGAATAAGACTAAGGTTAAATAAGTCAAATGTATTATTGATCTGTCATTTGGCTGTATTGGTGTGCACACACACATGCTAATTAGATTTACTTTTATATTTTTTCCAACTATGAAAAGCAACAAAGTCTTTAGGAATGCTCTGTTCTTGCAGAAAAATGGAGAATGTTTTTAATCAACAATGATTGGGTTTAGTATTTTGCTCTGTGAATTCCGATGGATTGTTTCAATTGCTTATCCTTCAGTATTGACAATTTCAGTGCAATGTATAGATAGCATGTGGCGCAACCCAAACATGTATTCCCTGCAGTTGTGCTCTCAATTCCCCATGCACAACACTGGAATGGATCCCTCAGGGATCTGAATTCTCACCACTGTACAATGTCTATTTTCTTCTCCATAAGTCCTTGAAGCAAAAGCAAGTATAAAAACGATAACAATATGATTTTTCATATGAGGACTGCCTGTAGAGAACATCAGAGAAAAAACAGGTTGGTATAAATAAAAATCCCAATATACAATTACAGCTGGTCTTCTACACCACTGATATACTGTGCAATGTTGGAATATGTTCACAAGTTCACATTGTGTCCATGATCTGTGAATGTACCCAAGTATAATAATACATATGGGTCAAGAGAGTAGATGTAGGGCTACATCACAATTCAATTACAAGAAATCTGGCCCTCTGATTAAGTCGTTTGTTTATTGAACACAAAACTAATAAGGTAGCTCATTTCCTCAGTCTTACATATGGTGTCACACTGACAAAAATACATTCATGTAGACTACGGAATTAATTGTTAATCACTCATCCTTCAACACTGCATCTTGCACAGAAGGTGGATCTGTTTTGTGTGAATGGATACATCTCTAAGTTTGATGAGAAACATCTTTGAATCAATGTCCACCAAAGGCTTTTCACACACAGCAGCATTGTATTGAATTGTATATTATGCCTAAATATGCTTAGTTTTGAATTTTATTTTTAAAGGAACAGCATATTTTAGTAATTAATGTTCAAACAATATACACATATTTAATCAATGTTGCGAGTAAATATGAATCTAGGCAACAAATTCGCTTTTTGTATTCAACATAGCAATACATATGAAGTTGAACTCATTAAAGAGGGTTTGCAATTAAATAGATATGTTTTGTGTCTTAAAGGTACCCATAAGCTTAGTCTAAGGACATGAACGATAATACTCAGGGCTGACTTCGATTGATATGTTATACAGATATTTCCACTTTACCTCAATATCCACATTTTGGAAGTTATTTTATTCCAAAAAGAGGGGTAATACTTGATAAAGGCAGATTATTTTAGTTTCATTTTATGCATTGTGAACACCGTTAAATTGAAAGTTGTATTCCTCAGCCAGTGAAGTGCCTTAGAAGGGTGGGTGGATTTTGTGCATAGCAAAAGTGACGCAGTTACACTTTCTATAATGACCTTGAAGAGCTCACACCTCAAAAGGAGTTGATAAACTCTAGATCAACAGCATATGCTAATGGCTAGTTTCCAGTTTTAATAGTCTTTCACAAACAAGAAGTGGCTTGAACACAAGCTGTAGAAAAGCAGTATTTATAAAGAATGTACGTAAATACAGAGAGATGTGCCCCAAAGTGCAAGAAAGCACGTCCAGAAACATATCATATACAATATACTTCTAAGTGAAACAAAACGTAAGTACTACAGTGTGTTCAGAAAACTTTTGTTAATCAAGACAAATGTTGATAGACTGCACCCATTTTCTGAAATACCAAATGTATCTGGGTGCAGCATGGAATTTAGGTGGCAATTAAGCATTGCCACCTCTGAATCACGCACCCTTGTAGTATTGAGAACTTCAATGTCCTCTTCAAAAAAGGTCACTTTCTACTGAAAGTTAAGTTCACATTGCAGTCTGAAAAATAAATAGCGAAAAGCCCACCACATGAACTAAACAAAATTAGGCCTTTAACTAGTAATGTAAACCTAGAGTATGCATAAAGCAGGGCATAATGTTTTTTTAAGCGGCGGGCTCTCAGGGTCGTATACTGTAAACACAATTTGCCATGTTTAGGAGCACTGCTTTCAACCATTTTAATTATAAAATAGTCTGTTCTAATATTATCCATAAACTTGCCAACTGTTTGCGTAAAGCAGCATTTTATTAAAACTGTGAAAATGGATTGTAAAGTAAGTTAGTAAGTAAATGTTTTTCTTGCCTTATTACATATGAACTTCACATCATATATATCATAATGTTGCAATATAAGCACTATCTCTGTGATTGTTTTTTAAATTAGTTTAAAAAGGGTGTGCTGGACTTAGAAGAATACTTACTGAGCAAATGCATTACAACTAGCTAATGCTAGTGAATTTGAGATCAGTTTTAATTTTTATATGAACTTAATTTAAATAGTAGGAAAAATGAAGTAGGAAATCAATTACTGGGTTTGGACAGACACATATGAAATGTCTACTGAATTGTATAACAGTATATGGCAGACATCCTTCAAGATGAGTACATTAAAGAGATTTAGTAATCCTGCGCTTGGTGCACAGATTTGCCAGTAGTATCCAGCGAACACAATGGTCGCATAGGAGATCTAGATTTTATTTGTCTAAACCATTTAGCATGCTTGCATCTTCTGGAACATTTTTGGGTAAAAAAAAAAACTAAAGCTGAAATTCATCACTGGTGATTGAAACTAGGTCCATTCTATCTAACTTCAGTCAGAAAATGCATCAATAAACAGCAGCAGACATATATATCAAGGGTTTTATTTTTAACATGCTCTTTCTGGACAACTAGAGGTGAACTCTAAATTTTTAATCATACAAGATAGAACTGCATCAAAAAAATCCTCAAACTGCTTATTCTCTTTGACTTCTATCTTTGAACATTTTGTAATGTGTTTGTGCCAATGTTTCTACAGTGATTACATTAACAATTAATACCTCTACAAAAATGTTGCACACCATTGCTATATTCAGCCTGCCATAGGGATAGAAAATTTGGGCCTGATTTACAAAGGTAACTTACTCTTTTGATTAAGTTTACACTTTTGAGTAGGTTTACTACCTTTCAGTATCCACAAACTGCGCTTATGAAGTAGCTTACAATTTTGTAGTAAGGCCAACTCTACACATGGCCAACCACTGGTGATGCAACACACTCCTATAAAAATAATGGTGGTAGGGACTTAAAATAAAACCCCATAGGAAATAATGCTAAATGAAATTACATTATTTAAAATAGTAACAAATGTAAACAAATATAAATTAATCTTAAAAAATAGATACAAATAGTACATATCTATTATTTAATAATTATAATGGAATAAATATGCACACATTTTATGTATATATTTTTAACGTTAATTTATATTTTTTACTATTTTAAATAATAACATTAACATTATTTCCTATGTACTTTTATGTTAAGTCCTTATCTTCATTATTTTCTATGGGAGGGTGCTTCTGTACCAGTGGTTGGCGATATGTAGTGCTGGACTTATTACAAAAGTGTAAGTTACTACAAAAGTGCAAGTGACTACAAAACCGAGGTTTGTGAATACCAAAAAGTGGTAAACTTACTCAAAAGTGTGAACTTAGTCAAAAGTGCAGTTTTGGAATCCGGCCCATTATTACACTGTTGGCAACATATGCAGTACTTCAGAATTCTGTACGTGCTGTACCACTTTCCGATCATTTTCTACAATCACTCACTGCCTCTTTCTACACAAAGGGCCAGATGTACGACCTGTTTTTGCATGCGCAAACGGGTTTACGACCCGTTTGCGCATGCAAAAACCTACATGGTCAATGTACAAACACTATTTTGCGAATCGCAAAAAATAGCGACTCGCAAAATAGTGTTTTGCAACTCGCTATTAGGAAGGGGCGTTCCCTTCCTAATAGCGAGTCCCTAGCCATGTATGAATGTTTTGTGACCGCAATTGCGGTCGCAAAACACTCACAAATTACCACCCACTTCAAGAGGGTTTTAATGGAGTCGCAAATGGAAAGGGGTCCCCAGGGGACCCCTTCCCCTTTGTGACTAGCTCTAAAAATATTTTTTAAGGGCAGGCAGCGGTACCAGGGTCCACTATCTGCCCTTAAAAAATGAAATGAAAACGTTTCATTTTTTTGTTTAAATGCATCCCATTTTCCTTTAAGGAAAACAGGCTGCATTTTAAAAAAAAAAGCTGCTTTATTTAAATCAGTCCCAGACATGGTGGTCTGCTGAGCCCAGCAGGCCACCATCCCTGGGAGGGCCAGTCCCAATGGGCTCGCAAATTGCGAGTGGCTCATTAATATTCATGAGCCTCACAATTTGCGACCCCATTGGGAATCGCAAACAGTGTCTGAGATACTGTTGTACATTGGATTTTGCGCCTCGCAATTTCCCGGCTCGCAATTTGTCGAAAATTGCGAGGCGCTAAATCCAATGGTCGCACATCTGGCCCAAAGTGCGTCTTACACATTGTAGTCTGTATTTCTTTGCAGAGAGCTTAATATGTCTATGGCCCTTCACATATTTCATGTTTTAACTTTTGACTTCTTAAATATTGGGAGTTTTGTACTAGATATCCATCACTCGTGAAGCATTGGCAGTTCTGTTTCATTGTTAATGACCAATTTCTTTTATTTAAAATTCATTACTGTCCTTTACAGTTCCTTAGTTTCTGCACTGCCTGTAGTAAATCATTTAAACTTGTACAGAGTGTGCACAGATGTCAGCCTTGGTCTTCTGTAACAAAGACAAAGCCTAAACTTAATGAAAAGGAAAAGGCATAATTTTGGATAAGCGAGAAGCTTGACAAACAGTGATTGAATTGTTTTATTTTGTCAACAGTCTCTTAACTAAGCTTACACACCTCATTAAAAGTACATAGACATCTAACAGTGGTGAATCTTTTCTTCCATTGAATGTGGCTTAAGATTATTTTGAATGTAAATTGGTACAGGTGGTTGGTAATCTACGAACAACATTGTTGTTCATGGAATGCAGTTCTCATTACAGTGTGCAAGTGTAGGGATTTCATTTAACACGAAATGCAACCATATAGGTAGTTGAAAGGTACAAGTGATGGCTATCAGGGTAATTAAGTATGGTAGATGCATTGTTCCTTTTGTGAACTGATTAATGTTTGTTCTTAGTTGGATATCGGAGGAAACAAGCTGAAACTTCTTCCCTCCCGAAGTGTTATAGCATGTTGAGATTTGGACAGCTTTTTAACTGGGCTTGACATTTGACTTGCAAAATTGTTCTGGATTTGACACTAGAAGATTTTTGTTACAGTGAAATGAATTGGTCTTTGTGGTTGGCTCTGATTTACTGCAATTATTCACAGTGGCTGAAGTGTAAGGAATATTTCACATTTCCCCTTTGTTTTGTGCTCACTGCTGATCCCTGATAATTAGCAAGTTACTTTATAGAAAGGTAAAGGAATACGCGTGAGGTAATACGGGCCTCAGACAGAAATTGTGTAGGTTGTAATGAAAAATTCATTTTGCACATAATAATTTAAATAGAATGAAAAACAGTGCTTTGGTGTAAGCTAGTAAGGTGCTGTATGTTGACGACTTAACAGTTTTATTTTTCTGTCAAGCTGCACAATTAAATCTATTTCAGTGATGGACAAACATAGCCCAGCTTTGTTTCACATATAATTTACTACAATATATTGTGATTACAGAGATATGTCATGATTTTAATTACTGATTTATAATTAACGATTACAATAGTAAGGTTCATACAGGTAGCCATAGCTAAAAGCAGGATGTAGATGAAAAATCAATTTACATTCTGCTTTTTCGCCTAAAAGTAAGAGATGGTGTTAGTTACCCTTCAATAACATGTAATTTGCATCCACTTCTATGCCACTTCCTAAACAGTTATTGAATGGGAACTACACTACAAGTCAGAAGAGTGCAGTGCACACTAGTTACTTCATAACATCTTTTTTTTAAGCCCTAATCTATCATAATGTTTGTGTAGTCCAGAAGTGCGGGATCCATAGCTGGTCTTCAAGGGATTAACATAAGATTAATTGACATTCAATGAATCTGAATGGAACACCTTTATTTAGTCATTAGTTTGAAAATCTGTTAAGGATCTTACTTCCTTCACCTGTGCTGGATACCACTGTAAACAATACATACTTTCACTGTCTTGCTTCAGTAAGACCTTGATTGTTTGTTTGTTGATGCAAGATATTTACGTGCATGGGCACCTTTCTAGATTTATTTATTTTTATATTTTTTATAGCACGAACATGACCCTTACGGGTATCAGAGTGCTTTACAAAATTGCAAAGAGCAGAGCGATAATAACAATAATATTATATTCAAGAGAAAAAACCAGGATAGGGTAGTACCCAGAAAAAAGGGGGTACGCTTTACAATGTTTAGAGAGCAGAGGAAAAAACCAATAAAAAACAAAGCTATCATATTCACGAAAACTGCAGGATCAGGCACTGTTGAGAAAAGGAAGGCTAATGTCAGACCTGATAAAAATCAAAAATACTTAACTAGCCGGTAAGAAGTAGCCATGTGTGTGATTGAGGGATCGGTATCTTAAGATCTAGGGAAGAAATTTGTTCATAAGTAGTACTTTGACTTCTTTCTTGAAAGATACAGTTGCGGGATTCATTTTGACTTTAGGAGGCAAGGTGTTCCAAATTCTCGGGGCAATCCCAGAGAACGATTGGTTGTAAGTTTTCTTCTCGTGGAATCTCTGTGGTTTCAGAAGTAAGGTGTTGGAGCTTCTGAATGATCTGGAGCCACTAATATTGCATATTCTATTGCATTTTGTTATTGAATAAAATTGACAATTAAGTTTTTTTAGTGATGGCTGCAACTTTGCACATAAAGACCCTTTGATAAAGCTTTAAATGATTTCCCTAGCCATATTAAATAATACTACCTTTCTGGGTTACTTCATCAAAGTGAAGGATGAAAATAATTTTCCCCTTGATGGTTCATTCGTGATTTTTGTGAAGGCACAGATTGACCCAGAGATATACATGTGCTATAAATATTGGTATTAAATAATAAGCTTCGAGATGCAGCCAGTGTCAAGGGACAGAATGTCTCACAAAAAAAGGACAGAATCTTAGCTGAGTTACTGTGTGAAAGAACACTGTAGATACTGAAGTGAATCCATGTAGCTTGAGACAAGCACCCAAAACACAGTTTTGGTTGTATTATTTATTTGTTTTATCATATATTAATATTCTTACTGAATCTACCCCCGTCATTGTGGCAAATGATAAGCACTCTAGCTTTGGATTTGTTTTGGATTGCTGCTTGTTTGGAAACAACTTTTTAAAAAGAGGAGTAATAAAGGGACATATATAAACTAAATGTTGGCTATTACAATGGAACTGGCAGAGTACTCTCCCTATTAAGTGTGAATATGAGCACCCAATAAGCTATCTCAAAATCGTGAGCTAAGTTAGTTAATTTGGGGTAGTGTGGTGTAAAGTGTTTTTTGTAATCAAGAACAAAACAAACATATGCATTAAAGATGAGAAGGAAATTGATGGAAATTTAGGGGTAATGTGCTTCTTGTAGATTGTGAGAAAACAATTAGGGCATGGTGGCATATAAGTATTTGATGCTGAGGTGGTTTCATATACACGAGTGGGAATAATGCGTGTTTCACTGGAAATCCAACAATTAACATTCAGTACCATTTTCAACCTAAAAGGGCTTATGCCAGCAGTAGAACATGAGAATTCAAATCCTACCTCTTCCATTAAGGTATATTAATGAGGTCATCATATGACAATGTATACCATAGAAAATGTTTAGAGCTCTCGTTATTGAACACAAAATTATCTTTGCCAATTGGAATATGTTGTTTCTACCCTCATATGAAATACATCAATAAAAAGTATCAAAATCAGTTATGACGCTTTTATTGATTTTTACTCTCTTTCTTTGCCATTATACAGTAAAGTGTTATACTTTAATCAATGCCTATATTGTCTGACTCACAATTAACAAGATAGAGCCATAAATGCTGCCAATTGTACGTACAATATTTATATATCTTTTTAACAAATCTAATATTTCTGTTTGACAAACCAGGTTTAGTGTTTCAAGTTTTCAGTGGCATGCAGTGTCTGCTTTGCCCTTTCAAAGGTAACGCTATTCAACTATGATCTAATGGAATGTTTTCAGAGTTAGTTTGAAGACACTAATTCTTTGCTTATTTACTTTTCTATTGCTGTACAGATCTTCCGTCAAACCATAATTTTTTTATTTCACTCTTAAACATAAAGTGAAACATCAATAGAAAAGATCCTTTAAAAACAGGATGCAGGAGAGATTGCAAAGGCTAAGAGTAGAAAGTCTACACCAAACCATTTGGTCTTGTGTTTTAGTCACACTACCTATAATTGACTCGACTTCTCATAACCAGATGCCTCCATTTATTAGGATTATACAAACCCAATATATCACCAATTGCATAAAAAATATAGATAACAATTTAAATAAGAAATTAGAAAAAGTATTTATCAGCCAATATCTTTGTACACCCTTACCAATACATGCAGCCCTTACTACTAGTAAAACCATACTGTACATTTAATATACTAAACATGAGCAAGGACAACCAGCCAAGAAAAGGCATTTTAAAAATGCCCCAAAGACGTACATGCTGGCTTTAAAATACATGCACACGTTAGCTATAGGTATGCCTCAGCCTTCATTTACTTTCCCTGATGCTAAATAAAGACAAAACATGCCCAAACCAAATGTCAGTCTGCAGATAGGTAATTTGAGCATCTCCCACCCTGAATTCTGAGGGTCACTATACTGCCCTACCTCAAAAAAAGGTAAAGAGTCACAATAACAGAGTGACAGTATGTGTGCTGCAATAGAATCAATGGAGTACTGCTGGAGGATCACCAAAATGTAAGTGTTGAGTCCATAGGACACTAATACAACACATATCATCGGAGGACAGCACGTTCAGCTAGGGTCACACTACCAGCATCCTGAAAGAATGAGCAGCTATTTTGCTGAGGTACCCGCCAATTTAGGATCAGGCAAAATAAACATCTAAAGAAGACTGCTGAAGAAGCAAGGCTTCTCGTGATGTAGTAAGGCAGAGTTCCAGTTGAAGGTCGGGGAATTCAATCAGAATACGTTTGCGGATTAATTGTGCACCAGCTCTATCATGAGTCCCATGCTTTACAGTTCGGCACTCTACCATATTATATATCTCATATATCATATCTGATATATGAGAATTTCAGACAACACCATCAATTGCCAGATCAACATAAATTACCAGAGTTTTAAACTGCATTGAAAGTCTGCAACACACCCATTCTGCCACCTTCCTATAAGCCCACAAGCGTGGAGGCATGAAGCAGAGATGTTCCAGTCTTGAAAAGCATTGTACCCATGCCCTACATCTTAACCTGAATTTGATATGTCTGGGCTAAGCTGTGTATTAACTTCTCCATCACTTGTAATTGCCATAAATTAAATTATTAAACCAAAGAATGATGGGTGGGGGTTATCTCTACCTCCTAAATAAGGCAACGAGTTGTTTAGCCACGCTCACGTACACCCAGGACAATTAATGTTGGGTCCGCTGCCATAGGATACTGTAAGTTTCCTTTAATATTCTCCAGGACTTCCTTCTAGAACGTGTGAAATATGACCATCAAGTGTGGGTGATGGTATTCTCTTCTCCTCACATCTCCATCCATCTGGAATAGCAAAGGAAATGTGGTGAAGGCTTTAGGGCATCATGTACCATTGATACATTATTCTATACACTGATTCCCTGTGAGGGATACTTGAGTATGTTTTGGGTTGTCAATCCATACTCCCTCCCATGATTCATCTGGGACTTGACTCCAACTTCCACTTTACGCCTTCTCTGATAGGCCCATCAACTAATTGGCTCTCTGAGTTGCAGTATCTTGTATATGTTGGAGATCAACCCCATAGAGTCTGTGTGAGTGCTGATCAGTTTTTTCAAAGTGTTCTGGAGATCTGGTGGCCACCTTAGGGGGGGGGGGTGAAGTGATCAGTTCCTTTTTTAACGCATTGAAGCTGGTTCATTTCAAGTACATCAAATTCAGTTTTACACTGGGTGAAGGACCTATTCTGGCCTTGATGGAATAGGTCTGCTGGTGTTCAACAGTCTCCTTTTCCAGTGTCTAAAGTCGTCACCCGCCATGGCCAGTCTGAATGAGGGGTTGTAGTGGATATGTGTGTTTGGAGATGGGAAGGAGGTTAAACCACCTTTAATAGCTCTATGATGCCATACCTCAAGGACTGTTTTCACTGGAGTAGCATGAGCATTATGACTTTTTCAGCCAAGCTAGATCCCATAAGGAGCAGTCAACTAGTGCATGGTTCATAAACAGCCACTTCTTTTCACTATCGCTCATCTTTGATTCCGACATAAAGCAGAGGTGTGCTGCCCTATAGTAGTATAAGAAGTCTGGGCAAGATAGTCCTCCTCTCTCTATGGGTGTTATTAGGACCTTCTTCGAAATTTACAGTTGACCTGCTGCTCAAACAAAGTCCTCCGATCAACTCATAGAGTGAATTTCAGTGAGAGGGGTGCTGATCAGAAGGGATTAGAAGTAGAACAGGACTCTGAGGTGTACATTCATTTGGAGAATGTTAATAGTGCATGCCAACCAGGATCTGTATAGGGGATGTCAGTGTCTTAGATCTTCATAGATTTCACTTTGCAAGGCTGCCCATTGTTGGCCTCTATCCATTTATCAAGTTTGTTGGTCAAGTTAAAACCCAAGTACCGAATCAAGTGATCATCCCACATGAATGGCAAAGTACACGTCTGATACATGGTATGGGAAGATGGACAGGTTAAGGATGCTCACATTTTATTTTTTCACTTTAAATCCAGATACCTTCTTGAATTGTTCCAGCTCATCCAGTACCTCCAGGAGAGAGCGCTCTGGGTTTGCAAGGAGAGTAAGACATAATTTGCAAAGAAACAGATCTTGTGGCTTTTCCCATAAAGAGGATTCTCAATGTCATAACAGGCTCTAATTGTCACTTCTCAGGGGCTTCACAATTAGAGCAAAAAGAAGAGGAAATGTAGGCTCCCCTTCAAATGCTTAAACTTAGGTGAAATACAGGGGATTTCAGTCCTTTACTTTGACAGCCACCTTAGAGGATTTGTATCCTGCGACAATCTTGTCTTCCATTCATGTGCAACATAATAATGTTTCAAGGACAGCATCTAACAACCACCAACTAGTTCAGTCAAATGCCTTCTCCTCGTCCACTGAAAGCAATATGGCCATGAATTTATTTCTGCTGACTTATTCCGCGATGTGCACTGTTTACCTTACATTGTCATTCCCTGTCTCTGCTCGATAAGACCCACCTGATCCAGATCTACCAATTAGTGCTTGAGATCTTCCAGCCTATTAGCCAAGATGTTTGTGAAGATCTTTGCATTGTGATTTTTTATAAGGGCTATAGGACAGTAGTTTTCCCCAGGCTTGTGGATTAACGTTATGTGTGTCTCACATATTGAGAGGGGTCTGTCTTGAGACATGAGTGAATGTGTTGAGGGTATCCATTGATTTACTGAACTTTATTAAAAATATATTGTAAAAGAAGCCATCTGGGCCCAGAGTTTTGTTCTGTTTCATAGTTTTCAAGGCTTCTCGAATTTCAGAGCCCTCTGTGTGCCTCTCAGTGGTTTCTCTCACCTCAGCTGAGAGCAGCAAACATCTACACCACTCTAAGTACCCCTTTATCTCCTCCTTTCCCTCTGATCCCTTCATGTAGAGGCCTTGAGAGGAGAGTCTGAAGGCTTCCTGCTTTTCATTTGCTGTGGTCGCTCACAACATGACCTATCTTCTAACCTTGGCAATGAGCTTTTTTTGCTCTTTGGAAGCATATGGTTCTTGCTAGCAGAGTCTCTCTCGCATCTCCCTTTTCATATAATAATTGTCTCATCTTCATCAATGCTATATCTGCTTGATTAAATGAGTGAGCGCTGCGCTGGTCCCTGCAGCAGCACGTGCCTTTGGGTCTTTCTAGATAGAGCCTATCCTCTCATGATGTCTCCCTACTTCACGCTCAGTCAAGTTGTATTTATTTCTAGTCCTAGGCCAAGATGAAAAGATGGATTTTAAGAACCCCAGTCAAGAAAACATCTGCAAATATGAGATGGAAAATGAAGTGAGTTTCAGATGGTCAAGTGTTTACTGTTGACAGATTTTCCTCCAAACCACTAGAATAAGACAGAACAGTGCTTTATAAGAAAAAAAAGGGGGCCCAACGTTTTTCTCAGGGGTCCTATGTCAGTGCTGATGAATGCTCTGGTTGCCGAAAACCAAGATATTCAAGCCTTGATTCCCCTCCATGCCTCTTTCTTCTGATCCAGCGCAATATTAGCCAACAACATTCATACACCATATACTCACTTGGGCCCATACATTCACACTACACTAATACTTACGCTGGGTGTCAGATGTACTCTTTTATCAAAGTCCCTGCTACCAATTACCTTCTGATTGAAGAGTAATAACTTACCAATGGATCCTTTGCTAATTGGGAAGTTTAAAATGAGTGACATTCATTATAGTACATAATCCTGAAATAACCACTGAGTCAGGAAGTTTTAAAATGTTTATCTAAAGTTTTAGCAGAGTAAAATACAGAAAACACGGTACTTGATTGAAATACCCAAGAAAAAGCATAGAAATGATTTTGCTAATAAATGACGGTGTTTAAGGAAGAGGAGAAGATAGAGACAGCAGCGCAACTAAAGGTTGCAGTATAGTTACCTAAATGCGAGAACCAAGCCCCTTGGCCCAGGAGTTGGAAAAGATATGACCCAGGAAGGATGAAGAGCAAAGACTTCTTCCAGGATCAGGACAGGACCGGTGACCTCTCTACAACGACGCCTGCACCGTTCCCCTCTCTGATACTTGACTTCTCCTCGATTCTCCCGTTCTAATGGACTCCGCCGCCCCCTCCTCAGGACCTCTTCTGGACAGGGATTCAGTCAGCAACCGATCAGCATGGCAGTCTGGAGCTAAGAGCTCTCTCGCAGCATGGACGCCTGTTCTTCGTGAAAGCATGCTCCTACTAATTAACTAATGCTATATTCTATTATACCCTTTTACGCCCATGTACCTCCCCTTAATGTTGCTAAAATATGGGACCACTACTTCTGATTGGACAGGGACAGGGGGTGGATTCTCACACCATATCGATTTGGCCTAAATTGTAAAGCCTATTGTCTTTACGTTCCCGCCCCTTCAAATTAATACATTCGCTTTATTTCCCACCCGTCTCACGACAAATGTTATACATTTTACAGGGGAAAAGTATCATTTTGTCCTCCGGAAACATAAAGTACAGCATCTTCGGCCAATGGGTCATGGCCTTGGAAGACTTCCAAGTTGACTTCACTTGGCAGGCACACAGGACACATGCGCAGAACCATCTGTCTCTCGAGTTTCAAGTCACCAACCCAGGCCCAAGTTTACGAATTACTAAAAGTGCAAGAAGAAAATATTAAAATCACAAATAAAAAGTTTCACTGTATACCCACTTTCCCTACTCTATTCCCAATTAATTATAATACTATCCTGCATTAGTAGCATTAAGAAAACGACAATTTAATAATGACATGAGAGCAAGCTGAAGCATGTGAAAACATTTAGCGGCCATTTTAGTGCACACTGCGCAGAAGCAGAAGTTTTCCACCAAGCAAAGAAAGACGTCACACCATGTGATCAGGTTGCGACATGCGCAATGAAGTTCCGCGCTTTAACGGACATTTTGGATTACAGACAAGCGTTATTCATTAGTAAAACACATAGGCAAGCTTCTGTCCCTCTTGTGTTTGTGAATGCAAAGGTTATTTTTGACAATACAAGTTTAATAAATTAATACTATGAGGAGAATTGCGTACAAGCAAGTTTCATTTTTTGAAACCTTGCTCCATCAATCCCCTCTCTGATGGCGTTTCTGAGCCATCAAAAACACTACCCTCAATCAGATGCCAACTTCTAGCAATTCGTTTCATTCTCATTTTTACATTTTCTGTTTTTCACATCCCCTTTCAACTTTTTGTATAAATCACTTCTCCATTCTTCAAGTTCTATTTCATCTAGTTTTCTCTTCTTTCCTTTTCCTGTCACTTTATATGTTCCATTCTTTCTACAGCATTTGCACCATATTGTTATTGCCAATATTATTATTGCTATCCCTGATAGGGGTACTAATATTTGACCTATAAGTCCTTTCCCTACATTAGCAAACCAGGTTCCAATTGACGCAATACTATTTGTCAATCTTTCCCATACACTATCAACTTTCAGTGGTTTAAGTTCTTTCTCAAGTTTAGTTATGTTCTGAATATACGTTCCAATTTCTGCACTCTTATCAGGAATATAAGTGCAACAATGTTTCGTCTTCAATAATTTACAGACTCCTCCCTCTTTTGCCAATAGAATGTCAAGAGCAAGTCGATTTTGCATCACCATAGATCTAATCGCAACCATCTCCGTATTAATCATTAGAAAACCTCCAGCAGTATCCGTTGATAAACGATCAACCACTGTAGACAATTTACATATTTTCCTTGAGTTCAAAATTATTCCCACTGAAGGTATCAATGCACCAAATATATCACCTACAATTTCTGAAAAACTAGCTCTTTTACTACGTATTAACTCATTATTGTTTTCATTGTTTCCAGTGTTTCTTTTTACGTGGTATATCTTTGGAAAAACTATTCCAAAATAACAACTTCCATACCACCGTGCAGGAAGCCTAAAGTAAGCCTTATTCCCGCATACATAATAAATTCCAGGAAAAACTGAATCTGTTCCTCCTTTGAGTCCCCAACCTCCAAGAATTAAAAATTGTGTTCACATTCACTGGTACCGATGAAAACATTGTTATAATCAGTCTTTAACCTATGAAGACAAATTTTCCCTGTCTTTACGAAATCCAGAGCCATTGCAGCTTGAGCTTTACCAGGTGTATAACTCCCTTCTTTCTCCGCCCAAGGTGGCAACTGAGCAACTGAGCCTTATGCTCTGAAGCTTTCTTTTGAAAATCATGTCTTCTATCTTCTACTAAATTCAAAAATATCTTTTCTTCTTCTAGTAAAGAACATGTTAGATTGTGTCTATGTGCATGTGTTATGTCTATCGATTTCATTGTTAAGAAAAATTCTCCCATAAACTGTGCGTCTTTACTACTAAGCACTGGGTTCATACTCTTGCGAATCGGAACCTCAGAAAATATCACATCTAAGTTTGAATAATAATACTGTAGCCTACCTGTTCTATAAAATAAACTTGTTAATACACTACATGATATTCCATATGTCAGTGGTAAATGATGGTATGTTAATCCTTCCGCTACTGATTCAGGTAACTTCATACAGACATAACAATTACTAACTTCCATTGTGTCTACATACTGAAACAATAACTTTGTGAAAACATTTAAACTAGTGTCGTTATCAGCTATTTCATGATGAATTTCTGCCTCATCTTCTGCCATTAATTCTACTCTATTGCCCTTCATGTTTGCTGTCCTCCCTTTAGTTTCATTATTAATCTTCTTATCTATTATCATAAGGTAAGGAATTGCTACAATCAGGACTAACCATACTATAAGCACCAATACTAGACTACATATGCAGATTGCACAGCATCTCCTACAACAATTTCGTTTTGGTCTCCCAGTAACTCTATCATCAGTAATTTTTCGACAAGGAAGATTGCTCTTCTTATCTCTTCTTCTTTTCTTTAGAGGATTCTTTTGTTTAGTCAGGGTGGTCTTATTTCTCTTTATTAATTCTACTCTTTCAGAGGTTATTCTTCTTTTTCCCCTCTCAATTTGATGTCCCAGATATTTAACAGCTGTCCTGCAAAACTGTAACTTTTCAGGTGAGACTTTATGCCCTTCCTCAGCCAAAAGATTTAATAATGCTATGGAGTCAACAACACAGTCTTCTCTGGTGGTCGACGCCACCAATAAGTCGTCGATATATTGGACTAAGACTGAGCTTCCTGGCATCACTAGTTTTTCCAGGCACTTTTTCAGTATCTGGTTGAAGATGGAAGGACTTTCTGTGTACCCCTGAGGAACACGATTCCACACATAGACCTTGTTCTCAAATTTAAATGAGAAAAGATACTGGCTGTCTGGATGCAATGGTATTGAAAAGAATGCTTGACATAAATCAATTACTGTGAACCATCCTGCATTCCAAGGGATCTGGTATAGAATTACTGCAGGATTTGGTACTATGGGACAACAAGGTTCCACAATCTTGTTTATTTTTCGCAGGTCCTGAACAATTCTATATTTTCCACTAGGTTTCTTTAATCCCATGATTGGTGAATTACATGGGCTACTCATTACTTCTTTTAGGATGTTTTGTTCTACCATTCGATTTATTTCTTCAATGATTCCTGCTTTTACTTCTGCACTCATTTTGTATTGTCTGGTATTTGGGAAAATTGCACCTTCTTTTACCATAATTTGAACTGGATCGATTTTTGCCATAAGTCCTACTTCTTTTCCGGTGAAATCCCATACTATTGGGTTTACTGTACCTTTTAATTCTTCTGGTAACTCATCTCTTGTTATTAACGAAAACATTTCGTCTATTTCTGTACCTTGTTTTGCAACCATAATTTTATATACATGGTCCTCATCTGGTGTCTGAACTGCCACACCATCTGGCGTGCAGAAAATTGTACAGTTCATTTTGCACAATAAATCCCTACCTAATAAATTCACTGGGCTAGAATCGCACACTACAAATTGGTGCATTTCTCTGAAGTTTCCTATTTTGACTTCCATTGGTTCTGTAAGAGGCGTTCTAATTCTTTGATTAGCTACCCCTACTACTTGGATATCTTCACCAGAGAGAGGAAGGTCTGGGATATCTGCTGATCTCACCGTAGACCTGGTAGCACCAGTGTCCAAAAGGAAAGTAATATCATTACCTTTCACATTTCCTTCAACATATGGACCAGACTGATCTACCTGTAAGGATGCGCCAAGTACGCACTCCTTCTTCCCTCTCTTAGGCACCGTCATGAGTTGAATTCACAGTAATTGTCCTGCAAAAGAAATTGTGATGTCATATAATCATTCTTACCACTCCCTCCTGGGTATCCAATGTCTGTACCATGCTTTGCTCTGCTTACATTACCCTGAACAGGTGGAGGTGGTAATTGACTCTGGGGATTTACACCCTGCTGTGAGTCATTCTGCGTCTGTGGATTCAAGTTTTGATTTGGGCCATTATTATTCCGAATCTTTTTACATTCGTCCTTCCAATGCCCCAATTTTCCGCATCCATGACAAGGAAATTTCTTTTTAACTTCATCTCTACTCATTCGTCCTCTAAATTTTCCACCATTTCCCGTATCACCACTCGTTCCAGAATCTTTTCCTGGATTTTCACTCGGATTTTCCAAATTAATTCCCTGTTTCTGTGCCATTTTCACCTGAGCCCACATCACTTTTTCCTGCAATTTCTTGTGTCTATCCTCAATATCGTCTCCACAATATTTCGCATATTTCAGAATTTTATCTATGGGCTTTCCCTGCCAACACAGCATGTGTTGTTTAATCATCTGGCAAATCTCTGGCTTCAGACCATAAACAAACCGATACACAAACTGACTCATGTTTTTGTCTCCAATGTCCTCAAATCCACTATACTGTTTAAACACCTGCAATAGACGCTCATAATAGGAATGTACTGATTCACTGGCTTCTTGGGTGGTTCGATCTATTTTTACCCAATCTGTTTCTTTCGGTGGTATTTTCCCTTTCAGGTATGTTATCACCTGCTGATACTTTTTCATTACATCATTTGACGGGGCACCTGTTTTCGGATCTCTGGGATACTCATCACTTGGCCAATCGACTGTGATCTTACAATCTGTCCATAAATCGGCAGGTACCACTATGTCAAACAGACCATCCAAATCCTTCAACAATACCTTTGACACCTTCACAAACCTTTCAACCTGCTTGTACCATTCAATTGGTTTTTCTCTCAATTTTGGAAAATCATTCGTAAATGATAAAATATCCTGTCTGCTCCATGGGACATGTACATATCCTCCTCCCGCAACTTCTCGCATTGGATACATCTGGTCTGCTTTTCCTGCTTCCTTCATCACATATTCTGATGCTGTTCTACTTGTTCGTGCTTCTTCCTTTTTCTTGGCCCACCTAGTTTTCCATTTATCTAGGTCTCCCCATTTTTGCAAGACTAACATTAATTCTCTTATTTGTAATCTTCTTCCAGAGGCATTCATATTTTCTAAATCTTTGTCTGAAAATTCTGCTCTATAGGGTTTCTGTAGTACCTTTGATCTCCCTATTTCTATTCCCATCTGTAGTGCTAAATTGGATAATTTTTCATGAAATATCCTTACATTTCTGGTGATACTCCTGCATAGGAACAATAATTCTTCTTCATCATAGGTATTTAAGCGTTCTAGTCCTACATTTCCTGCTATTATTTCTTCTAATTCGACTTTTTAATTTATGAATGTCCATTATTTTCGGAGGTGTGCACTGTTTAACTGACCCTTGCACCCATCTTTCTAGATCTTCAGGTGTTACTATGGTAGCACTTTTTGCTCCCGATGAAGTTACTAAACTTACATCTTTTGAACCTCCAGGTACATCTTTTCTTGGAGTACTATTTACAGAACCTCGAATAGGCAAGTCCATAAGTGATATTGTGGATTCACAGTCACTAAATTGATCCTCAATTATAACTGGAGCTTCAGGTCTGGGATTACTCACAGGAGTAGGTGCAAGTATGGGTGGAGGACAATTTCCCTGAGTACCATATAATGGAACTACTGGACCAATTGTTACAGGTATGGTCAACGAATCAGGATGTACTTTTATCTGAGTTATTTTCTGTATTAATTCTGCTCTGGTCTTTTCTAGGGCTTTTTTTTCTTTATCATGTAGTATTCTATTCGGGGTGAATTCATGCATTACCTGTGGCACTAATGGAGTTTTTGGTGGTGCACTTGGGGTGCATCCACTTGTCCCTTCCTGATATGGTGGGGATTTCTTAACATTTCCTCCATAAATTCGTCTTCAGACTCCTCATTTCTCATTAAATGTTTTGTCTTACCTGTACATTTGCCTCCTGATTTCTCTCCTTCTGTGAATAATGGATACAGTCCTTCTGTAATCATTGCCCTTCTCCATTGTTTCATCTGACCATCCCTAGACTCACGTAGATATCTGGGAAAAAATCCTGGATAACTCCTATTACTTCTAGATCTATCCCGCTCAAATGCCTCGGTTTCCCATTCTTCTAGAGCTTCGTACTGGGTTAATCTAGGTCTGGGTTCTAAATCATTCATCCTCAATCTCAAGTTTTGAAGAATTCTTCCATTGAAGGTACCATTCTCGGAAATGCTAATACTCCATCATTTTTGGTGTATTCTATCCAATTCTCCATCCATACACAGGTATGATAACCTCTCTCCATCATCATGAATGATGCTGGCGTTTTTAGCTGGTGGAATAATAATTCCTTCTCTAGTTTTGAGTGGTTTATCCTTTTTAAAATAGTTCTTAATCTTTTGCAGAAAGGACATTTTTCTCCTTTCTCCGTACATTCTATCTAATCTTCTGTGTACAAAATTATATTCTGCAAAACCTAGGAATCTCCTATCCGGACGAGTTCCTGTTAAAGTCGGATCGCGTTTTAACATGCAATCCTTATCCACTAAGAACTTTCCTTCTAAAATCTCGACCAATCAAATGTCTGCTATCTTTTATTTCCGAGCCAATCCTTGCGCTGCTTTTTGATGACGTTTCTCTGTCAACCCCTCTTTTACAATCTGCTCTTTTCTGTCCTCGCTGGTTTAACCAATCCCAGCGCGGCACCTGTGACGTCAGTACTACTCCTGACTACTGACCCCTCCTTTACAAGTGTCTCTCCACACCCGCTGTTTCAACCTACCACAGCGCGGCGTTTTGTGACGTCAGCTCCCTCTCCGGCAACTGACCCTCCCTTTACAAAAATTTACGCAAACTTATTTTCTCTATAAATCTTAATTAAATTTCAGTAACAACATAAAACATTCGCTATCGTGCCAGTTTCTTCTAAATTCGAAAAAGATAGTTTCTTCCACACTTTAGTAAAACCTTTCCGTTTACTAAAACATATACTACGAGTAAAACACTTCCGTCTACTCTTCACACAAGCTCCAGAAGTACCTGTTACTTCTCCAATGTTACCCTTACTAGGTGATATAACATCAAATTTTTATCAGCATACCCTTTTTGCTATTACTCACACGCATAGAGTCCCTAACGAGTACTGAAAGTCCTGCTTAACTTCTCAGTTCTAATTCTGCCTGACAGATAACCTCACTGCAGTATGGCTTCCACTTGCCACCCACTATTCTTTTTACCCGGGGTATTCTGGACAACATATAACAAACTCAAAATTTTAAGCGGATGTTAGTTCATAAAAATACAAATAAAATTCTCATTACCCAATTAACAAAAAGTAACCATAACCGTCCTCTGCTTACCAGAAAACTGATCCAGCGCAATATTAGCCAACAACATTCATACACCATATACTCACTTGGGCCCATACATTCACACTACACTAATACTTACGCTGGGTGTCAGATGTACTCTTTTATCAAAGTCCCTGCTACCAATTACCTTCTGATTGAAGAGTAATAACTTACCAATGGATCCTTTGCTAATTGGGAAGTTTAAAATGAGTGACATTCATTATAGTACATAATCCTGAAATAACCACTGAGTCAGGAAGTTTTAAAATGTTTATCTAAAGTTTTAGCAGAGTAAAATACAGAAAACACGGTACTTGATTGAAATACCCAAGAAAAAGCATAGAAATGATTTTGCTAATAAATGACGGTGTTTAAGGAAGAGGAGAAGATAGAGACAGCAGCGCAACTAAAGGTTGCAGTATAGTTACCTAAATGCGAGAACCAAGCCCCTTGGCCCAGGAGTTGGAAAAGATAGGACCCAGGAAGGATGAAGAGCAAAGACTTCTTCCAGGATCAGGACAGGACCGGTGACCTCTCTACAACGACGCCTGCGCCGTTCCCCTCTCTGATACTCGACTTCTCCTCGATTCTCCCATTCTAATGGACTCCGCCGCCCCCTCCTCAGGACCTCTTCTGGACAGGGATTCAGTCAGCAACCGATCAGCATGGCAGTCTGGAGCTAAGAGCTCTCTCGCAGCATGGACGCCTGTTCTTCGTGAAAGCATGCTCCTACTAATTAACTAATGCTATATTCTATTATACCCTTCTACGCCTATGTACCTCCCCTTAATGTTGCTAAAATATGGGACCACTACTTCTGATTGGACAGGGACAGGGGTGGATTCTCGCACCATATCGATTTGGCCTAAATTGTAAAGCCTATTATCTTTACGTTCCCGCCCCTTCAAATTAATACATTCGCTTTATTTCCCACCCGTCTCACGACAAATGTTATACATTTTACAGGGGAAAAGTATCATTTTGTCCTCCGGAACCATAAAGTACAGCATCTTCGGCCAATGGGTCATGGCCTTGGAAGACTTCCAAGTTGACTTCACTTGGCAGGCACACAGGACACATGCGCAGAACCATCTGTCTCTCGAGTTTCAAGTCACCAACCCAGGCCCAAGTTTACGAATTACTAAAAGTGCAAGAAGAAAATATTAAAATCACAAATAAAAAGTTTCACTGTATACCCACTTTCCCTACTCTATTCCCAATTAATTATAATACTATCCTGCATTAGTAGCATTAAGAAAACGACAATTTAATAATGACATGAGAGCAAGCTGAAGCATGTGAAAACATTTAGCGGCCATTTTAGTGCACACTGCGCAGAAGCAGAAGTTTTCCACCAAGCAAAGAAAGACGTCACACCATGTGATCAGGTTGCGACATGCGCAATGAAGTTCCCGCGCTTTAGCGGACATTTTGGATTACAGACAAGCGTTATTCATTAGTAAAACACATAGGCAAGCTTCTGTCCCTCTTGTGTTTGTGAATGCAAAGGTTATTTTTGACAATACAAGTTTAATAAATTAATACTATGAGGAGAATTGCGTACAAGCAAGTTTCATTTTTTGAAACCTTGCTCCATCACTTCCACAACCCTACACTATCTGACTCTTTATCTTACTCTTTCATTCTTTTTCATCCATGTTTTCTCTCTGTGTCACTATTTTCTTGTCTTTCTCTTGCTCTCTTTTTTCTGCCTTTCTCTCTTGTGCTGTTGGTTAAAGTCTGATGATGAAAAATAAGTCCCAGTCTCTTAAAACTAGTGCTGATGACCATCACCAGCACAAGCTAAGCATTGGAAAGGTAGGATGGCAAGGAAGTTCTGGGAAGTTGAATTTAGGCATCTGATTAACTGATATTAGGAAGGTACCTTGTTGAGGTAATAATTTGAAGGTCTTTCCATTTAGAGCTGTGTCAATTGGGCACACAGGTTTGAAGACTGGTTGTTCCCTTATGGCGAGCCTATGCAGCGATTGCAATATCCAAGCCTGTAAGTCAATGCATCTAGAGTTGGTGTGATCTGGTGCTGCAGGGTCAAGCAGGGTAAAGGATTCCCCAGGTGCTATAATGCACATTTACATAAGACAGAAACTTGAGAGATGAAGGACAGGGCAGTGCCCTAAACCCCCTAAGGTTTTGCACCTTAACGCTGGACTGAGGAGTAAGCCCTAGGGATGTTTGTCAGTTGTAGGTTCAAGGAGCTGGATTTCGGTGTTGGGTGTATTTAAACATTGTACAGTACACTTTAGGCAGGCACCAACTTGCTACTGATCTTCATTCATGAATACATACTTACTTACTTACTTATGCCTACTACCCCTTCTGGGGTATAGACCATCAGCCAGGACTCTTCCGTAATCTCTGTCCTGTGCGCCATTCACGAATATTTGAACTGACATAGATTGTTCTGGTGTGTTTAAGTATCAGTCTGGCAACGAGAATCTGTGAAGATACTAAATGTCCATGTTTACTAACAAATTTTAGCGTTCAGATAGACAGAGCAGCTCTATAGGACTAGGTTGAGAACACAATGTGATTATCACAAGGGGAACAGGTGAGAGCAGGACAAATTCGTGGAATGCTGGAGCCATGTGGATGCACCAGAGTGGGAGGGAATTTAATACATAGATATAGAGATGAGCAGGCAAGTCACTGCTTCAACCTATTGAGCATGTATTACATGCTTGAGGGATTTCATGACAGACATTCACAATACTAATCTCAGCAAAAAATTAACATATATTGCTAACCTCAGAGCCAGAAACCAAAGAATCATCCAGGAAGTTTCTTGGTGCTGTGGGGGCGCTTGTGTGAGATCACTACCATTTAACTGTTCGAAAGGCACATGATTAGGCTGCAACCAATATGACCAGTCAGCATTAGATTCTTCACCAATGTTCTTTCAAATTATCTCAGCTTGTTGCTGAGTAAGTTTCACCAACTGTCTCCTATTCCTTCACCCTTTGCCCTCAAGTAATAGAGCACTTCTGCCAACTCTAACAACTTGCACTGGTGCTGTAAATTTGGACTCATTTTTACTGAATCTAAACAGTCTTTTGATTAGCACCCAGCCTTCGAAACAGATACTCAATTGTCTACAAAGTTATGTCTTTTTTATCATAGTTACTTTTCATCTTGGCTTAATTAATTCCCACATTTGAAGAAGCCTCCCTTTTGTTATCATGTATTACAATATTACCCTTACAACTTACATCCTCAAGACAACCAGAAAACAAACCAGTGTGAACATCTCTTCCCTTGAGTACGGAAAAAGGGGTTACCCCAGTTGTACAACGTGATGAAGTGCTATAACTCCACACTTTCTTCTTAGGAACTTACACACATCTGGACCAGACATGAGATCAGTTTGTATGCCTTCTTTCACAAAACTTGTTTCCTCGCTCCACCAAACCATTCGAAGTTGGCAAATACAAAGCAACTCTCAAATGTTTTACATCATGGCTCTTTAGGTACTCACACATACCGTCAGATGTAAAATGCATACCATTGACCATGACAACTTCTTATGGAGAACCTTTAAACAAAAACATGTTCACGAAAATTGATGATATTTTCAGTGTTGGAGATTCCACAAAAGAAAAATTCATCCACTAAGAATAACAGTCAGGGCCGGACTAGGAACTAAAACCGGCCCTGGCAAAGTGCTCGGCCGGCCCCCCGGTGGGTTGGGGGTGTGGCCGAGCTGTTTGCCAGGGCCGGTTTCGGCCGATTTTGTTGCAGGGGGCGATATTGCAGCTATGCTGCAAAAACGGCCCCCTGGGGCCCAAAACCGGCCCCCACCCTGGCGGCCCACCGGGGAAATGCCCGGTTCCCGTTACGGCCAGTCCGGCCCTGATAACAGTCAACAAAGAGAATCAGATACCTCATTTTGATCGGGAGTGTGAATACGGCCCAGAAAAATCCATACCTGTTTCTTTCTAGAGCCCCATCAGGAGAAGGGACGGGGACTAAAAATGCGAGTACTCATACGATGCGTTTCTAATCTAGTTCTACCTCAATGTACCTAACCTAACCTAGGTGTAGGGAGAGGTATGAAGTAGGTGAAGTATTCCTTACTATGGTATACTAAGAGTATGTTAAGCCTAGTATGCCTAGTATGCCAAGAGTCCCTCTAGGTTCTAGTCAGCTCCATACCTTTAGAATGAGAGAGGTGGGAATCTCTTGCCAGACTCGAACTCCAACACCCCGCAAGGGAAGTCAGATCACTGGAAGCTGGACTCTCTGCGTGCAGGGATGACAGCGTCTTCTCAGTACGTCAGGCCAGGAAACGGGCTCCTCTGAAGTCGAGGTCTCCTCTGATTTACAGGGGCTAGGGAAGGTATATTTATACCTGAGAAGTACCTAAGAATGTTAGCATTGACGTGAATCGGACAGAGGAAGACGTCATGAATGAACCCCTAAGGAATAATGGTTCATGCATAATATATGATTCCTTGAAGAAATCAATAGTCCTGTGCTAGGGAAACTCCCGCAGCCTAAGGGTCTGTTCTTCATGAACTCGTTGTGACGTTAGGGTGGACGGATGTCGGAGACCATGCCTGTATTTGTAGTGCACGGTTTAATGCCTAAATAAGGACTGGGATTTTATGCCTATATAAGGTGATGATACTGGAAAGCCCGTTTATGGACACCCTAAGAGGAATACAACACCCACTCCACTTTCGTGTGTACGATAATACTAAAATGCTAAACATTTAAAATGCTAAACATTAAATGGAGTACCGCATATTTAAAAAATATGTCTTAAAAGTATTAAAAAACATAGTAAAAATGCAAAAGGTACTGTACATATTAAGCAATGCTTTTCATTTCAGGCATAAAGTTCGAAATTAAATGCAATTTGAATGAAAATAAGCAGTAATATTTACATGTGACAAAAATGATCGATAAGTTGTTCAAAAAATCAAAATCATTTCATGTCTTGAAGATTAATGAACTGTTTTCGACACACAAGATGACTAAATGTCCGTGGAAGTACCGCGAAGTCTGTACTATAAGGCTAGTTCTACTTTAAGCAGATTGAAGTGCCATTTTAGTTCGAAATAATGGGAAAAAGTTCAATTTTGGAAGAGTTCCAAGAATTTGAAGTATGAAGGCCAAATTGTTACTGCATCTCTGGAACACTGTATGCTGAATCAGAGTCAGTTTACGGGTCTGGTGTAAACAAGAGATCATCTATTTCTATAGACAAAACATCATCCACTGAAGTTGGTGTCAGTTGGAACACCTCGTGTAGTAGATTAATTGCACAGAGATGTGAAGCATCGCTTTCAGCATAGGTTGCCGCAGCAATGTTCTCGTCCGTTGTTACCTGTGTGCCTGTAGATCTTTCTCGTACCTCAACAGCAGCCGGAAGCGTCTGTGAGATCTCAATGAATGCTGACATCAGGATTGGTAGCCTCTGGGGACAACACAGAGCATGGGCCGTTATCGGGACCAGCAGAGTATCGACGTCCGTTGGCGTTGCTGATGGAAATGTGAGACAGGTGTCTAACACTCATTCTTCACCGCATAGCAGGCATCGTAGAACAGGTAAGATGCAATCTTGCCAGATTGGTCTGAATGACAGGAACCACGTGGTATTCAGGTCCCGTAGACGCGAGTCATGCCCAATAGCTGTACTATTCGCTCACGGCACTTTCTTTCAGGAGAGCTTTCTCCATTTCGCTCGGAGTGATGTCTGCGAATAGGCTGGCCATAGCGCAATAGCAGGAAGAGAAATAGAATTCCGGCAACAAGTGCTAGAATTAATGGTATGCCACCAAACACCGAATGTGCAAAGTTCGGGATGATTCCGAGTATTGCCTGGAAAGGTGCTAACAGACCGGAGCAGATGCTCTTAAATACATGTACAATTCCGGTTGTATCAGACATGTTAAAGATACGTCCTTTCATTTCCACGAAATGTATAGGGCAGTTTGTACGTATTAAACTCTGTATCTCAGCCGAAGTCCTTGCTACTTGTAGATCATAGGTTTCTTTGGCCGAGGTCAAAGGCACTGTTTGTTGTAAAAGCATGGCTTTCATTCTGCTCAAAGTATCAAATCTTTTATAAGAGACATTCAGCGAAAGCCATAGAGGCGACTCCCTGACTGTGTCTATTGGGGCAAACAATACTTGCATACAGCAAGTGACCCTGGAGTTGACCGTTACTAGATATGGGATGCCTGGCAACATGCCGCAGCAACTCTGATCATTCAACATGAGGTAACTCCCATTCGAAAGTTGTCCAAACGTTGGATTAATCACAGCAGCTGGTGTACCCTGCTGATGGCAAGACAAATTTGCCACAGAACCATTGCAAGCCCCGTGTAAAGAAATGTCCTGACATATAAGTGAACCGCTCAGTGCACTTTTACAGTGTATACCGCTCAAAAACACTTCACGATCCCCACTCCAACATCTATATGTATACGGTAAATCCCAAGATGTCTTAATGTATTCCTTACCCAACCTTTCATATTTGCCTGCTTGCATTTGTCTGAGGCAATACTGAAACTGAAAAGTAGTCACAGGTAATGTTATTTTGCCACGAATAAGCCATTCTGTAGCTGGTTTTTCTGCCACTGTGAATGGTAACTTTTCCAGTTTTTCAGTGCTCAGCACTGTATACTTTGCTCCTCTTTGTGCCAGTTCGATCTGTTTATCAGTTAGATTGTATTCTGCAAACAGAGCTGACGTGTTGATAAAACGCCAATGCACATAGCCCGCACGCAAAGATTGCAGCGTCCAGCTTAATAACACAATAGAACGTAATTGAGACTGACCGTGTTGTAACATCGCCAAATCTTGTTCTATTATGTCGATAGCAGAGGATACAATGCCATCCAATGAATATATTCTGGAGGACAAAGTTGTTAACCCATTGTCGACCACAGAGAGTGTTTTCTCTAAATTAATACGATCAAGTTCACGTATTCGTTCTGCGGCCTCCATCTGTGATACTTTCCATGCTTCATTATAGGCAGCATAAATGCCGGCATATATGAAACGTTTTTGACGCGGTTTCTTGGTCCAAGCAAGAATTCCCTAAGGTCTGCGTCCTTTTTAAGTAAGGATAAGTGTTGTTTCACATCCTGTAGTGTAGACTTATGCAGCCAATCGAGGCATAATTTTCCTACACTGTCTGTTGTTACTACCCCGGATGCTGTCTTTGGACGTATCTTGGGTCTGGCCTATTAATAGTAAAGCCCTGAGTTTTATTCAGGAATCTTTCCTGACAGTTATTCGTGTCTGTGGGCCAGATCAACCATTTTTTCCAATCAGGATTAGATCTGTTGAGTTGTAGTATATTGTCAACTGTCACCACTGCCTGTGTATCGTTATCACTTGCAGGTGTTGGTACAGAAGGTGTGTTCATCTCCTTGATCTTGGCTAGTCCAAGACAAGATGTTTGTTGGATGGTTTCATTCAAGAACATTATTTGTTCAGGGATGATACAGGCTCTAAATAAAGCTTCTATCCCCTGCACTTGCCAATCTTTAGTACCCCAGACAGTTTTTGTGTCCATTGTGTCTTTCCATAAGTCGAAACCCTGTCTAGACAGTTGGGCAATAAATGCTGCAGAGTATTAGTTAACATAATTTTCAGTCCTGTTTTGTTTACATTTCTAAAGTAAAATGTTTCTGGGCAGATGTATTGTAACCTGAAAAATATGGACACTTACTAGCAAATGTTTTTGAACTACCTTTTGGTGGTGTAGGACAATGTTCCCATTGGTTAAACATAAACACATTTCTTGGATATGCAGATTTATGCAAATAATGATGACCATAGTGGTTATAACAATACAGTTGTTCATAGTCTGATGAACCCTAGCAGATTTTTCTAGGTCATACATTATGTCGTTAACAGTCTCAAAGTCCCAATCATCTGAATAGGTACTGGACGTAATTAGATCACTTAGTGAAATTTTAAACAAATGTGGAATGTTCAATTGTTCCGTCGGGCCGAAGATGTCAAAATCTGTTTTGTCCCACCCTATACCATCCTGTATAGGAACAGCTGTGATGTTCACTGATGACAAGTCTCTTGCTTCACGATGGGAAGATTTATGAGGTTTCAAAAGTACGTTCACATCCTTTCCTTCAGTGTTCACATGGATGTATCTGCCACTTATAAGCACGCTCACAGTTGTAGCCAAAGCTAGCCAGAGCAGGAAAACAAATAGTCCAGATATAATCCAGAGTTCAATCCATGGAGAAACCAAATAAGTCTTTTTCAGAAAGTGAAGAAAGTCTTGTACTTGCTGCTTGAAGTTGAATGATGCTGGCGTCGTTTCAGGTTCACTCGGATCTTCTGAGAACGTATCAAAGTTAATGAAATAGCCAGAAGCAGTTCTATCAATTGTTGGAATTGCATCAGGATTTGTAGAAATCACTGGAACCAGTTGATCACTTGCTACATTGGTGTAGACAGGTGTATTTGGACGAACTGTTACTTGGTTTTCAAGAGGGATGAGTTCCATAGCGTTGTTGCTTAGTCCTCCATCTGTTACAGCGAAATTCTCGATTGTTATCAGTCTTTCAGTCTGAACCTCTTGGATAGTAGCGAGAGGAGTGCGTCTGCTACTAGGTCGGAGTCCACGAGGCCTACTATTTAGTATTGGCCACATACTGTGGTTTGATGAGGTCGATGGACACAAATCTTTTCTCCTTTCTTCCAGCAAGGGGCGGCAGAAGTACTGTTCTTGTTCCTTGAACTGCTAGGACAGGTACTGGTTGTCTGTAAGAAGGTCCAAATTCCTTCTTGTCCGCAATCTTTTCTCTGACTAGATTCCCAACTTTTGGAATCCAGACAGGCCTTGCTGGGACCGCCGATTTTTCCCCAGTGGTGGTTGGCTGTAGGAATACGTTGCTTTGTTTCGTTCTTAACTCATTCAGTTCCTATAAAACAGCCAAACCATCTTTGATATCAAACAGTTTATTTTCCACCACTGTGCCTACGTGTTCAAGGTCTGGTACCCACATTCTTGTCCCAAATAGGACCTCATATGGAGTGACCCCCCCTAGAGAACTTCTTGGCAGGTTGTTCAATGAGCGATGGACCCCATTAAGGTGTTTGACCCACCCATCACCCGAACCTAATACCCTAGCTGTTATAGACTGCTTTATGTCCCGGTTTTTCCTTTCCACAACCGAATTTCCCTCAGGATGGAATGGAGAGGAGTACCGCAATGCAACGCCCAGACTGGCCATGGCTTCTTTGTAAGCCCGAGAGCTAAACGCAGGACCCTGGTCAGAATGTAGCGTGCCTATTGCGTATGTGCCGATAAAGACTTGCAAATCTTTTATAACAGTTCGAGCGTCAGCCGAGCGCTGAGGCCATATCCATAGGAACCTTGATTCAGTATTTGTGGGATTGCATTTGTCCAGAAGGACGCATGCGCGTAGATAGTCAAATGCTGTCTAACAGTGGTGTCTGTACTGGGTTGCCGCTATCGCAGCATGGTGTCTGGTGGCTTTCCCGCTGTAATTTACAGACTAAGCAGTTGTTGATGAATATGTGAATTTCTGTATTCATTCCAGGCCACCAGTACATCTCTTTTAACGTCAAAATTGTTTTAGAGATCCCTTGATGTGACAGACCCTCCCCAAATGTGTTTCATAAATCAAGGCTGCTCTACGTTCCATGTTTGGAATTACCCTATCCCCCACTCCAGGGATTCGAGCAAAGGAACGTTGTTCGCATCAATTACATAAGAGTACTTGAGTGGAAACTTTTGGTAACGCTGCACTGCTGCCCTTGCTTGAAGCATTGACAGCCAACATTATCTCACCGTCTATTTTCGTTTTGGAGCGAGTGATCGCAGCTACGGAAGCCGTCTGAACAGCCCCCTTTGCGGCTTCGTCAGCCAATGAATTCCCTGCAACGTGAACGCCATCACGTTGATGACTCAGTGTGTGGATCACGTGAGCCTTTGGTAGTTCATTTTTCAACTGAACTACTTGTTCCCAAAGCATTTTGTGCTTTATTGTGCCGCCTTTCGCATCTTTGAAACCATTTTCAAGACAGTTTTGTACATATTCATTATACGACTGAACACAGTAAAAGGAATCGCACACTATTAGTTTGGGGAATTCTCGATCTGTACTTTCAAGTGCCAGTTTGAATGCTTGTAGTTCAGCTCGCTGAGCTGTACAAACTCCTAGAGACTGAGTTTTTGTGACGATAGGTCTGAAGATGCCATTTCGCATGCGACCTTTAACGATCGCACATGCTGCACTGTAAGCTTACTCCCTGTTGCGGGTTGTGCGGATCCGTCAGTGTAAATTATGAATTCGTACTGATCGAGAGGCAGAATCTCAGTGGGCAGAGGACATTCTTGTTTATATTGCAGGAATGCTTGTGTTTTTAAATCTGGATCAAAAACATATTCAACATCTGTTGCAGCAAGAGAATTAACCCATTGTATCCATCTTGGATGTAGTGCTTTAGCATTTGGAATGCTTGCTTTTGTAACCGCTTCTAAAGCTGGTACCGGGGTTACGACAATAATGCGTTTCCCTTGGGCTAAGGCTCTTTCTTTTGCTACAGCCGTTTGAACTGCTGTCAGAATTTTATCAGTTGAACTGAAGCGCATTTCCGCTTGTGTGTACAAATGAGATTTGTATGTGATTGGTATTTTCTCACCCTCATTGAAGGTTAAGTAGGTGAATCCGCATTGACCCGAAATTATTCGGATCACCAAATTTCGTTGACTTACACGTGTTTGTAAGTGATTTGTTGCTAACATGTTAGCCTGTAGTGAACGCAAGATTTCTGTGTGTTCCTGTGTCCAGTTTTTGATTGAAAAATCAGGTTTGATTAATGCGTAGAGAGGTTTAACCCTTTCTGCGTAATTTAGAATGTATGTTCTTCCAAAGTTTAGGAAACCCAGGATGGATTGTAAGTTTTTTAGCGTTTTTGGAGGTTGGAGCAGCGCACACTTTTCTAAAAAGTTAGCTGCCAAGCTCTTGCCTTCACTTGAAAGCTCATATCCTAAAAATAGGACATTGAGATGGGCAATTCGGGACTTTTTAAAGTTGAACTTGTAGCCCTCAGAGGCGAAACCCAGTATAATGGTGCTCACCCTGTTCAAGTGTTTGTCCAGGTCATCGTCTGTCAGATAGATGTCATCGACATAGGACAATGCCTCATTGTCATAAATTTGTAGTAACTCCGTTACCCTCGCTGAGAATAACCCTGGGCTGTTCTTGAACCCTTGTGGGAGTCGACAAAAGTGACGCTGGGTCCCCATTATGGAGAATGCTGTTAAGTACCTGCTTTCAGGTGCTATGTTTTGACAACCGAAACCATTTGAGATGTCTAATGTTGTTTTATATTTTTACGCACAATGTTGTTCATTAATGCTGTGCTATGTGCATTTTGCACTGCAAATGTTTTAGAACAAGTGTTTAAGTGTCTGTAATCCAAAACTAGACGATATGTGTTGTCTGGTTTGGAGACAGGAAACAAAGGATTGTTCATTGAGGAGGTGCATGTTTCAATCACCCCTTGATATTCAAGTTGATCTACGATCTCCCTGACCTGTTTTTTTAGCTTCTTGCTTTATAGGATACTGCCTTTGTGCAGTTGGTTCATGTTTTAGATGTATTTTATAGTGAGGTGAGTCCTCATCTCATCCTACATGATTTTTATATAATGCTGGGGCCTGGGCCACTGCCCATTTCCTGGCATATGTATATTTTAGATGAATTGGAATATGGTTGGAGAAGGCAGGCATAATAATGTCCTCGCCGTGTGGGCACTCCCTGACAAATTGTGGTGGCCAGTCTTTTTCTGCTAGAAGTATGTCATAGCCCCTTGATAGTCTTTCCCAAAAGTGCTTTCACCTGTCTAGGTATGTCTCCCTCCATCCGGAGTGTTATTTCATATAACTTTTGTGGAGTACTAACCCTGGTGTCTACAGTCTCTACTGTAATGTACTCATTCAAGTCCACTATCTCCAGAAGTTCCTTCAGGTTCTGGCGTGCTATTGTGACTTCTGCTGCACTGTCCAGCATTGTCTGAGCCCATTCTCCGTTCTTGAGTTGTGTTCTCAGTATTCTCGGCATGTTTGATCTTTAGACCTGCTACTTTCTTTTTGGAGAATTGAGGTTTTGCTTTAGTTTTTGGAGCGTGTTTTTCGTCTTTCGATTTCACGCGTTCTTCTCTATGTTCCGATCGTCCTCTTCTTTCCGAAGTCTGTGATGAGATCTGAAAGGGATGAGAGAAACGTGTATCAGTATCTTGATACCTGTCAGGCTTTCTCAAATTATCCCTATTCCTGAGGTTATACCTCCTTTCAGAGGGCTCCTTTTGAGGAGACCTACCTCGGGATTGAGAACGTTTCTCATTTGAATTTTGTTTATTAGTCTCCCACTTCTTTTTAGAAGATGTAGGAGTTTGTTTAATTGAGTCCTTCTCAGGACTTTCAGATAGCTTCGGCTTCACTGGTCTTCCACCCAAACTATCTCTGCCTAATTCTGCATAAGATTGTTCAATTATTCTGGGTAGCTCAGTTTGATGTTCTGTAACATCAAATTCCCTTAATTTTGGCGGATCGCCACTGCTGCTGCCTCCCTTTAATATTAGATAATATTATTGTTGAGCTGGTCGAAATTTTTCAGTAATTTCATACCTAAATTTAGAGCAGGCTCTGCCCCGTATTCATTTTGAATTTGTTTCAGGACATCAGGTATTACCGCAATTGACGGAATGCCATGTGTTTTAGTATAGATGGCAGCAAAGACTGAGCCCCAAGTGGTGCAGTCTTCCAGTTGTGGTGTGATCCCCATTGGTAATCTGATTGTCAGTATTCTGTGTTTCTCATATGGGCTAGTATTTGGAAATACTGCTTCTATTTGAGTAATCTTTTGAGCTATCCAGAATGGAATTTGCTCACGTTTTGTGGGCATTTTACCCATGACTGCGTATAGAGTCTGTGGTGTAATTTTTAGTGTATTCCCCTGTTGGGGAGTTTGATTTGGAATGGTTAATGGTTGTTGGACTGTGAAAGTCCGCATGACATATTGAACCAATTGTCTGTAGATTTTTATTAACTCTGTAAGTTGAGTAAGTAGTTCCTCATCTGACATTATATCCAGTTCAGGATGAGGTGTGTAGCCAGCTAGAATCGGCCATGTTGCTCCTGGTCTACCTAGTGGACCGAGCCTGGTAATGTTTTTGTGATGTTTTAGGGCGCCTTTAAACCAGAGCTGATGCTCCTGGTATGGTAATGGAATTTCAATATCCTCGAAAGGAATGTATTCCTCTGGTGGATCATCTTCTTTGTAGAAGTGAAACATGTGTGTTACTGGATTGGATTCAGAAAATATTACCCATGAATAGAATACCTCTGTCTGAAAGGATTCGTGTGCCTCTATCACTGAAAACTGCTCTACCTCCTCTTGGTGGTAGGCCATGTTTTATGAGTTTTAGAGTGATGGCTCTTCTTAAATTTGGAGTGATGTCTATAACACCCTCCTCGGTTTCAATAAAACCTGTAAAGTTAAAAACTGCTGCTTGGGCTGGATCAGCCGCAGCTCCACCGTTTCCGGCGTCATTGTCGGAGTCAGGCATTTTTGTTTTTGAAAAATGTAGAACAAGTTTCAAGGAAACAAAGATAAGGCGCACAATATTTTGGAACACTGTATCCTTCAACGTTGAGAAAACCAAACAGCTAATATATAGGGTACTGCCCTATGTAGCCGTGGTGGATACTTAACCCTGCCCACTCCAGACGTCTTTTGGAGTATATGGGTAGGGGTCTCTGAGAGAAAAGCACGGCTGAGTTACTCAGTATCTAACGTTGAATTACCGCCTTACCAAACGTTGGGCGCCATGTAGTGTAGCTCCTATTTCCCTAATAGGCTCTGCGCATTGGAATAATATATCCTATAGGTTTGACATAGGACTAAGGTCAGTATGTCCCTATTGAGTATATTAAACTTAATTACTTGTGCCAGCTAGCTCAGAGGCCACTAGAAACTCCTTGACGTCAAGAAGGGAGTAGTTTCTGGCAGCCGCAAAACATGACCACTTTGTTTCCCTTTAGAATCAGAACCTGTCCCAGAGTCGTGGAAACAATAGATAACTATTTCACTCCAGCTCAATCGTGCATGCTTAGTTTTCTCCAAGTTACACAGAAAGAACAGACGGGCGTTTCAATAAAAGATTTATTGAACAGTCTTGTTTCTGGTGTAAGTAAAATGTGCTGTTACGATCACAAGACAGTATGCGAGATAAATAATGTACAGTGTGAGCAGTAGAAATAAATAATACTGCGATAGCATTATCTTTTAGTATATATGCATTTACATAAATGACACAGACTAAAAATGTGAGTACTCATACGATGCGTTTCTAATCTAGTTCTACCCCAATGTACCTAACCTAACCTAGGTGTAGGGAGAGGTATGAAGTAGGTGAAGTATTCCTTACTATGGTATACTAAGAGTATGTTAAGCCTAGTATGCCTAGTATGCCAAGAGTCCCTCTAGGTTCTAGTCAGCTCCATACCTTTAGAATGAGAGAGGTGGGAATCTCTTGCCAGACTCGAACTCCAACACCCCGCAAGGGAAGTCAGATCACTGGAAGCTGAACTCTCTGCGTGCAGGGATGACAGCGTCTTCTCAGTGCGTCAGGCCGGGAAACGGGCTCCTCTGAAGTCGAGGTCTCCTCTGATTTACAGGGGCTAAGGAATATATTTATACCTGAGAAGTACCTAAGAATGTTAGCATTGACGTGAATCGGACAGAGGAAGACGTCATGAATGAACCCCTAAGGAATAATGGTTCATGCATAATATATGAGTCCTTGAAGAAATCAATAGTCCTGTGCTAGGGAAACTCCCGCAGCCTAAGGGTCTGTTCTTCATGAACTCGTTGTGACGTTAGGGTGGACGGATGTCGGAGACCATGCCTGTATTTGGAGTGCACGGTTTAATGCCTAAATAAGGACTGGGATTTTATGCCTATATAAGGTCATGATACTGGAAAGCCCGTTTATGGACACCCTAAGAGGAATACAACAGGCCTTAACCAGACACAACTTCGGCTATATCGCGGATGAGGAAACGGTATGACTTAGATATTCTAATTCCTCAGTTGGAAATGTACACTTGTCATGCCTAATGGTCATGCCTCTCTGTGACAAAATTGACAATACTTTCTTTAAAATGTTATTGTGTACCTCAATAGTTTTAACAAATACCAAGATATTGTCCTGATATGCCTGCGCTCCTGTTACATCTTGAAACAACTTCTGGAACAGACTAGCTGCTGACTCAAAACCAAATGGAAGTCTGAGATATTTATAAGCACCAAATGGTGTTATAAAATTAGTGGGTTTCTGCAACACTGGTGTCAAAGCAATCTGATGATAGGCTGATTGTAAGTAGATTATGGAAAACCACCTTGCACCCCTAACTTGCTTATCAACGCATGTATTTTAGGTAGAGGGTGGCAATCCATCACAATGTTTTTATTTAGGGTGTGGAATTTAGTGAATAAACTGATCTCTCCGGATTTCTCATGAGCCACAACCACTGGTGCGACCCACTGAGAAGAGTCACAAGGCACAATGCTACTCTGGGAACGTAGATCTTCCAACAACTGTTTGAGCTCGTCTCTCACATTGAGTTGAACAGGACGAACCTCATGAACTACTGGTTGTACTTGAGGTTTTAGTCTAATGTGATAGTCAAGCCCTTTTACAACTCCCACTTGTTCATGGAACACCTTACTAAACTCATGCAAGATGCTCCCGATCATCTTTTCAGTGCTGCTAACTTATGCTACCAGCATATCACCAACGACTTTAGGGTTCTATGACCCTGGTTTAAGATATAAACCCATTTGGGCCAAATCCTGCCACCCAATTATGTCCTGCCCCCTAATTGCAACAATAACTTTCCATGACGATTTCTCTACCAAGACATTCTAACTTAGCTGTAGAGTAACCCAAAACATCAATGCATTGGGATTCCCATCAGGAGGCATGAAAGACACATTGTCCTTCCATTTGTCATAAAATATTTTGTCTTTGAGAATAGTGATTGGAGAGCCCAAATCAACCATCACCTGCAAAGAAATGGTGTCAATTGTTGAATCACATAATTGCTCCATTTACACAAGTAGCACTGGAACTACAATTGCACTCTACAGTAAAAATCTTATTGCTGAGCTTCTCTGAACATGTGTCATCCACCACGTCCACACAGTTGATTTTCATGGATGTCTTGTTGCTTTTACATACAACCTGAAAATGACCAGTTTATTTCCATGGCAAGCAACACTTCCCAATTGCTGGACATCCAGGATAATTAATAACATGGTTCTCGGATCCACAACGGTAACAGGTACCCATGGGTTTCTTACTTGTGTTCCTCCAATTTTTCCCACGCATGTGTACTAGACATACCGGGTTTAAGTGCTGTTCTGAATCAGAGGTAGTAACCCTACTTATGACAGTTTCCGCATTAAGACTTTTTGTGGACACCTTAGTTAGCTCAATACCTTTGGTTGAGTCAATGACCTCTAAGAGTGTTGGGTTTCTACAATTCAATAATCTCTCCTGAATTTTCCTTAAATGACAGTTAAACACAAATTGATCTTGAATGTAAACATCCAAATTCACCCCCAAATCACATGTTGTGGATAAGACTCTTAGTGCAGACACGTATTCCTTTACACTTTCCTCAGCTGACTGGTTCCATTTGAAAAAATTGTGCCTCACAAGCATGATACTCGGCTCTTCTGAATATTGTTTGCTGAGCCTTTTCAATTGCCTCAATGTAAATATTCCAATTTGCATCACCTGATTGTACCTGCGGTGCTGGCACTGCAGGTAGATTATCAAAAACCTGCTGAGCAGCTTGCCCCAGACTGCCAACTAATAACACAAATTTACGTGCAGGACTATACCCAGTTGAGTCGATAGCTACCAAATGATTTTCAAACAATCTCAACCATTGTGACTATTTTATTTGTGGGTTGCCAGGTTGTGATAGAAACAGTGGGGGTTGAGTGATTTGTTGAACACCTGCCATGCTGAAGGATACCTATATGGATAAGTAACAGCAAAGGCCAATAAACTTATGAACTCAAATTTGCCATCAAAGTAATTTTTTTATAAATAAGAGCAAAATTCTGTACCTGTTCCAGTGAATGAATTAAGCTTTTGAAGCAAGGTGAACTGCATTGTAAATCCAGAGGAAATTCACACAGCCAACAGGGAAATGGCCGCCTGCATGCAGGTTGTTATGCAATGCTACCAGGCTAAGATGGCTGATGTGACTACACAGTACGCCTATGCACGTACAAGTGTCAGGAGATGCACGGCTTGCTGATGAGTGACAATAAATACACTCATGCGCAGCAGCTCGATAGTTAGTGCCGCGTGAGCGAATAATGTTGGTGCCGCACAGGCTGGAGGGCACATTGGAAAGCTCAAGACAGGCTCGATATAGACCGCTCCACTGCTTACTAGAATAGGAACTCACCAGCAGCTTGCCCTAACAGGGATGATGAGACCGAGTCGGTGGCACCGGGTTGTGGAATCTGACCAAGCGGCAAATACCAACAAAGGTCCTGGTTCCAGCCACCGCATCAGCAAGCGAGATCCACAATTAAAAAATTGTGGCATTTCCTGGCATCAGTGGGCTGACCTTCGCAAGTGGAGCACTCACCACCAATCTGTAATGAGTTAGGGCAACCAGGAGCAAAGTGAGTTACAGTTGATTTTAATTAGCATAAAGTCGCTTAGGATGTGAAGCAGCCTGTCAGTCTTGGATCCAAACCTCCAGTGACTCAACGGTGTTTGAATTCGAGGTTGTCATTCTGCTCCTAAACGTGGGATGCATTTGTAAGAATAGACACAAAAAGCATCATGCCCAATTCAACATCATTGCCCAACATGCCCAATACTACAACTCCCTATGCTGTATGTTCGCAAGGGCTGAGTACTTTCTCTGCAGTTGAAAATAGGACGTGGCACAAGGCAGGGCTGCCAATTGTCTTCATTACTATTTGTCATCTCCTTGGAACTGCTGGTGTGTTGTAACAGAAAGATGGAGCATACCATGAGCTGTATGTCTCGGGTGGCTTGCATAAAATCTGCTGTATGTTAAAAGCCTCACACTAGAACTTGTCCTTGTGATGGACAAAGTAAATACTTTCATTCGGTCTATGCGTTAATCCTAGGGAAATCATGCCGGTCCACTTTGAGAAGAGAAAGTGCAGCCAAGATTGACAGCATAGCTCTACAGTGATTGAAGTGGACATGCAGTACTTTCAAGTATCTAGGAGCCTATATTTATTACTCAGATAAAGACTTACTTTTGGGAAATCTGCTTAGAATGCTCAAGACATTAACTGTGTGGAATTCTGGAAAAAAACTTTCATTCTCTATAAATGGATGGCCAGTTCATACCAAAATGATAATGATGCTATGCATATAGATGGGTGTGCCAACAAAATAACAAAGAGAGCTGAACCAAAGATGAGCCAAGGCTCTGGCTGGGCTCCAAGAGCCCCTGCAAGAGCAGAGCCCTGAAAATAGTTGGCATCTAAATCATGCAACAAATATAATAAAATATGCTAGTATCTTTAAAATTAAAGAAAGGTATGAGGGTAGAGCATTGTTGGCAGGCAGAAGCCACATTAAAGCTCAGCTCGTTTTTGGGTTTGAGGTTCCAAGGAGACCTTGAGCTGAACTAGGGTCAGCCCTCTGGTTTGAGCCTGGCTCGAGCCATTTTTTTTTTGTTGCATATTTATATATCGCGAACCCGACCCGAAGGTATTGGAGCGCTTTACATGAGCACCGTATTTACATTACACATTCAGGCACGGGGAGATTAAGTGATTTGCCCAGAATCACAGGATGTGGACGCGACCCCGAGGCTCGAACCCTGGCTTGCAGTACCAAAGTCGGCAGTCTAGCCGACGGACCACATCCTCTCCCCTGCGGATCGCCCACCTTTAGCCAGATCTACTAATTCTCTTCTTAAATGTACATGTGAATCTTAACTACAGTTTTCTTTTAAAGACATACACTCACAAGTTACGGCACTAATTTGAAACGATGGAAGGAAAAGGGCGTCCCTGAGCAAATTGATGAAGAGCCGCCCCCTAACCCCCTGACCGGAGTCTTTGAATCTACATGCACAAGTCATTTTACCTTTATTGTGACGTTTATATCTCTTTATAAACTGCCTTGTTTAGCTGTTGCTTACTCTCTGTGTAAGTGTGTACCATCAGCTACTGCAGGGTGGTGAAGAGCATAACAGAGAGAAGATACCAGGAGGCTGAAGGCACGCTGTGATCAGTCAATCCATTGCCATATGAAGAACAGCCCCCTGAGCGGCGTCTCTGAATCTACTTGCGCAAATCATTTTACCTGGATAGTGACTTTTTAAAATTTATTTTTAAACTGTCTTAATCAGCTGCTGGCAGCTCCTGCGGAGGCAGTGAAGTGTGAAATAAAAGGAAGGTGCCAGGATGGCGTTGTGATTGTTCAACCCACACTCCCCAGGTCCAGATTTTGCCACTGCAGTCCTGCCACATTATAGTATCGTTAGGTGAGATAGAGTTGGAGTATGTGAAACGATGACGGAATCACCAAGCGCATTAACAGGTAAGTGGGTTTATTCACATATGTTCACAAGTAAAGCAGCCACTAGTACATCGATCTCCTCCCATTCTTCCCCAACTGCCACCCTCAACATCCCACTTCCCAGCTTCCTCCCCCACGTTCCAACCCTAACCTGACACAGCATACAACCCCACATATCTTCCCCGTTTACAAACAAAAATGAGCACCAAATAATTTTCAATTACATACAAGAACACAAAAAGAAGACAAAATGTATATACACTGGAATGCATAAAAAATTAAAACCTTGAATAAAAAAATAGGGAAGGAAAAACCCCAAAATGAGGGAATTAGTACTAAATTATACTGTACCAGAAAAATCACATCTAATATAACCCACTCTTCAGTCTACAACATAGTCAGTGAAACGTTCTGGCATACGCCTAACTGCCCTTGAACGTGTGCAATATGGACTTTCTTTACTGCTATTCCGAGCCACATTTTTATCAGTCAACTCCAAACGTGCCTTCACAAAATCAAGTTTCTTAGGTGGAATCACAACCAGCCTATCCTTATTCAACGTCTTGGCATCGCTGGTATGCACACGCTAGGTAAAACTTGAACAATCTGGATAGGAATCCTGGGTATGGCCTTAGCAGCGCCTTTAGTGCTATGCAAATCAACTAAGGGTTTATGATTGGCGCATAAAACAGAAGGTACACCCTATACATATGCTTGAAAATACTGTGCACCGCATCACAAGGCCAATGCTTCCTTTTAAACGGTGGAGTAAATATGTTCTGCACCCCTAAGAGCCCTTGATGCAAATGCTACCACAGCTTCCCTACCATCCTTTCTGTGCTGTAATAGGCTCAAATCCACAGTTGCTGGCATCAGTAATAACAATAGTAGCGTCCTTAGTATTGAATAATTTCAATGGCTTAGCAGAAATAATGGTCGCACGTACAACATCAAAAGCATTCTGACACTCATCACTCCATGCAAACGTAACACCCTTCTTCAGTAACTGTCTTAATGGTTCAGTTTTACTGGCAAAATGTGGAACAAATTGTGAATAGAATTCAGCCAAACCTAAAACAGATCTTAGTTGATCTCTGTTGGAAGTGGCGGAGCTTCCTCAATTGCTCTTAATAATATAATTTTGGGAGGAACTCCACACTTGGATATATGGTGCCCCAGGCAATCAACTCCCTCTCTTTTGAAATTTGAATTTGTGATGTCTTAGAGTTAACGCACTGTCTTGTAGCATTTGCAGCACCTTATATAGCCTTGCATTGTGTTGTTCTACATTGTTACCAAACACAAGAATATCATCCTGGAAATAATGGACCCTGAAACATCCTCTGAATAGCTCCTTCATGAGCCTCTGAAATACCAATGAGGCAGACCTCAAATCAAATGGAGTGCGCTTAAAACGGAGTGCACCCTCAGGACTTACAAAAGAAGTTATGTGTCTAGATTCTTGACTTAAAACTACATGTAGGCAGCAGACATATGGGGCCTGATTCACAGAACTAACTTACGTCAAAAACGTAAACGTAAAGTTAGTACTTTTTAGGTATTCACAGAATACACTTACTCATTTTGGTATTCACAGAATGAACTTACTCATTTTGGTATTCACAGAATGAACTTACTCATTTCGGTATTCACAGAAGTTAGTAGTCCTAAAGTTAGGACTACTAACTTCTGTGAATACCGAAATGAGTAAGTTCATTCTGTGAATACCAAAATGAGTAAGTGTATTCTGTGAATACCTAAAAAGTACTAACTTTACGTTTACGTTTACGTTTACGTTTTTGACGTAAGTTAGTTCTGTGAATCAGGCCCATGGAGTGTGGTAAAGACAGAAGTTCCTTCCAGAGTACCAACATTTCATTTACATTGTGTAGCGGGACCCTATCTACCCATATACTTTGGTTTAAATCATGTAAATTCACACCCAACCACAAAAAATTATCACACTTGTGAACTAATACAATTGGAGCTAACCATTCCGACCCTTCTGTTGGTTCTATTAGATTAATGCTATACAATTTATCCAATTCCTTGTGTAGGTCTTACCTTAAGTATAAAGGTACCTTTCGCACCTATGGGCATATGTACAAGGACTTAACGCCGCTGTAGCATCAATTTTTTGACGTTACGGCGGCTATTTTTTTATCGCCTTACATACAAATTGCGCTAACTGGAGTTAGCTGCACTTTTCCGGTGAAAACGTGAATTTTAAAGATCGCCACTTCTGTTAGCGAGAGTTAACTAAAATGAGGTGCAAGGTGGGCGTTCTCGTGCAAAAACTGCCGCTAACCCCACTTTGTGATATTTACAAGGAATTCCTTGTATGGTGCAAAATCCAAAAAACTGCCTCTAGTTCAGTTAGAGGCAGTTTTTTAAGACCAGAAAATAGCTGGTCTTAAAATTGGTGCAAACACTAGTGGCCTCATTTCAGAGGTTTTGGTGCTGGACAGCACATTAAAGAATATTGCTGTGCTGCCCTGCGCCAAAACAAAAGCTCGGGAATGCGCCCCATACTAAGATAGGGCGCAGTCCTGGACCTCATTCATGAAAAGTGTTGCATCGCTGCTCAAAACAGCGTTGCAGCACTTTTCTCTGCAACCTCCTTGCGACACCATGGATGCACCGTATTCACTGTACGGCGCTCCATTTTGCAAGGATTTACAGATATGTCAGTATTCCTGACGTATCTGTCGGCGCTAAAGTCACGCATTGCTGCAATGTTGTCGCAAGCATGACGCAACTCCAGCAATGCATGGGGCAGGCCTATCTCTATGGCACTGCGTCACCCTTATGCCCGCCATGAGGCAGGCGTAAGGTTTTGACGCAGTGGCATCCTAGAATTGTCAAACTAAAATCTCATAGATTTCCCTGCGCCACTCCTACGAGGCTTTGTTGCATGGGAACGCCCACCCTGCATACATCCTAACTGAAGCAGGGTCTATTTTTTATCATAAGGTACCCCAGGCCCGTTCTGCCCACACCTGAAGTATGAACCCCTTACATAGGCCCTGCCAGCCTAATTTGTAGGCCGTGTTAAATTGACCTGAGGGTCCGGTTTTACCATATAACAACTACCCTGGGCCATCCTTGTCACTCAGTCAGTATGAACCCCTACGTAGGCCCTGCGGTCTTTCTGCAGGCCTTTTGTTAAATTGACCAGAGTTCTGCCATTTTTCTGAACAGCAGGCTCTAAGCCTGTCTGACTAAAAATCTCAGCCAGCTTCTCTCTGCGAGGCCTCCTGCTCCAAACTGGATAGCCCCCACCCTACCCGTGTGCCCAAAGTTCACTGTCTCAAAATTCACTGTCTCTCTCTCTCTATCCTGTCGACATATAGCACACCACATCCTGGGTCTGAACATGAGAACAGAGAAGTTCCCACCACAAGAGCGTCCTCCTAGACTATGTTCCGCATATAGTAAGATAGACACGACACTTCTGATAAATGTGCGAACCGTGGTGTAATTGACGTAGGTAGGACTGACGTTGCAATAAGCACTTCTGCTTCAGATCCCAGCTTACAGGGTATAAAAGGAAAGTCCACGGGGTTCTCGTCAGACTACCCCACCCATCTGTTGGTAGATGGCAGGCGAGTGTGGGTGCTCCCCAAGAGCTCTTGTTTTTTGTTTTATTAAGATACAATTTAACTTGCCAATATAATTGCTGTATGTGCTATTTTGTCTCTAAATTGGTGTTTTCTTATTGAGAATTTAATGCTTATATTACACTTGCAAGGCTGCTTTCTTTTAGGTTTAAACGTGAGTATTCTCTGCATTTTAGATCAAATGTGTTTTGCATTCTGAGAACATTTTCCTTGATTTAAATTATGTTTTTCATAATGCATTTATAAATGTGTCTTTGAGGTTTTCTGAAGTGTCTCTCTTCAAACGATTTTAATGCCTTCTGAGTCCTATTGAGAAATATATAATAATGCCTTCTGTTTGGTAAGACTCTCTATGAATGCGAGGTCACTATATTTTGTATTCTGTATTTTAAATGCCTTTTTCTTGAAGTCGCACCTTCTAAATAAATCTGTTAAACCTTTTGGCTTGGTTTCCATGGCTCACACATCTGTTTCCTTCATTTTAGTAGGAGCGTTCCTGCGCACCCCGCCTCAAGTTAAGCTGCCCCTTTGCCCCTAAATCACTCATTCGATCATTCCGTGAAGGTGCCCTGTGCCCCCTAAAACGCTCCCCCCAACATTTTGGTGCCGTGACTCGGATGGCAGCTCCAGCTGACAGGAGACCACTGGGACCCCGGACGCAGACCACCCTTCGTGCCTCTTTCCTGACTGAACCACAGAGAACAGCACTCGGGTAAGTTATTTTTGCTGCCTGATGTGCTGTCTTTCTGGGAGCAGCGGGTAGGGGCGACCGTGGGACATCTGTGTTCCTTGTTTCAGTTGTCCTGTCTAACTGGTCTCGCTTATTAAAAGAACATTCCCAAGCTAAAGGAAACGTGTGCGTAGTTGACTCTAAGCCAAAGGGTGACGTTAGGAAGCTGTTTGAATTATGTGTTTTTCCTTTTATAAATAGACATACGTTGTTACTGTGCCTCTCTGAGAGCTAGAGAGGGCCTCCGTCTAGGATTGACGGGGAAGGGAAGATTGCGTCTGGCATCTTCCAGTGATCATTTTGCTTTATCGTTGTTATAAGTGGTTATTGTGCCTCTCTGGCAGCAAGGGAGGGCCTCTGTTTAATTAGAAGAATTAACAGGGAAGGGAAGACTGCGTCTTGCGTCTTTCATTGTGGATTTTGTTATTTGTGCCTCTCTGGAAGCAGGGAGGACCTCTGTCTAGTTACAAGGACTGACAGTGAAGGGAAGATTGCGTCTGGCACCTTTCAGTGTTTAAATGTGGGTTTGTTATAAATAGAGATAAGTTGGTATTCGTGCCTCTCTGAAAGAAGGGAGGACCTCTGTCTAGTTATAAGGACTGGCAGGGAAGGGAGGATTGCGTCTGGCATCTTTCAGTGGTCATTTTTGTTTTATCATGCCCCTCTGATGAAAATCAAAGGGGACTCTCATTCAATAGTCATGAGAAAGAAGACGAATTCCGTGCCTGCCTAGCTAACAGATACACGGTTTCCTCTTGTGTTAACAAGTTTTACGGTTTCCTCTTGTGTAAAAGAGAAGAGAGTGGTTTCCCCGGGTTGTGTTAGATATTATGTTTTCGCTAGTTATAAGCATTTTTGGGTTTTCTTTTTTTGTGAAGCAGTAAGATAGAAAGCGCTTTTATCGCCCTCAATTGGCCAGAAATACGCAATTGTTGTTTAAGAGTTCCAAGCATTAAAGCATATGCATTGTTTTCTTTTTAAAGTACATGTACAAAATGTTCATTAATTGCTATGCACCTTTAGGACTTTGTGCTATTCGCTAGTGTTTACCTATGTATATAGGGTTTTGTTCTTTTTGCATTGACTAAGTGTTGCAGCAAAACATTTTGTGATCATTGTATTGGAGGCCACTGCCTGGTGCAGTGGCTGATCCATTAGTGAGACTATAATATTTAGGTGCATATTGATTGTCCTGTTAAATTCCTTTTTATTATATATGCATATATTGTTTGTATGAGCACATTTGTCAATTTTAAGTTGACTGGCCTTATACCAACTCAGTCATTAAAGGGTAAAGGCCCGCTAGGTAGGGTGTTGCTGTGGTCTGTAAAACACCTGACAATAGCCTTACAGACTCCCCGCTAGTTATTGATGCTGTGGTCTGTAGTAATACACCAGCCCCACACCCCACCAGCTCTACAGACCCCGCTAGGAAGAAGTAAGTGCACATTTTGGGAAATACTGGGAGTCACCTTCACTCCAACAACTGAAGTAAGAAGTATCTGCATTACCACTTGTAGAATTACGTTCCCCAGGATCAGCCAATACCCCCTGCCCCTCCTGACCCATGTGGCGCAGCACCACATTTAATCAGCACAAGTCACTTTCAGATAACTGACCACGTAATGCACAACAACATACACCGAATTGTTGAAATAGTTCCTCACATTTATATTTTGAAGTATGTACTTGGCGACAGGAGGTTGTGTCTGGCGTCTCCCACTTTGTGCCGCAAGTACGTGTGTATGGGACTGCGTCTGGCAGCTCACATTTGTTTTGAATTTTGATTACCTATTTGGTGTAAATTGTATTGTTTGAACGTTTATTTCTGGCAACGCCTTTCAACATCTTTCTCTTCATTGTAAAAAGTGTCCTTTGTTCTCCGCCTTTTTTAGTTACATGCAGTGTACTCTAATAGCTATACTCTATTTCCTTCTCTCGGTCTGCATTTTGCGTCTCTCCCTCTCTTATCTAATTATGGGCCTTTCTCATCTCTTTCTCTCACAGTGGTACCACAGGTTTTCACTAGTGTTTAGCGAAATCTTATATATAGGAGTACTTCTCTCTTGTGCACTGCAGTGAGAAGTGATCAGCAGGAACATCTGGGTACGTGCCAAGCACACCCACTTTAACTGAGACAGGTTCAATTAGAGACCACGCAACTGGTGCGCGGTGCTTCCAGTGAATACTGTGTCTAGCTTCCAAGTAGCTGCCTTCACGACTCTTACTTACGTCTTTTTGAGCAAGGTTTTAAATAGGCTCCCCTATTTTAACTCATTATACCCTGAATGGAGTACATTCAGTTCCTTGACCGTCACACCTCACGCTTCTCATCTCACCTTTCTGGCGTGCTTGGACCCTTAGTAATGGGTCTTCCCACTTGAATATTGAGTCAAGTGGTAGAAAGAGGGGGAGGAAGGATTTCGCAGGCATTAATTGACCACGTCACACAGCAACCTTTTTACGTTTTCTGGTTGCTATTACGCCCTAGACTTGGCCCAGCGTCAAATGATAGACAAGCCACACAAAAGAAAGAAGTGACATAATAAGTTGAGGTCAAGGACTGCCATCCCTTACCGCCCAGAGCCCAATGATAGAAAATGTACTACCAGGTAAAATGGAGCTATTCCCTTTGATATTTTTGGATCATAGGCTTAACATAGTACATACAATGTTCTGTGGCCCACAATGTTAAAAGACTAAAAATGCCATCAATATAAGTAATATAGTCCTGGCAGAGGGAAAATACTTTCAGTTTCAAATGCACATGAATATCTCTCTATTTAGATGACCAATTATAATTCATAAAAACATTTCTCATTATAGACCTGATGAATATCTTTAGGCATCCATACTTCAATGAACAAAATGCAGGGCCTACCTGGTCAGCTAGATGCTAGATTCACATTGAAGATTACACCAAATACTGCAGTACTAAGCAACTAAGTACAGAATAATGTACTCCTACCTGCGTGCAAACTCAGCAGCAGCCCAGGCAGTAAAAAGGTGCCATCTCTCCAGGCACAAGCAATAGCCTGAATGCTAGGGCGGATCCGGGAAGTACTGCCACAGAGCGCACACAGTTGGAGTTAGCTAATAGAAAAGATTTTGAAATTGTGTCTCGTGGCCAAGGAAGTTAGTGGCACTAGACTTAGAGTAACGTACATGTCGGAGCAGATGGTGAACATTAGACAGAAGATTGGAATTAGCAAGATAAGACTGTTCTCTCCCGATATCATGCGCAGAACTAGGGAGAGAAGAGGGGAGATAAAGTGATGGAATGGAATGCACACTAGCTACACCCATGGTTTGACTTCATGGTCACACGTCAAATGCTGCGGGGTCTGATCAGCCCTTCATCATTCTGAGGTGGATGAAATGAGTACCATTGAGTTGGGGAACATTGAAGAACTGCTGTTTAGGGTCAAAATACCATTCTGCGTGAACGTGCGCTTTACAAGAAAGCCATGTTATTTTAAAATAAGATATATATATTTTGCATATTATAATTAAAGACAACACATGTTTTTAGATATTAAGTGGTGCTGAAGGGTTAAAGGATTTCTCTTGGGCTGCCGTTATATTAACGCTGGCCGCAGAGTCTGGGCGTTGAGCCAGGCAGGAAAGAGACTTCCTGTGGTTGGCAACGAACATGAGATTTAGATGAAAGATATGTATGTGTAAGAATACGTTGGGCTGTGGAAGTGAACAAGAGAACTAAGTTGCCTAGAATCACACAATTTGGTAACGGGGAAAGCCGAGATTTAAAAAAAAAAAAAAAGTGTTTCAAGTTTCACGTTGTGCAGTTTAGTGACGGAATATGTATGTGTCTATGTGAGAGGAGGTAAGGAATACGTTTTTGGATATGCACAGCTGTGTGCAGCCTTCAAAATATGAAACAACCAGAGATTCGTAGGAATAGATTACCACAGGAAGCCACCACACTGACTTCCTTCACACAGGCCCCAGTGCTAGGAAAATACAAAAGAATAAATAATACGTGCCGATATAAAGTAGATTTCAATGTTAAAGGACGGTATGCATGGAGTAAGCAATGCTCAGTATCGCAATATTGTCAGAATAATAGGTGTGGATTTAAAGAGGCCTTTTAAAAGTACAGTTGCAGCCTTTAGAGGTGGTTGCATATATTTTGCAGTTCGAATACCATGAGTTTTTGTCTCCCTTAAATGCTTCTATCTCCTGGGAACTATTAGAGTACAATGTTTTGGTTCTTCTTTGTTTTTCGGGGTTAATTGATGTTTAGAGTTTGCAACATTATTATTATTAGGGTCTTCCCTGCATCTCTAAGAAGTGTATTGGATTTCCTGTCTTCGGGATGTTTGCATAGATAGGCTCAATGTTATTGTTTTCATCACCTCTTGTCTGGTTAGAAATAAAATTTAAATAGGAAAGACTTGTCATGCCACAGGCTCAGGCCTACTACATTTTCCCACACGTTTGGATGACAGCTGGACCATGTGTCCATTATGATATTAAAGCAGCAACAACTTTCAGCAAAGCCAGAACAGGACTGCTTAAAAATAAAAAATAGGCAAAATAAGCGCTACAATTGAGGGAAATAAATAAATAAATAATTTAAAGAAAGCAAATATAGTTTATTGCCCATGGATCACTCTGTTTTCACTCACAAATATTACAATGTTCTGACAACAACCTAACGCCCCATATACTTCTCACTGAACAATTAATATATGTATAAGTCACATCAACTAGACCTAACAGTGACATTGAAATTATGAACGAAGACATATATTTGTATAAGTTAACACGCGCTGCTATTGTGTTTCCATTGACTGTCCAAAGAGGAAGAACACAGTGATCAGCCACAACAGGAACACCGCCATCTTCACAAGCAGATGTATATATGGAATGGCACTAAGTATATTGCGTTCTTGAAGGGTTTTGACTATTTGAATGGCGCAAGGAGAAGTGCTGTTTTATATGTGTATCTAAAAGAAATAATGTGTATGTATATTAATGTTTTTCATTCCTAGGTTCTTCAGAGTTGGAGAGAATATTGTTGTAACAAATTACATTGTACGGTGGAATGTGCTAAAATGCATTCTAATGCAGTGCATTCGACAGGGACTACAAAGGATAGGAGTAATAGGAAAAGTAGTAATGTTGTGTTTATATTATGTTTATGTATTGATCATTAGTAATGAGTATATGCCAATACAGAAGGATAGTGTGCATTGAATAACAGTGCTTCGTATTATACTGTTCTAAGGATACAATGTGTACAGATTTAATATGTCTTTTAATATGTAAGTGCAATCTTTCAGGGTGTTTGAAAACAGGTTTCAAGGTATAAGGGATTGGCACAGAGGGGTGTGGAATTTAGTGAAATATCTACTTGTCCATGGGGCAGGATGCTTCTTAAATATATTTGTCTTGTAACAAAATACACTTGTCCCTTTTGTGCCATGTAATGCAGCGACAAATTATGGCAGCAATCTCATTATATAAGAGCTCTAAAATAGCCTCTCTGATTATGCTAGGGCTCCTTCCATAGTAGGCTTTGAATACTAACAATTCCCTTATGTGGCCAAGTTTCCGCAGATCTACATACTGGGGCTGAAGGTAATGGTAAGCAACAGTTCTGGCTCTCAAAAAAAAGTGGCTGGAGGAAAAGTGAATTTGCAATCACTCAGATTTTTGCTTGAGCAAATATACCCGTGCATATTTGCTCATGCTTAAATGCAGTTCACAAATATTTTCTAGGAGTACTATTTCTTGGCCTACTTCTGTAGTCTTGTGAATTCACAAACGTTGTATATCTGCACATAATCCAAGGACATGGGTGCACTTTATTTAATAATTGGGCCCCTAATTAGGTCTGGCATTAACCATGACCTTTTATGTTTAATATAATGTTGTCTCTCTCTCTCTCTCTCTCTTGACTAGCTTCACTGTGAGTGGCTTCCTTCTGTTCTTTCACAAGGAGCATATCGACACACAGTTGTTTTATTCAGTGCCAGGAACTACTGTGCAATGTGTGATTTTTGAGACCAAAACAATTTTTGCTTTTGCCAATGTTTGTTATAATGGTGAGGGCCCAGCAGCTCCCACAACAATGAGGTTTCACAAAAATATTGCCAAAACAAGTTGTGCATTGACAAAGCCAAAAGGCTGACCAACCATTTCAGACCTACTGGCTTTACCAGTGCTTGTTTATTTTTATGTTGCAAAGAAATGGTATCTACCTTATTCCAGTAGTTTAGAGAAATGTTTTTGCATTTTTTTTTGTGAACATTTTATTTTGAAAGCAAAGAATTCAGTCTTGCTTTCAAGTTTCTGCAAATATTTGCATCTAATCGGAGAGCATTCTGAGAGCAGTATACATAGCCTCACATTGCTAAATATTGAAAACGTGGGTACACATTTTTATACTCTGACCACTGTCAGTAGTGCAGTCTGAGCTTACAACATTTACTTAGAGCGCTCACCCTAATAATAAAGCCTTTGCATTAATGAACAATAAATACAAGTTTGAACAGCATTAACACATGGACACAAATATTACCTTTGTTGCAGACTATGCCTTTCCCTGATCCATAATGTGGTACTGTAAACTGGCAGCCAAAGGGTTTGTGCTGTAGGGGGTTGGGCCTACTTGTCCCAAGGACAAAATACGCATGAAAACTTGTTGCCCTTGACCTCAAACAATATGTCCTGGGCGTGGGGCTATAGGAATTCCACACCCCTGGGCACAGTTTGACAACTATGAGTGTTTTGATTCCTAAAGGTGTTACTGTGACAGAGATTTTCGTCTGTGTTTGCTGTTGGGACAAGCTATAGTACAATGTTTTAATTCTTCTTTTGCTTCTGGAGATAATGAATTTCTTTTTAAAGTCTTGTACAGGGACGTCAATATAATCTTTAGGTTCTTTCCTTCATTTGGAGTTCCCTCCTTACCTCTGCTGGCCAACAAATGCAGCGTGCACCATTAATAGCTCAACTATTGCAAGACATGTTGCTACAAAAGTTTCAATTGTAGAATGTGCTGCACACACCTCCTCCAAGGACTATGTATCAATTGGTAAATAATTTATTGATGCAGATGTACAAAAAAGGAATAGCATTAACTGGTTGTGAGTACACAATGGTTCAGATTGCTTCTACTACACATGTGATCATGATATAAAGATAAAGGATGATGATATGTACTATGACCCTAAGTATATTATTGAAAGGGCTGGGTGGAAGAAAAGGAAGAAGGGAACAGGGGAGGATGTATGCAAAAAGAAAAGGAATACGGATAGGCCCAAGTGGAAAGATATGTTTACCAACGATAATGCTTGCTCCCATGGCCCGTCTTTTTCATGGTTCATCACTTGTAGGACGTGATGGGAAGTTCAGACAGTTTTCCTAATGCTGTATTTCCACTGCCCCAGGCCACTTCATTTCCCCACATTAAATGGACTTCATCAGCATGCCCCCTACTCAAACTACAAGTACGTGTTGGTTATTGTGTGCATGATCAGCAAATGGACTGAGGCATGCCAATCCAAGAACAGCAGTACACAAACTATTGCCAAATGCCTCCTGAAAGAGTTCATACCACGCTTTAAAGTACCTATGCTTTTGGGTTCTGACAATTGACCGGCGTTCATCTCACATGTGATTGAGGGGTTGTGCAAGGGGCAAGGAGCCACACAGAAAATACATGTGTTCCACGGAAACTACCAAGTGGGAATGGTATCCCAAGCTCATCCTGAAGGGTTGCACATGCTGCACAACAGAGAAAGGAAGAGTGTGTAAGCGGACCACAACAATACATCAACTAAAGACGTCTGGAAAAATCAATGCCCCAACCCCTCAGTCTACAAGTTGTGACAACGAGACATCTTTACCTTTTTCATCACTTTGTTTTCCTCATATCGAATGTGCCTAAGTAATAGAAGTGCTAGTAACCTCTCAAATTACTTGAAGACAGGCACCAACGGTTACTTTTTCTGTTTACAGGCATCATCTCTGAGGCTCTACATTATTCCTCAGCAAACTTTTTGAAAAGAGTAAAAGTACAGCAGAAGATAAGACATTCTTCCAACTAGTCACACTAGCCACACGTACCAACGATTGGAACAATGCCTCAAGACTTTCAGAACAATTAGAGAAAATGACCATTGGTGCTACTAGCAGCATTGAGCCCAATTGCTATAATGACTACGCCCCTTATAGTGAATTGTGATCACAGTGTTATACCTGAGATACTGCTTAAATGAAACAGAGAAGTTGTACCAAATTGAATAAATAGCCATTGATAAAGACGGGACAGGGGGACAGTTGACAGGGCAGGATATTATGTTTGCACACACCGGTCTACAGACACAGAAAACAGCATGTCAACTTTGACAGGCCTGAAGGAGTCTATATGACGTTAAGGAAGATACAAGACAGCCAATGTTCCAATGAATGACACCCCTGGGATACACCTACTAGGAGGAGGGCCTGAAAAGATTGCTGTAAGAATTTTGTTCAGTAAATGAACAAGAGGAAGGAATGAAGCAGGGTCTATTTTTTATCATAAGGTACCCCAGGCCCGTTCTGCCCACACCTGAAGTATGAACCCCTTACATAGGCCCTGCCAGCCAAATTTGTAGGTCGTGTTAAATTGACCTGAGGGTCCGGTTTTACCATGAACAACTACCCTGGGCCATCCTTGTCACTCAGTCAGTATGAACCCCTACGTAGGCCCTGCGGTCTTTCTGCAGGCCTTTTGTTAAATTGACCAGAGTTCTGCCATTTTTCTGAACAGCAGGCTCTAAGCCTGTCTGACTAAAAATCTCAGCCAGCTTCTCACTGCGAGGCCTCCTGCTCCAAACTGGATAGCCCCCACCCTACCCGTGTGCCCAAAGTTCACTGTCTCAAAATTCACTGTCTCTCTCTCTCTATCCTGTCGACATATAGCACACCACATCCTGGGTCTGAACATGAGAACAGAGAAGTTCCCACCACAAGAGCGTCCTCCTAGTCTATGTTCCGCATATAGTAAGATAGACACGACACTTCTGATAAATGTGCGAACCGTGGTGTAATTGACGTAGGTAGGACTGACGTTGCAATAAGCACTTCTGCTTCAGATCCCAGCTTACAGGGTATAAAAGGAAAGTCCACGGGGTTCTCGTCAGACTACCCCACCCATCTGTTGGTAGATGGCAGGCGGGTGTGGGTGCTCCCCAAGAGCTCTTGTTTTTTGTTTTATTAAGATACAATTTAACTTGCCAATATAATTGCTGTATGTGCTATTTTGTCTCTAAATTGGTGTTTTCTTATTGAGAATTTAATGCTTATATTACACTTGCAAGGCTGCTTTCTTTTAGGTTTAAACATGAGTATTCTCTGCATTTTAGATCAAATGTGTTTTGCATTCTGAGAACATTTTCCTTGATTTAAATTATGTTTTTCATAATGCATTTATAAATGTGTCTTTGAGGTTTTCTGAAGTGTCTCTCTTCAAACGATTTCAATGCCTTCTGAGTCCTATTGAGAATTATATAATAATGCCTTCTGTTTGGTAAGACTCTCTATGAATGCGAGGTCACTATGTTTTGTATTCTGTATTTTAAATGCCTTTTTCTTGAAGTCGCACCTTCTAAATAAATCTGTTAAACCTTTTAGCTTGGTTTCCATGGCTCACACATCTGTTTCCTTCATTTTAGTAGGAGCGTTCCTGCGCACCCGCCTCAAGTTAAGCTGCCCCTTTGCCCCTAAATCACTCCTTCGATCATTCCGTGAAGGTGCCCTGTGCCCCTTAAAACGCTCCCCCCAACATAACCGATGCAGGTATAATGTGGCATAGGGTTTCACAAGGTCACGCATATGCCTAGATGTGTCCCTTTGTATAGAGTCTAGTTTGTCGTCCAGGGTGTTCTGCTGTCACCTTCCCTGGCGGCCAGCGACCCCCAGATGCTTGGTCCACTGACACAGAGGAGCTGCCAGGGTGTCGGCGCAGTTGCAGCTCCATCGATGTAGTTTGCGCGCTGCGGTGTTGGTATCTGTAAGCATTGGCGGAGTGGTGGTGCTGAGGCAGTTGCTGAAAATGTCTTTGATGGCCTTGATCCAGCTGCGGCTGGGGGGGCAATGTTGGCGGTGGTGTACGGTGGGCGTGGTGAAGGCATGATGTATACTATGATGGTTTGTCCAGGAGAGTTCGGGGGTGTGGCTGTAGTTCAAGTTCCCGCTGGTGGAGAAGACGGGGTCGAGCGTGTGTCAGGCTATGTGGGTTGGTGCGGTGACTAGCTGCTTGAGTCCGATGTTGGCGAGGTTCACCAGGAGGGTGGTGGTGTTCTGGTCACTGGGGTTATCCAGGTGGAAGTTGAGGTGTCCGAGTAGGATGTAGTCAGTGGATGACAGAGCCTGGGGTGCGATGAGGTCTACAATGGCATCGGTGAATCGGGGTTCATGGGCCAGGGGGCCTGTAGATGAGGGTGCCGCGGAGGGTGGGGTTGGGGTTGGTCCGGATCTGGAAGTAGAGGTGTTCCATGGTAGCCACTGGGTCATTAGAGTGCGTGCTCTGTCGTAGTGTACTTTTTAGACAATGGTGATGCCTCCTCCTGGGCACTCGGGGTGGTCCGTGTGGGTGAATTTGTAGCCGTCGTGGATGGTGATGGCGATGTCCGGTCCAGAGCAGAGGTTGGTCCAGGTTTCCGTGAAGAAGGCGATGTCTGAAGAGGTGGCGTCCAGAAGGTCCCAGATTTCTGTTGCGTGTTTGTGGAGGGACCGCACGTTGAGGAGGATGCAGTTGAGCCAGTCTGCTGCGCTGTTGGTCGGCTGGGCAGCAGGAGGCGCTATTGTGCTGATGTGGCAGAAGGGGCATTTGCAGATTCGGCAGGCGCAGGGTGCAAAGTAATTCTACAGTGATGCTAGATGGCAGGCGGTGTGGCATCCAGGGCTGATGGCAAGGAGGGTGCTGGCGTTGTAGCAGTGGAGTGTCCGAGAGGAAGGAACCTTGGTGCTGGGCGCAGTCAGGGGCGGACGAACGCAGACAGGCTTACCTTTGGGTTGCCTTTGGTGCACCAGTGGTACGCCCTCTGTGCATGGCCACACAGCGGCCGCCATTAAGTAATGCTGCGGGGGGATTGGACAGCTGGGAGGCGAGAAACACAGGAAAGGACACTGGAGGGGTTGGAGACGCGGGGGAGTGGGGGTTGTAAATATATTTATAATAAAATCTTACCTCAAGGAACGGTCCCGCGTCTTCTGTTCTCCTGCTCTCTTGAGCCTGCTTCCAGGAACAGGAAGCAGGCAGCCAAACTCCCTCCCCTAAGCCAATCACAACGCTGCAATGCGGCATTGTGATAGTTCTTGACCGCCGTGATATGGCATTCCGCCAGGGGCTGGAGGGGTGTGCATGTTCTCCATGCAGGCTGTAATGCAGCCTGCATTGCGAACAGGGAGCTGCGCATGACTGCTTTGAGCAGCCTGAGAGGGCCGACCAAACAGTTATTGCGCACTTGAGTGGGCATACCACTCCGCCTCTGCCCTGCTCCATGAGTAGAGCAACCCCAACAAAGGAAACATAGCATGAGAATATCAGAAAGTTATCATCATGTTATGTTTCCTCTTCTTGCACTGCTTGAAAGCATTGGGGCGATGCTCTTCCCCCATAGCGAAGGAGCCGCCACTGGGAGTGAGTCACCCACAGGCGCTAGGCCTGGGCCAGACTCGACCCCCGGGCCTGCTCCGCTATGTGTCCCACCTTCTCCTCACCTGGACAGCCTCAGCCTCAGCCTCAGTCTCAGCCAGGCGGGATCTCACAAGCCTGGGTACGGCAGTTGCCACCTAGTAACCTGGGGAACCTCCAGATGCAGGTGATGCAACAGGGCCCCCTTATGCGTGAAGTTGCAGCTCTCCCGCCACACAAGTTCGGCGCAGCTCAGGGGCCTCACCCTCCACAGCGTCTGGGCAGTGCAACATCCTCCGGCCTGTAATGCTGAGATGCGCGGCTCACCATTGCTAAATCTCCTCCGTACACCCCGGTGTAGTGGCGGTGTGTGGTATGCGATGCAGACCTCCCTACGTTGGTGCGCAGGAGCACCTCTACCGTTCACAGCTACAAGGGGCACTAGGCGGTCTTCTCACACAGGTCAGCAACGTGTCTCCATGTGACCTGGCAGACTTCACCACCAGGTAAGGGCGATCGCCGATGCCTCAATGTCTACCGCCACGGCCCAGCAACTCCACAGCACCTCCGCATCCCACTCTGGGTCCCAGACGCAGGCGCAGCGAGGCCTCCGGGACCCAGAGACAGTCTGTGCTTTCAGGGTTTTGGCTGCCATGGTATTGCAAGGAGGGCGCTATGAAAAACGATGCATTACAGGTTTTCCCAGCGATGCGCCTCTTTTCATATATGTAGCCCTGATTCTGCATTTCCTCTTCCCCTGGGACTCTGGCTGGTCATCCTGGCTGTTGGGTTGTCCCTGCCTGCTCCATTCTGCATTCCATTGTTTTTCTTTTCTTTCTTTAATTGGAGGTGGACTTATTGGCTATGTTTGCCTCTAGAGGCAAAAAAGGTGAAGTTCTGCTGACTAACGTGAGTTTTTTGTCTGCAAATTGGCCTTTCGTCAGTTTTCGCCCGCTAACGTCAGAATTTGTATCGCCTTCACGCTAGTGTTAGCGGCAGTTTTCACCGCGGCTACCTGAAACTATCGCCATGTAGCGACGTTTTGTAAATGCATTGCTAACAAGGCGATAGTTTTTGGTGATAGGCCGCGTTAAGAAAACGTCCGCTAACTAACGCTAATGCTAGTTAGCGGCAGTTCTTGTACATATGCCTCCTTGTGTGCAACAGGTGTAGATCCAGTTTTTAACACTATTTTGTGTTTGAAACCTTTCAGTTTGCCGAGATGTTCAGAAAACACATCAGGGAATTTCTTCACCCACTTGTTTGCGACCATTACATTCATACACATTAATCTGGATTTGGAAATCACGCAGTCCGGATCGTTGGGATCTAAAATTATGTCTAATTTACATTGATCATGCCAACCTAAAAGGTTAGATCCTTCTTTCACTACATAAACAATGCACAATGCTTTCTTCTCTTCATATTTGAGCAAACCATCAAACTGGCCTTCAATGTCAGTCTTTTTACCCTCATATGCATATGTTTTTGTACTTGAATCCGTAAGCACTTGCAGCATAAACTTGTTGAAAATCTTAGGACCAATCAACGTAAAAGGTGATTCCAAGTCAGTCAGTAAGCGTACATCCACCCCATTACTTATAACATTACAATATGGGGGTTTCCTCCTAAGTGGTTTCAGCACTGCAACACTATTGTCACCTTGCATCTTCCGTAATGCCAGTGCACAGCTCTGCTAAAGCAGTGCAAAAGGTGTTATCACTTCAGAAGTTAACACCACATCACTATTATCCTCACTTTTAATGCTCCAAACCACATTCTTCCACCTGATACACGGTTGATCTGCACACAGATTGACATACTTTCACAAAGTTCCCTTTGCAATTGCATTTGAAACACATTTGAAGAGCTGCTGGACAATATTTTGCTAACACCACATGCTTGCGGCTACCGCTCCTAAAACATAAACTGCGTTTGCTATTTCTTATTTTGGCCTTCTTGTAGTCTCCATAATAGTTGCTCTTAGAGGTTTAAGCCTTCAAAATAGTTTTCCGCTCCTTCAATTTTACAATGTTCACTTCACTATTGGTCACAGGTTTGCAGAGCTTAGACAGCTCCTTAAAAGGAAGCATGCAAATTCTTGATCACCATTGTAATTGCTAATGCAGACTCAAGATCTGAATCCTCTGTAGATTATAGGCATTCCTGGATTTTCTTGTTAGAAGTTTTCTCAATTAATTGATCCCAAATTATCTTATCTTTGAACACACATGCCAGCTAAATTCCTAAACGCAGACACAGATCATCTATAGATTCACCATGTTGTTGAGACCTTTGTAAGAACTTATGTCTCTCTAGCACAACTTTTTTACCTTGTCAAAATCGTTTATCTAATGTTTTTGTTTTTTAATAACAGATTTTATTTGTCAAGTATCAAATATAATGCAGAGCTCTGTACCCCGAGGACTTCTGCCACAATAAACTTACATAGTCATGACTTTGACATTTAGATTATAAAGGAAAGGAAATACAAACAAAAGAACCACAACATGAGAACCCCCCTCCCATTGCACTATAACCTTCCCCTAGCCTGCTCGCCACTCCTACATCCACACCAACATATAAAATATATTGCCACACCCTTAGTTCCTTGTTGCATGTAGTTGGATAGTTAACCTGAGTCCGTGGCATCTCATTTGTCTAATGTTTTGATGACGAGGCATACTCATCCACAATCTCGGATGCTACCACTTCACTGTATGCACCTATTTCAAACAATTGTGTCTTTACTTCAATCAATGGTAAAGTCTTCAGTATGGATCTACCTTCAGGACCCAAATTATGAATCAATAATACTCTTTTTTTATTGGTAAAGATATCTCCATCTATAGTGTCTAAACACGCTTCAAACACATCTTTCCAATGTAGCCAGAATGCAATGGAGGCACGCCAGGAGTCACCAAAAAGGGTGGAGGAGCTATAATGCCTTCCATATTTACTACAGTATATGAGTATATGATAATTGACAGTAAGTGCTGTGAGTGTAGCTACAGGTAAAATAGTTACTTTGTTTATGCCAGAAACAATCAATTTGGAAAAGGTACCTATTCTCAAACTAAAATGGTTGCCAAAGTTTTCCTTGACTTTAAAACGGAGGTTGTCTGAATTCCCAAACCAAAATGGCGGTTGTAGTCCACTTGATACTCCTCATTCTATATCAAATACGAAGGGCGGAGCAGGTGAGGCGAACGTGCAGCCAAAAGGAAGCAGCCAGTAACACTTGCCCCCAAAGTGTGAGTTTGAAAACCGTGTGACTTACTGGAAGCTGCAGTGCACTGATAACTCTCAGCGGTTTGTCCCTCGCAGCCTTTTGCCCCCGCCAATTCAGCATGATTAGGAGATGGATCTCGCTCATCGCCAGTGAAACGATGATGGAATCACCAGTGCTTAATTTGAGCCGGTGCTTTCCGGTGCTCAGCACCCGCACTTAATTGGTTTCCGATGCTCGGCACCGGCACCTAATTGTCAACACAATACTTAGAACAGTCTACCACATGGTGGCGCTGCTTATCTAATTTAGAGATGAGCAGAACAACGGTTGTTTAGGACTACAATATACATTAAAATTGATAATACCTGCCTCCCCAACCATTCCTTTAGCTTTGGGGACCTGAAATAATCTGAACTGGCGCATTTACATACGAGAGAGATGGTTAGTAGTTGTTTTGGCAGCAGTGACAAGGGCGATGGGTGGTGCAAGCTGCAGTGGCCTCCTGGTCAGAGCCCTGGCACTTAATATTTTACAAATTAAGCACTGGGAATCACCAAGCGGATTAAGGGGTAAGTGGGTTTATTCAGATACGTTCAGAGGTACTCCGGCCACTAGTACATCGTCGTCCTCCCGTTCTTCCCCGACCGCTGCCCTCAACATTCCACTTCCCAGTTCACTCCCCCACGTTCCAACTCCCAACCTGACACAGCATACAACCCCTCATAATGGCAGGTGGCCTTGCAGTTATATTTTGTTGTCACTTCAAAATTAGCTTGGCAAATAATCCTCCTTTGAAATTGCCGAAAGTTTGCTCTTCCACCTTTAGTTTCACTCAAGACCGCTCACACATGCATGCTTGTTTAAAGGCCACCTTGTAATAGGTCTGAGTTTGGGAATAAGCTTTCAGATTCTATTTCCGTTTATATCTTTAAAACGTCCAATTTAGTATTGTCGGGCAAATTTAAGTTATGTCTTGATGCCATTACCAAGGCTGAAACCAAGGATCTGATTAATTCCTTGTCTATTTTTGGCCTAGGACAATTAGTGTTATCACCTACCCACGATTAAGGCCACACACTGGACTTAATCTTCTCTTCTAATGAAGTAGTGCTGGTTTAGTTAGTAGATTTCTCTATACTGATCATCTAGAAGTTACTTTTCTCACTACAATATCTTCGTTAAGCAACGCATCCATCGATAATCAAAGGAAATTGGTTCGCCCTTGGTCTGAAGTCTTGGCCGAGTTGATACTCCTAAAGAGCTTTGCACAACTCTTTCTGTTCTAAAAATACCAGCCCTAAACACGAAGTTAAATTTAACCAATTTTAATAGTTAGAATATTATGCTTTAGAAGGCATTGTTTCATGCAAACAAAAGTATGTTAATCAGAAAGGGCCTTCTGCACCCTGGTTCTAAAAGGAACCAGCCGCTGCCAGAAGACGCAGTAGAACCCTAGAATAGCAGTGGAGAGTACAGTATAACTCTATGTACAAACCAATTTATCAATCTGAACTAAAAATCTATAAAAAAAAAAACTCTTTAGAAAGTCTACAAGGGCATATTTTTCAGACTCAAACTCTTCAGCTAAAAATTCTACTAGGGACGTTTTTAGAATCGGAAACAGTCTCTGTAAACCCTCTTTGAAAAACACTTATTTGGCAAGCTCATTATAAATGAGACTTTTGAAGACGCTCTGGAAGAGGAGAGAACTGCCCGACCTCGACTGAACGTGATAAAGCCATTCTTTCAACCCTTAAATCTTGATGATTTATATAAGCACTTTCTCTCCACTAGATCTGAATCACCTTTGGATCCTTGTCCTGCTCATATTTTCCATGCAGCTGTGGAGAGTTTCACTCCTCACCGCAACAGTCTGTGCGACACGATGTTGGATCTGGCATTAATTCCAGATTTCTGTACAGCCACACAAGTGATACCGCTGTTAAAAAAAACTATAGCAGACTCTCAAAAGATGAGAAACTATCATCCAGGTTTTTCTGCTCCCTTTCCAGGTACAGGAAAAGGAAGTTACAGCTCTCAGCTTTTACTGAGGCTCATAAGGATAATTTATAAGTGGACTTTTGTCCGCTTCAAAGTATGGAGACTGCCCTACTTGTGGTCCTGAATGGCATTCGAATCCTGGTCGGCATGAGTGGAAGTGCCACCCTTGTTTTGCTCGACCTCAGTGCAGCTTTCAGTACAATCTCCGGTACTGTCCTCTGTCAGAGACTTTGCTCTGTTGGTATCCAGGGGAAAGATTATTTTATGAGTGACAAAGCACAAACTGTGATCTTACCTCCTTTTTGTTCCCAGTCTAGATCACTGTCTTGCATGATGCCACAAGGATCAGCACTTAGTCCGACATTATTCAACATCTTTGGTTTCTCTATAATATTGAATGCTAACGGCACCCAAGTTATCATTTAATAGTGGATGTGCAGAGACCACTGCAAACGTGCATGCTTGTTTAATGTCATCGGCTCTACTCTATGGATGAGTAGGAATTCCAAGAAATTAAATGACAACAACACTGAGCTTCTCATCTTTGGTTCAGTTACCATTACACGGCCCTCCCCCATTGGTGGCATGCTATGCTCAGAACCACTGTGGACACAACTCTTACCTTCAAGAAACAAATTAATATTGTTACAGCTTCCTGGTTCTAATTTTGACACTTGCTTTCCCTCTTGCCCACTGACACTGAGGCCTGTCGGGCAGTGGTTCAGGCAACTATAATGCCTTGCTTGGATTACTGTAATGCTTTATATTTGGGTCTGATAACAAAATCCGAGCTACGTCTACAATTCATTTAGAACTTTGCAGTTAGAGTGCTTCTTGGTCTCCCTCGCATTTGCTCGGTAACAATCATGTAGAGCTTTATTTTGATTATCGTTTAGTGGTTGTTCTACTTTTAAAGCACAGTGCATTACTCATAAAGTGATTTACATGCAAGACCCCCAGATGTTGAAGTCTAAATTCAGACGCTATGTTCATCGGCAAGCTTTAAGGTCTGCAGTTGCTGGACATTCCACATACCTCTCGCTCCTGCATGAGTGGGAGAACTTTTCCAACATTGGCCCTAAACTGTGGAACTCACTCCCTATATTTCATTGCTCCGAAGCCAGTCATTTAAAATTTTGTAAAGATCTAAACACCTGGCCTTTTCAATAAGCTTGTTTTCCTCCAAGAACAGTGCCAGGCACCCATTCTTGGTAAATGTTGTGCTCTATAAGTACGTATCATCATCATCATCAAAGGACAACAGCCCCCAAAGCGAAGTGTCTGAATCAACCTGCATAAGAAATTTAATCTGGGCTGTGAATTGTTTTGTTATTTCTAAACTACCTTGCCCAGCTGATGCTTACCTTCTGTGTGAGCCATTCACTGCAGCTCCAGGGGGGCGGGAAGAGCAAAACAAAGGGGGGCTGCCAAGATGCTGGAGGCCACTGTAATCAGACAGCCCACTCCAAATAAGAAGAAAAGCCGCCGGAGCAGCGCAAAGGCAGCATATGTGTAGCATGCTGAGTGCGTCGCCTTTGTGCTGTTTAATTGGAAGGGTAGAGGGTAGTGATGTCATCTGGCCAGTATTTTTCCAGCATAATCGGTATTTTAATGTCCCGACCTGTACAAAAATAAGGAAAATCACCTAAAGCTGGTATTTTTGTCCCATTACCATTACATACTTAGAACCGCACATATAAGAAGACACTTTAAAATGTGTTCTTTAGCTGTATTAATGACCCCTTACTGATTGTAATGTTGGGCCCTAGGCCCCCATGGTGAGGAACACACGGACACTGACACAGCTAGTGAGATACTGGAATCGGCCTCAGGCACGTGCGCCCGGCCCCCTTTATTAACAGGGTCACCTGACTGGTGACGTCTGTGGTGGCTGGGTGTACAGTGTAGGTTACAACATAGGGGGAAACACTAGACTGTATCCTGCCGGATACTACATCCCTCCCAAACTTTAGTAAAAATAACAAACAGGAGTCCAACCTGTAATAAAACAAACAAAAGCATATGGGACAAATGATTATATTCAGGCCGTCCGCCAGCCGGCGCTGGACCTTCGGACCGCGGGGTCAAGATGTCTTCTTCTGCTTTGACGATGTTCTTGTGGACCGGCCTGATCTCACGGTGCCAAATTTTATATGCAAAGTTTCAGTGTCGGTGTATCTGGAGCTGTGGCGAAATCCACTCTGGAGTATCTCTCGGCACTCAGGCTTCGGTTGATGGCAGAACCTGCAGCTGGTGGAGATGATCTTTGGGAGTGAGGCCTTCCATTGGAGGTGGCGTACTCGATGGCCTTCCTTGCCCCTGACTTTTGAGCGACGTCCGACTGGCCTCTTTCGCCCGGACTCCTCTCTCACTGGAGCCTCTTGGAGGGCACTCCTCTCTCACTGGAGCTTTTCGGAGGGCTTTTCTCGCTAGCTGCCATGGGACCGTGTGGACCGTGCAGGGCTTCGTGTGAGCCGCGCAAAGGCGTCGCTGCGGAACTGCCAACGGACTCACAGCCTAGTCGCTCATGTAGCCTTCGGTGGTGGTGTCTCCGTCTGGGCATCCTCGCCGTCTGGACTTGGGTTATTCGCCTTCCTCTGATGATCTTGTTCATACCCAGTCTTCAACCGTGGCCTCCCTTCTTCCCGCGCCTGCCGTGGAGCTGGTGCCGACGCATCTCTCCTGCTCGGACTTCCATAGCATGGGAACTCCGTCGAGGCCCTTGTCCCCTGGACTGCCACGTGACCGCGTGGGCTGTGCGGGCCTTTGCGTAGGCCACACTTAGGGGTCGCTGCGGAACACCCAACAGGGCCACAGCCTAGTCTTGTGTAGTCCCCAAGGGCGGATCTTCCAATGGCCGGTTGTGCTCGACTTCGGCAGGCTGTAGGTTGACGGGGTGTACAGAAGGTTTCTGGGTGGTTCGCCTCATTGTCTTCCGGTGGTATGGGGCAGGTGTGGATTCCCTCGGGTGGTGCGATGCTCCTTGGTGGTGATGCACCTGGATGGTGATAACATACTGTTAGTTTTCTTTAGTGGACAGACAGGCGGTGATCTTCCTGTATTCGGCGGCCTTGGGGGTGAGTGGGCTAGAGGTAGTTTGCCGCTCGCGTCTTCCTCTTGCTGATGGCACTAGTTCTCTGTGCTGTCGCCCTGTTCCTTTTCCTCCGGCACGCCTGTGGTGTTTGTCTGCCCGGTGGCGTTGTGCCACTGCCCTTTCTTCCTTTGCAGAGTGGCGTCCTGCCACTCTCTTCTCCTCCCTCGCGACACCGTCCGGTCTCCTCTTCTTCTTTCTCTGCCTTAACCAGGCCTCTCCGGGTGGCGTGCACTCCACCCGTGGCTCCCCGGTCTGGTCCTACCCCTAGGACACTGCTCTCACTTCACTCTGAGACTGGACCTGTCATCGCGACCTTCTTCCGTTCGCTTACTTCTGAATTTCGTCCAAACTTGTCCTTCTTCTCTTTGGACCTCATCCTGGTCTTCTTCGCGGTCCTCCGCCTTGTTGGACCTCTGAGTCGGTCATTGACTCCTGACCTCTTCCTGGGTCTCTGACTTCTGACCTCTTCCCAGGTCTCCGACTTCCGTGGCGTCCTTCCGGTACTGTTCGCGGTACCTCTTCTGTGCCACTTTTCCTTGTGGTGGCGTCCTTCTGCCACTTGGCGCGTATGCTGCGCTCTTCTTCTTGCGGTGGCGTCGTTCCGCCACTTGGCGCGTATGCTGCTCTCTTCTTCTTGCGATGGCGTCGTCCCGCCACTTGGTGCATGCTGTGCTCTTCTTGCAGTGGCTTGGTTCTGCCACTGGGGGCTCATGCTGCGCCCGTCGCGCCCCCTCTGATCTCCAGGCTTGATGCTTGTGTTCCATGCTGCTCCTGCCACTTGAGTGTCTCCGTCTCTGATGTCAATTCCTTCTGCGATGACCTCCCCTGGCCAGTAGATGTCATCGCATCTCACTCCCTCTTTGGCAGCCTGTCCTTTGGGCTTTCCTTGCACGGTCACCTGTTGGGAGTCTGCCCCATCCCCTAGGGCAGTTGCACTATTTCTCCCATCAATAGGATGTCCCCAGGCTGTTATGCATTTCGCCTGGTACCGATGTTTTTTTTCATCTCGCTTTTTCCCATTTTCCTTTTTTTTTTTTCTTCTGCATGTCAGTGTGTAGCTTTCTTTACTCAGGCCATAGACACGAGGTGTGCTGCCTCTCTCACCCCTTGTCTCTGATCACCGGCTACAACAGTCAAACCCATGCTGCTAACTTGTCCGTGAATGACCATCGTTTTTGCTCAGGGGTGCGGTATCGCCAAATGGCCACTAGGTGGCGCTGCTGCTCTTTTTTATTACGGTCCCTAGCCTCGGTTTTCTTTACCTCGGCGTCTGTGGATGCAACTTGTCTGCTTGGGCTCTCTCTCGCGCTCAGTTGAGGCCCCTTTTTCTCGCACATCAGCACTCTGCTTCTACAAACCTTGCCCTGCCAGGCTGCGCTGGACACGAGCCTCATGCTGGCGCTACCGGGTCTCTGTATGCTCCTCAGACACGCACACGTTCTTCCTGCGGGGCCCTTTCGCTGTACAGCACCTCCTCCCTACTCCGGGTAAGTTTATCTTTATTTATTTGTTTCCGCTGTCTTTGGGGCAACTGTGTTTTCTCTGTGTGCTTTTATGACAGGCTGTTTTAAACTTCTGCTGGTGCACACCCGATCAGATCACTTGGCTGCTGCCATTATTTTCGCGCCCTGCAGCGCTCAGATCGGCCCCCAACAGCTTCACCCACGCTGCGGGCCTCCCTTTCCTGCCTCTTTGATCGCGTGGCCACCCCTGCCGCTTTCCTTGAAACTCGTGCCCCTTGGCTGCACCGGGACCTCGCAGCATGCTACCACGGCCTAATTCGTTCAGTTCCAGCCGGCCAGGCGCGCTCTCCTCCTGCGGGAGGGGCACTGACTCAGGAGCTGCTTCCTTGCCCACACGTGGCCGGAGGCTCTCATCGGCCGCCCGGAGCCACGCACACTGCTACCTTCCAGGGCACACACAGCCTGCCGGACCCCACCGAAGGACTCCTCACGTCACCCCAGTGAGTTGCCATTTTTATTTGTTTTCCGATGGGGAACCAGGGCCCTCGCTGCCACACGCTGCTCAGCGGTGCTCCAGCTCACCTCACATTCAGGTAGTTCACTCGTGGTGTCCTCCTTCCTCTACCCGCCCGCAGCAGCCTCTCAGTTCACATGCTGCGCGGGGTGGGGGAGGGTTGGCGCTGCTGCCGGAGCCTGCCCGCTCCGTTCTGGGCAACGTTAGTTTTCCTCGCGGGGACGGGGGAGTGGGTAGCTACTCCACTCTCCGTCCCTTTCGCCGCAGGCTCACCTTCTCCTCCCATGCGGGGTGGGCTCCCGCTGGCGTCATGCTGCTCGGGGGTCACGCTTCCCGTCACGGAGACCCTGGACACCTCTCACATTCACGGGCACACTTCTCGCCCGGCCGGTCGTCGCGACCGATGCGGGTGGGCTCCGCTCGGCTCGCTCTTCTCCCTCACGGCTCTTCCACTCCCCACGGGCTGTCGTGCACCTCCTCACAGGGGGCGGATTTGCTGGAGGCACACGAGGTGCGGGGTGGGCTCCCGGTCACCTCGCCTTCTTCCTGGGGCTTTCAGGCGCGTTCCGCGCCTGCTTCTGGGGGTGCCCTCAACACGGGCAGCTCTCTCCCCCTTTTCACCGTTGCTGGGCTGCTGCACGCACGGGCACAGCCCCCTCGGCACCAGTGTAATGTTGGGCCCTAGGCCCCCATGGTGAGGAACACACGGACACTGACACAGCTAGTGAGATACTGGAATCGGCCTCAGGCACGTGCGCCCGGCCCCCTTTATTAACAGGGTCACCTGACTGGTGACGTCTGTGGTGGGTGGGTGTACAGTGTAGGTTACAACATAGGGGGAAACACTAGACTGTATCCTGCCGGATACTACACTGATAAATAAACAAAGATAGAAAAGCTATGTTAAAAATGAATTAAGTCGAGATTATATAAAGGCCTAGTTAAGCATCATGTGCGGGACTTTCGAGAATCCTAAAACAAATGAACAAATGGCTGGTATTTTGCTACGGGAAAGGTGGCAACCCTAGTAGTTAACTACAACATCCAGTGGGAAGTTTCAGACAATATCTTTATTTGCTAAAGGCAGGGCTGGACTGGGAACCAAAAACCTCAATGTCAAAAATGTTGAAGTCTCTCTCTCTCTCACCCCCCAACCCCTTGGTTGTCCACCCACTCGATTTAGATCAGAGGTCTTCAAACTGTGGGGCGTGTCCCCCTGGGGGTCCGTGGATGGTTTCCAAGGGGAGCACGAATGCCTCTGCTATTACATGTAAATGAAGATGGCCTGAAAATGCGGCCTTATTCATTTGCCACATTTCCAGGCTGTCTTCATTTACATGCAGCCCTTGAAATTTGGATAAAAAAGATTGGGAATAATGATTCAGAGTGCCGTGAAGGGAGGTCACTGAGCGTCGAGCAGTTGGCTAAAAAGAAAAGAACTAAATAATCTGAGTATTTTGTTTTTTCGCTGTCAGCTAACTGCATATAAAATAATGAGCAAACAGTTTAACTGAAAAATAAAATCAAGTTAAATTAACCTTTGGTAAATGTACTCTTTTATGTTATGACACTTCAGTTGGCAAATACCATCACTGCAGATGTCTGTGAGTCTGAATCCTGAGCAACATATGATTGAGCCCTACTAGACACATTGGGGAATAGTGACCTTTGTACTGATAATGCTGCGAGGTCCCCGCCTGTGACAGAAAGCATTGTGAATATGTAAGTTATTATTTTAACCTTGCATTACACACAGTCTAACATAGGCTGCTGCAAAATTATGCAGTGTTTGAAATAAAAACACGTTCCTACAAAATATAGTTTTAGCAATAAGTAATCAGACTGTACCTAATGCAAGCCCTCCCTACATTACCTCTCAAAAAAAAACCTTTGTTACTATGAAGCATTAAGCAGGTCCACTGGAATTATGTGGCAAGAGAGGACCAAATTATGTAGCAAGGCTGATTAAATTAAAAGCAAAGGTAAATTATGCAGTGTAATCTGGCACATTTTCTGGTTAGCTTTACTTCATTTGTTTGTCATTTTTAGTCATGGTAAAATGTCTGGTGAAATATTATACCTCATTAGTATCAGTTTAACACTCAAATACATCAATAAGCAACTGCAAGATGACCAATCAACTTTTATGAAGGGCCTTCTCCTGCTCCAGAACACATGTTGCCAGCCACGTTTTAAGTAACTTTTGATCCATTTGAACTAGAATCACTTTTTTTTTTACAAAATCTGCAGATTATGCAGCAGATGATGGATTATGTACCAAATGAGTTAAGCCCATAACTATGCGGAAAACGCTGCTGTCTCAGAAACTCATAATGCCAGTGTCCATGGCTTTAAGTGACTGATGAGAGGATGTAGTGTAACGGCCATAGTGGACGACCTTCAAGCTGGGAAACCAGGTTCAAGTCTTGGCAGGAGGCTCAACCATCCTGTGATTCTGGGCAAATCACTTAATCTCCCTGCGCCTGAAAATAATTAACATGTCCATCTGTTCGGACTATATAAAAATGCAACAAAAAAAAGGCTTGTTTCTTCTTTAACTGTCTGAACTACCACCCCACCCTTACATTCAGGCAGAGGCACCTCGAAGTCAGCATTAACCATTCAGGGGCAGTTGTTTTTGTAAAAGGTGAGTCCAGGGGGTAGCAGGGAGGAAGTCAGCGGGGTTCCATTCAGATGCAGAACTCTGATCCTCTCAACCCCTAGGGCCTCAGAGTAATGGTCCAGGAGAAAGAGAAAAAAAGTGAGATTCATAAAGATAGTCAAAGAGATGGACCAGAAGAGGAAGCACTGTGTGGGGGCTTCATTTTTATGGTTACAAATGGCCAGAGACCGCTTCCTCAGAGAGATACCCCAAGGAAGGGGATGATATAAGGGAGCCTTTTTTATATTAATAAAAAGGGTCATCCATTAGTGCAGCAGATGATGCTGTCAGGTATGTAAGTGGCCACTGCTGCTCAATTATGGCCATCTTATTATGAAGTGGAGTGGGTGCCCATGCTAGCATTAGAGCCCAGCTTACCATTGCTGCTTTTTAACATAAAGGGGCAGAAAGAGTCATTGGCACTGCAGGTACAGTGGCACCAGGAACCAATGGTATGAGGAGCCAGCTAAACCTTGATTATGGCCGTTTACTATCATTCCTTCTTAACATTAGGGTCCACTGCACAATTGACAGTGTTGATTTGGGCCTCAGAGCAATAGCCCGTGGGAGGGGAATAATTAAAGTAGTGGAAACACCTTTGTTTGGCCTCAGAGAGATGGCAGAGAAGGGTGTGTGGCTAGATGGAAGTCCATGTTTTTAAAAAAGGGCAGAGGAGACTGCCCTCTTTGCAAAGTAGTAGCTAACATTAGTGAAGCAGGTTCAGCAGCACTGGGGCCCAGGGGTTATAGGGGCCCACTGCATCACAGTTATGACTGTCTCACTTTAGAAAAGGTGCATGGGAGCTTATTTTCCTTTATAACATTAAGACCAAGGGCACAACTGCAGATAAAGGAAGACAACATGTGGGAGCACATTTTTTCTGAAAGGGCTTGTTTTAAGATTAGAGTGATGGTTCGGCATGGTGGCGAAGGGGTACAAGAGGAGGAGAAGATAGCCTGCTATTCAGGAATGAAGTTATCATTAGGGCAGCAGGTGTAGTTGCATTGGGGTCGAGGAGTGCGAGGGACTCACAACACCTCAATTATAGAGGGCAGTATTTTTGGGTCAATAACTGTTTTTGTTTGATTTATTTGCTGTTTTATGTCTCATATTTAGTGTGGTTTATGAGCTAAAGAAAAAGTACTCCTGGAATGATTTCATAAGCCATGCCCCCTGCGCTCAGCCCTTTCCCTCCTGCCCACCCAATCCTTGCCGTACAGTTTTGGAGGGGGGGCTTGACATTAAAACACTTTGCTTAGGGGGCTCGGAGAAAAAAAGTTTGAAGACCTCTGATTTAGATGTTGCCGGGTATATGGATAAAAGAACATCTGAGTGCTGCCGACTCAGCCAGGATTTCCCTCCTGCGTCGATGGCGCCATAGGCAAAAGCGGCTGTCGGAGGGAGTCCAGCTAGGATTACCGCCAGCCTAATCATGATATGCCTTTCCGTCAGGACAACTGTGGCAGGGATACCTCCATACTTGAGTTGGTGGATTCGAAGGAAATAAGGTAAAAACTTACAGTTTTTTCTGTTTTCCACTTTCCTTTCCATCTAGAACCCCATTGTCCAAATCCGTCCTTTGCTTCTATAACTTGACCACGACGCTGATCAACTCCATTGTTGCAGGTATCAAAGGTAAGTTTATTACACATGTCTTACTATGAATAGTATGTTACCATTTCTTTTAGCCTCGTGTATTTTTACATTGCCCTTACATGCAATTTTATTCTTATGTGTAATGCATTAGTGTTCATTATACAACTTATCATTGTAAAATGAACACACCTGTTTTGAAATGCTTTTGTTGTTTTGTTGTTGTGGTGGTTGTGGGTGTTGAGTTTGTGGTGCATGTGGGTGTACATTCAATAGTGTGTGTATGTTGTATGAGTGCTATGCTAAATGTACAAAAAGGGGCATGACACATTACCTACATATATTTTCAAACCAGATACAACCTACATGTGTAGTTGCACATTCTAAAAGTGGTACTTACCAGTCTCAACTCTACCAGGGACTCACCCCTTCAGGAATCTGCCGCTAAAACAATGCCAGCACAACGGGGAACTCTAAATCAGCTTGGCTCAAACCCGCTTACTTGACGATGATGGAGTACTGTTAGCCAGCAATAGAGTCCGCTGCGTCGATGGAGGTGTGCCGCTTACACAACAGTTAACAGACTGTCAATGTGGACGATGGTTCAGGCAGCACACAATTAAAAAGGGTGGGCGGGACTCAGTCAGCTCGACAGAGTACTCGAAACCACCGCCACGGAAGGGCGACAGGAGTCCCGCCAAGATCTAAGTCAGGCCCAGAGTGACAGCAGCAGCCCCATGCCCTAAAACCTGGCCTCGGATGTCTCCAGCTCCCCAGGGAAATGCCCAGTTGAAACAAATGGGTGGTCCTGGCGTGGCCCTGGGAAAAGCAAGAATCGCCCAGGAATGAGCATGATAAGTGAAGTTCCACAGACATGCACGTTGGAAGGGTGTCCGTCAAAAAACAGGAAGATGGTCAGTACTCCAATCCTAAAATAAGCTCTTTCTTTAGGAAAACAAGTTGCCCTCTACTAGAAAAAGGCAATAAATTGTCTTTATTTGAAAAACATCTGAATGTATACTGAGTCTTACAGAATCACAAATACTAGTAAAACTAGTGGCAGTTGAAACTGTGGACAAGGAAAGTTCTCAACCTGACTTTACATTTAAATCCAAATATACACCCCAGTTATTAGCATACACTCTGTATACTTAGACACTCAGGGGCCAATTACGATGTCAGTCGGAAAGTCTCTGACCACTAGTCAGAAGCTTCCCAACCGCGGTCGGAGGCTTTCTGACCGACACGGTCGGTTTGCGTTCCGACCCCCCAATTACGATGTCGCCGGTCAGAGCGTAAACCGGCCAGTCATTCTGACTCGGTTCTGACCGGCTCTCGGAGTCTTCTTGCCGGTCGGAACTGAAACCATAATCCCCTATGGACGGCGTTTCTGCCGTCGGGATTATGATGTCGGTTTCCCACAGCCTTTCCATGCCGGCCTGTCCGACACAGAAAGGCTGTCGGAAAGAGACTGTGGGGGCCCCTATCAATGCCCCCTTGCCTCCGCGGCCAACGGTTGTTGGCCGAGGGGGTACCAAGGGTGCTCTCCTGTAAATCCATGCACGGTGTGGCAGGCACCATGGGGTGTCTGCCACAGGGTGCAGGGTTTTACACCCCCCCCCATTTGTTAATGGGAGCCTGTATTACAGCCAGTTTATGGCCGTACTACAAGCTTCCATAGAGAAATGAAAGTATCCGACCGAACATCATCCGAGACGGTGTCGGTCGGAGCCAACTCCAACCGACATCATAATCGGCCCCTCAGCTTCAGGCTCAGTCTTATTAAAGCTTTACTCCAAACGAAAGGGAAGTTCGGTTATTAGACTTGGTGGGCATAAAAAGTAGACAGAAGTGTTTCCTTCCTGCACTCCATCCATAAAGAAAATAATTAGTTTACTGACTGTGATAATTCAATATTTTGTAACATTGATTTGACTTTTGTGGGGGCCACGAAGTCCCTAAACTAGCCATCACATAAACTGGAACTGCAGGTAGATCTTCTACATTACTAGCAATAAATATGTTATTGAAATTGACACCAAATTTACCACGCTACAGTTGAAAGCAGAAATGCTGGCTTTAAACACCTCTACCATGAGCTGTGTCTGCGCCCTATAGCTAAGTTATGCTCCCTTCACAAACTTCTACAAAGTTTGGTGGACCCTAAAACTCCTTTACATTTCAAGCGGATGATAGCAAAATAAAGGTGAAGGGTTGATTGTGAATGCTGTAGTAAATGTAGAAACACCCCCTCTAAAACAGGGCTTTCAGGATCACCATGTAAAAGCTTTGCTTTCTTGATATTAAAACAGGCGTGCTTAACAGTCTCCCCTGAGGAGCCCAAACTAGACTAAACATCAAGGTCTTGATTTCCTTCAAGGTAGCCATCTGGTGTGACCATCTGTATGCAATCCAATATGCCGTTCTTTTTGTGCATCCTGACTGGCATGCTGTCTAGCATTCTGGTTGGTGATGAGACAAAATATCGGGTTCTAAATATCGACTCGCACAAATATCAAGTCAAAAATATCGTGACATGGAAATAGCGTCTGCAAGAATATCGTTGTTATTTTAAGGTAAGTAATATTGATATTTAAAATATTGAGGTTATTAATTTCGATTACAATAATATTGTTGTTCTTAATATCGATTTTTTATTATAGTTATGTATTTGGCTATATATTTTAAGTGTATATGATGTAATTTTTTTGTATAATTATTGTTTATGTTTTTAAATGTATTTGTAACATTTTTAGTAGTTATTAAATTTAATTTAAGTAAATTTTGTTACTTTTAGTACCTTCACGGGTTGAGGGTTTATAGGGGTACGGGAGGAAAGTAATTTAATTATTGCAATAAAAAAATGTAATTTAAATTTCACATGTGGGTTGTGGGGAGGTTATAGGGGTTGAAGATATTTAATTTTAATTAATTAATAAGTAATTGTTAATTAATAAGAATTATTTTATTGATAATTAATTACGTAAATAGTGTAAATAATTTTTTTAATTTCATTTTAGGTGTGGTTTGTGGGGTTTATGGGGTACAGGATGGGAAATAAATCTAAATGATTAATATTTATATATTTTTTAAATAATGATTATTTAATTTACAATTAATTATGTTAATTGTGTGATTAATTGTTTATTAAATTTTAGGAGTGTTGTATATTTTGTGGGGGTATATTGTGGAAAGTAAAATAAATTCATTTAAATAACAATTAATTTTTAATTATTGATAATTAGTTTTTAGATAAATATTTATGGTAGTAGTGTAAATAATTAGCTTTTTAAAGCTAAGTTTTAGGTGTTGGTTGTAAGTTTTGTAGGGGTATATGGTGGGAGGTAACTAAAATAAAAGTTATGTTATAAAAATAATTTTTGTTAATAAATACTTTGTAAATAAAAATATTTTATTATATGACAATTATTTTTGGATAAAATGTTTTATAATGTTTGTAATTATTTATATGTATTTAAAAATATAATATGTATCTATTTAAAAAAAAAAAAAGAATTAAAAAAAAAAAATATTTACATTTTAATTTGTTATTTTGTTTTTTTAATTATTTTGTTGCTTTGTAGAGAATGTTTGTTTCTAATGTAGTACTGACTGCAGGGGGAATATTAATTGTTTTCCTTCTGCAATTCAACTCTTTCCCTACTGTTGCACTGACTGGAGTGGAAATAGTAAATTTTACCCGTCCACAATCCAACACTTTCTGTACTGTTGCACTCATTGGAGTGGGAATATTAAAAATATATAAAAATATATTTGTTACATTAAAATATTATTTAAAAAATGTAAATTATAATATAACTTCAAAATATTAGATATAAATAAATAGATATATGTCAATATATATGTCTATATGTATGTGTGTTTAACTTTTTGAAAATAAGTTTATTTGTTATATTTGTTAAAATATATATTAAATATATTTTATTTTTATTAAATTAATGTTAGTATTTAATATATTTTATTTTTAATATTGTAATTTGTATATAATTGAAAATCGATATTTAATACAACTATATTATTGTAAACAATATTTTTGTTTCCGAGTTTTTGGTACTTACCTTTTTAAGTATAAGCATTAGGTAGTCGATTTCTTTGTAGACAATGTTTTTGTCTCAATATTTTTGTAGGTCAATGTTTTACTAGTCGATATTTTGTCTGTGAACCATTCTGGTTGTTTTCCTGTGTGGCAACCAGTCTATCATCCGTGCTGATATCATGAGTGTCTTCCTGTGCAGTGACCTGTATCACATCTCATCTGAGCTTTAATGCGTCATCCTGGCTAGTGTCTTTGGCACCTACATCTAAAATTAATGGATGTATCATTTGATGGACATTCAACTTTCAACATTTTGAGGTTTGAATGTGTGCCCCAACAGTTTCCACTGAGTATTCCTTAGCTTCCAGACAGTTATCACCTACTCGTTTCCAGATTATAAAATGCTGTATTTACTTTTAGCGCACAGATGATAAAATACTGTATTTACTTTTAGCGCCACTTTCTTCCATATTGCATTCTTCACTGCAGTTGATGTGTGTGTGCATCAAGCTGGCATCGAAGAGTAGCTCATACTCTGGGACTTTGAGTACTTAAAAAGCTCACTTTAAAAACTTACTTTTCCACTTCAGTGCTTTTGCAGCCATGTTTCCTGAAACCACTGTGATATTGTTTCAAAATATCGAAGGAATAATATTAGGCTCTGCAATTTGTTTTAGCAAAATCCTAATACTGCATTGAAGACAATGAATTTTTTGACATGTCTGATGCTTGCTGAAGAAGGCAACCATTCACCTGCCTTGAAGACCCTTGTGCTTGCTTCAGTTTCCACAGGCCTCAAAATATACTTGAATACAAGCCAAAGTCTTTGTAGCTGTCAGGTTTCTAGCACCTTAAAAATGGAGAAGCCTGGAACATTTGTAATTTTTACTGAAAGTGGAGTACTCTGAGGGAGAATATCAGAGAGAAGGAGGAACATGATGTCCAGCTGACACACTATTTGGGCGCTCTGTAGTCACCCGCCATGGTTCCAAGGGTTTCATGTTAAAGTTATGCCTTTTCAATTATCTGTGGAAATATATTCCTCTTGTGAGTAAATTTAAGGGCCTGATTTAGAAGTTGGTGGAGGGAATACACCGTCACAAACGTGACAGATATCCCATCCGCAGTATTACAATCCCCATTGGATAGACTGTGATCATAGTACGGCGGACGGGATGTCCAGTTTGTGACGGATATTCCATCCACAGTATTACGATCCCCATAGGATAGAATGTGATCATAGGACGGCGGACAGGATGTCCATCACGTTTGTGACGAAGTGTTCCACTCCACCAACTTCTAAATCAGGCCCTAACGGCCTGATTACAATCTTGGCAGACAGGGTTACTCCATCACAAATGAGACGGATATCCTGTGAGCCAAATTACAATTTCATTATGTCCTATGGAACTTGTAATATGGCTGACGGGATATCTGTGACGTTTGTGACAGAGTATCCCATCTGCCAAGATCGTAATCAGCCCCTAAGTCTGGATGCTCATCAACTCGCCAATGAAATGCAGGTATGCTGCCATGCTCTGCTGAAAGGTTGGCCTGCACCCCCTGATGCCTCAGGCAGGATGTTGAAGAGTCTGCCTCTTCATCTAGAAAGATCTTTGTAAAGATCATTCATTGGGACATTGGGGTAAAAAGGCCTAAGAAATGTCCCAGACTCAACTGTTGTGGAGCTTTTATAGTCTTTAGAGTTTTTCTTTTGAGACAAGTGGTAACCCACAACTGCCAAGGTGTGCCTAAATGTCACAGAAACAGCAAATGCAGAAACATCCAGTCCTTCGTTATCATTCTATTGCAAGGCGCTGTTCTAAATAATGATTCAACTTTATTTAGTCACAATTGCAAACGGTACATAGAAACCCTTCACATTAAACCATAATCTAAAAAAACTGAGGAATATACTTGTGAAAGTTTTTAACACATGCTATAAAAAAACAAGCTGTATCTAACATCCTAAAATCAAAATCTCAGTTTCAGACCTTCACCTTTTTGGCTCAATTAAGGATTAGTAAATTACAGAATTTCGAAAATCTTGAGTAAATAATTATATGTAAACAATTTTATGGTTTGTTTTGGTCTGTCTAATTACCACCTATCTATGTCATCTAGCAAGAAGAACAGGTTATTTTATTTCATTGTATTTGCAAGACAGCAAGTATACTGATATTAGATGGAAGCTGATGGAGTCTATTGCAAGAAAAGACAGGAATCCAGACTTTTGGTAACTGTACGCTAATTGGTTTAAATTGCTGTCTGTTAAGATGCTCTAAACTTGCAATCTGGATCTAAGAGGAGCAACCTCTACACTTTGCCGAACACACAGCTAGTTTCACACTACTACTTTTTAGGTCTGTAGTAGACCCGGGGAAATGAGACTGGAAGAAGAGAGATAAAGAGAGACACTGGATATTGCCACACATCTGGGCTTATTATGCACTGCAGGAGTGTTGATATCTGAAAACATGCTACTTTAAGGGGCCGATTCCGATTCGGGCCGGAAAACGTACCGACCGACTCGGAGCCGGAATTTATTCCGACCGACACGTACCGGTGCAGCCCGACCCGCAAAGTACGATGAAAAGCGTGCAAAATCCGACCGACTCGTACGGAACACAATACGAACGACCGAACCGCGTGGAAAATAGCTATCCGGCCGGAAAAGCACGCGAATCGAACCGACCGACACGCACCAGGAAGAATCCCGAACGAAACGTACCCGCGAACTCCGACCCGCCAAGTACGATGCAACGCGTGGAAAACACGACCGAGTGGCACGGAGCTCAAGCCGTACGACCGACACGCATACAAAACAGCGAGCCGAAGCAACCCAATACACCGCGACCGACGCGTACGCAGCACATAAAACAGCACAAACACAGCGGGAACGACTCGGAGAAGCTCGCACGAGACAACTGCAGGGTCCAACTCGGTCAGAAGAACGTCTCCTACATGCACAAAAAGTACAAAGGGAAAAACACACAAAAAAGGCCAAACAAGCAATTACAAAGCCAATAAATACAGGGGGGGAAACAGGGAACAAAGACACACCCACAACTCCACCCATATAAAGGACACAAATCTCTACCATGATCCTTTGCAAATTCAAATTACCTGCCAGCACAGAACACCAACAGACAGCAACCACACACACACTCACAGCTCATCCATCACACAAGCCACACACCATCAGCACCTCAACAAATAGCACCCTCACATACACCCAGCAAAACACACACTCACACACCCTCACTTGCACACCAACACAGATAACTCACCACCACCACCCATCACCATGCCCCCCAAGAAGAATCCAAAGTTCCTAGATAGTGAATTGGAAGTCCTGGTAGATGAGATCCTCAGGGTAGAGCCACAGCTGTTTGGTACACTGGTCCAACAGACCCCCATGTCGCAGAAAACCAAGATGTGGGCGAGGATCGTCGACAGGGTGAACGCACAATCACCATGTTTGCGCACAAAGGAAGACATCCAGAACAGGTGGTATGATGTGCGCAGGAGGGTCAGGGACCTACTGAAGAAGGATTACATCTTGAGCCCACACACCGGCAGTGGCCCTCCTGCCAAACCACTATACCTCAGGCCCTGGGAGGAGAAGGTGCGGGCCATCCTACCACCAGTGAGCGTATATGGACTAGAAAACATCCCAGAGCCTGGTGAGTACACAACCAATATACCCAATATTGTATGACAATACACACACATCACTGTCAAGGGGATAGTCAAACCATGCACCCTTAGCAAATACACAGCAACAAAAACAGAATCATCCCAAGATGTGTATGTCAGTCAGATAAACACAATACATGCCATCTCATAGTGATATGTAACTGTGTCATGACATGTACAAACCCTACAACAAATAAAGCTAGGCAGTGGCACAAATATAACCAACAAACACTGTCAGATATGTAGCCACCACTACAAAACCACCACACAGGGAATCCCACAGAAAGGAAGGAATTCTGTGTATGCTGGTCAAGTCAGTGTAGCCAATAGCATCATGGGAGTTGTAGTCACAGATATTGCCCACCCTCACAATACGCCCGTCAACACCACTCTGAACCATGCTCACATCACAGGGAGTGGAAAACAACTGACAAGATGGCTGACACTGGCTACTGCTGTGGGGAGCACAAGGCTCTGCTGGGAACTGGGCACCAACCAACAGCAGGACACCACTGACTGACATCCTGAAAGACAACTTGCACTCCCTGCAATGGAAGCACGTTCCATGGTGGGATATCTGGCTGGGTGGGAAGGAGGACTGACATCTATGACCATAGTTACCAGCAGCTCTTCCCACACACACCCTAACACAAACTACACACAACACACCTGGGAAAATGCATTGCCTCACACTAAAATCAATTATCCCACAAAGAACCACCACCCTGGGTCATGCTGTGGGAAGCACAGTGACACACATGGGACTTGTAGCCAAACAAATGCCAGGACAACACTGTCAGCCATCCATTCAGCACAGGCACACTACCCCACAGGGAAGCAGAGTCAGAAGGAAGGAAGTATGGGCAAGCTGGGAAGGGGGGTGGAGGCAATAACATGATGGGAGTGGTAGTCACAGATATTGCTCACCCTCACAATTGGCCCATCAACACCACTCTGAACCATGCTCACATCACAGGGAGTGGAAAACAACTGACAAGATGGCTGACACTGGGTACTGCTGTGGGGAGCACAAGGCCCTGCTGGGAACTGGGCACCAACAAACAGCAGGACACCACTGTCAGCCACCTTGCCATTGCTGTCACACCCACACACAGTGAAGTACCCTCAAAAGGAAGGAAGTATGGGCATGCTGGGAAGGGGGGTGGAGGCAATAGCATGATGGGAGTGGTAGTCACAGCTCAACATCCCCAAACCACATGGCCCAGCAAGCTCACACTGAAGCATGCACACCTCACAGAGAGTGGAAAGCCCCATAAAAGATGTCTGACACTGGTGCTCTGTTGTGGGGAGCACAAGGCCCTGCTGGGAACTGGCCACCAACCAACAGCAGGACACCACTGTCAGCCATCTTGCCATTGCTGTCACACCCACACACAGTGAAGTACACTCAAAAGGAAGGCAGTATGGGCATGCTGGGAAGGGGGTGGAGGCAATAGCATGATGGGAGTGGTAGTCACAGCTCAACATCCCCAAACCACATGGCCCAGCAAGCTCACACTGAAGCATGCACACCTCACAGAGAGTGGAAAGCCCCATCAAAGATGTCTGACACCGGTGCTCTGTTGTGGGGAGCACAAGGCCATGCTGGGAACTGGCCACCAACCAACAGCAGGACACCACTGTCAGCCATCTTGCCATTGCTGTCACACCCACACACAGTGAAGTACACTCAAAAGGAAGGAAGTATGGGCATGCTGGGAAGGGGGTGGAGGCAATAGCATGATGGGAGTGGTAGTCACAGCTCAACATCCCCAAACCACATGGCCCAGCAAGCTCACACTGAAGCATGCACACCTCACACAGAGTGGAAAGCCCCATCAAAGATGTCTGACACCGGTGCTCTGTTGTGGGGAGCACAAGGCCATGCTGGGAACTGGTCACCAACCAACAGCAGGACACCACTGTAAGCCATCTTGCCATTGCTGTCACAACCACACACAGTGAAGTACACTCAAAAGGAAGGAAGTATGGGCATGCTGGGAAGGGGGTGGAGGCAATAGCATGATGGGAGTGGTAGTCACAGCTCAACATCCCCAAACCACATGGCCCAGCAAGCTCACACTGAAGCATGCACACCTCACAGAGAGTGGAAAGCCCCATCAAAGATGTCTGACACCGGTGCTCTGTTGTGGGGAGCACAAGGCCATGCTGGGAACTGGCCACCAACCAACAGCAGGACACCACTGTCAGCCATCTTGCCATTGCTGTCACACCCACACACAGTGAAGTACACTCAAAAGGAAGGAAGTATGGGCATGCTGGGAAGGGGGTGGAGGCAATAGCATGATGGGAGTGGTAGTCACAGCTCAACATCCCCAAACCACATGGCCCAGCAAGCTCACACTGAAGCATGCACACCTCACAGAGAGTGGAAAGCCCCATCAAAGATGTCTGACACCGGTGCTCTGTTGTGGGGAGCACAGGGCCATGCTGGGAACTGGCCACCAACCAACAGCAGGACACCACTGTCAGCCATCTTGCCATTGCTGTCACACCCACACACAGTGAAGTACACTCAAAAGGAAGGAAGTATGGGCATGCTGGGAAGGGGGTGGAGGCAATAGCATGATGGGAGTGGTAGTCACAGCTCAACATCCCCAAACCACATGGCCCAGCAAGCTCACACTGAAGCATGCACACCTCACAGAGAGTGGAAAGCCCCATCAAAGATGTCTGACACCGGTGCTCTGTTGTGGGGAGCACAAGGCCATGCTGGGAACTGGCCACCAACCAACAGCAGGACACCACTGTCAGCCATCTTGCCATTGCTGTCACACCCACACACAGTGAAGTACACTCAAAAGGAAGGAAGTATGGGCATGCTGGGAAGGGGGTGGAGGCAATAGCATGATGGGAGTGGTAGTCACAGATATTGCTCACCCTCACAATTGGCCCATCAACACCACTCTGAACCATGCTCACATCACAGGGAGTGGAAAACAACTGACAAGATGGCTGACACTGGGTTCTGCTGTGGGGAGCACAAGGCCCTGCTGGGAACTGGGCACCAACAAACAGCAGGACACCACTGACTGACATCCTGAGAGTCAACCTGCACCCACTGCAAGGGTGGCATGCTTCATGGTGGGATAACTGGGCTGGAGGGAGAAGGATGTCCGGATGTCAACCAAACACCACCAATGCTGGCCATGCACACACCTCAACATTCACATTGAAATGCTTCATGTTGTCAGGACAATGCGCTACACCAATATCAACAGCTGACTGTGACAACTTAGGACAATGCAATGTACAGGCCCGCATCCAGAGGTACAGTCACAACTGTCAGGTGTTTGAACCATTGATGCCTGTAGAAACATTACATACATTATGTGTCTCTTCCAAATACAGGTGATGATGGGGACACAGCAGCAGACTGTCAGAACACAGACAGGTTAACCACTAACCTTATATGCCGGATACAGCAGGAGCGATGAATGATGCTAGTAACCCTATCCCCACAAATGGAATTCCCTGCGACCCACAAAACCGCTCCACAAGTAACACCACCTCGGGGGAAAAAAGGTAAAAGTAAATAAGGAGAAGAAGAAACAGGTAGCACTGTGGCTGTAAACACCCTCGGGAGAACAGGCTCAGAGTTGGGAGCTTCACTCCAGCTGCCTGACTCGTGTGCTCTGAAAACAAAAGATAAACATACTGTAATGGACAACTAGGAATCTAGCAGAGAAGTATAGGTCTGATTGGTATCTACCAGTTCTAACACTTACAGGTAAGTATCTTTTTACTCATTACCACGTCCTGGCTGGTGACCGCCACTCCCCTCTAGACTAGCGTCGCTCTCCGAGCCTTTCAACGGCTCCAAGCGCACTCTTACTAGGAATGTTTTGCTACAGTCACAGGATAAAGAGAACGTCGCTCTCCGAGCCTTTCAACGGCTCCAAGCGCAAGGAGATTCAGGTCAAAAATCATCAGGGAAAATGGAAAAGAAAGTTGGAGCTCAAAACTGCTCTTCTTGTTCTTGTCGGGTTTTTTGGCAAGGAAAACTAAACCATTAACGTATGTAATGCCGCGATAGCCTTTCCAACGGCTCTAACGCGCACACCAGCGCTGGAGTTATTTTACATAAAGATGCCGAAGTCTGGCACAAGCTTGTAAAGAAGCAGAGCTTCTACTTAATCAGGAAATGTCGCGGTTGACTTACCCCAGATACAGAGCGCGCACTCCGGCGCTTTTCTAGGTACCACGGGCCGCGCACCAACGCGGCTTGTAAAGGTCCCGGTGCTTAAGAGTTCGTCTGTAGACTGCTACGTTCCTCCTTAGCGTCTCGATGGTTCACAGGGCTGATCCGGATTGACAAGCACCTGAATGCGGTTTGGGTGGGGCTTATATAGTGTCCGGTTAAAGGCCCACTGACGCGTATCTCAGGGCATTATGGGAGATGTAGTCATACGAACAATACCACAGTTCGGGGGGTGTCTTAACCAGCCCGTAAAGTGCATGCAATCAATGCCGATGTCTGACACAGACGCTGAGGAGTCCCTGTCCCAGGCTCCGGGGGACACTGAGCTCACTGGTGTGGAACAGCCTCTGCCCACCTCGGATGACGAAGACCTACCTGGCACCTCCGCAGTGAGTCATCATGCAGCACCAGCAGGACCACCAGCTGCACCCCCTGCACCCACCCCTCCAACAACTGCCAAACACAGACCACCCCTGCCGACACGGACAGACCAAGGACCACCACCACCAACAGCACACGGACCCCGGCCCAACGTGGAGCTACGGACAACAACACCAGTAACAACCCCCAAGGGGGCCCAGGGTCACCTGTGTGTGCCACCGCAGGTCCTTCACGTGTCGCCAGGGGTGGTGGGAGGGGTGGTAGACATAGGTCGCTGCTTGCAGAGGGGTCTGGACTGCATGATGACCCACAACTGGTACGCATAGCTGATGCGTACCAGACTAGCACCGGAGAGTTCAGCCAGGTAGTGGGGATCCTCAGGGACATTCAACAGCAGCAGGCTGCCCATCATGCCCGCTTGGACTTACACATGTCCCGCATGGAGTCCAAGTGGGACACAGTGCAAGAACAGACGGCGGTGCATAGGGACATATTGCAATGCCTCTGCCAGATTTGCACCAACATGTCAACACCTCCCTGTGTGCCCACAACATCTGGTGCTGCAACAACTGCAACTGCCACAGGGAGGGAGGATGACTCTGGCGGAGAGTCCCCTGCACCGCAGCAGCCTGCACTTGAGGGTCCCCCCCCCAAAGAAGAGGGGTCGTCCGAGGAAGGACAACTGAGAGGCTGATGGCCATGCACAACCCCCAGGAAGCCAACACCTGTTCAGGAAAATCACCTTTGTGCCCAAACTCTTCACCCTGTCGAATGCAACACAACTCTCCCACATGACATGGGGAGCTCAAGTTGGACCAATGTATCAGATGACTGTGGACTTTACTCTGGACATTTCTGCTACCAGGACTTCCAAATCATCTAGGAACTTTGGATTACAATCACAATGTACAGCACCCACCATCCTGTGCACTATACTCACACATGTATGTCAATAAACTCACTAATACACCATACTTGCCTCTGGTGTGATTCCAACGTTGTTTCTGAAGTGGAGATGATGATCTGTGAAATGACACTGTGCATGCTAACTGCTACAGCAAGTACAACACCGGCATGTGAGTCATGGCGACGTGACACATATGAGGGAGACACACCACCAGGGCTACACAACACATACACACCAGGGCCATCTGACTCATCGCCTACACTGATGTTGCCAGGAAATACGGTGCAATGCACAGACCCAACACCTATTCACAGTCTGTGTTAACTAGCCCACTGGTGCAGTAAGCAAATGTCAGTCAGATGTGTGACCACAGACAACGCACATCACAAAGTGAAGCACAGGTTTATTACACATTTGCAACATGTTGTAACCACTACAGATGCAAGGTAATCCCACCTGGCAGTGGGCACACAGTCAACAAGTGTAGAAGAAAGGAAGTCCATGGGTGTGGCGCACATCACCTGTAGGGAAACGACAGCTACCACCCTGGAAGTTGATTCACGGTGTCGGGGGATCACAGTTGACCAAACAACTCTGAAAGTACCCTGTGAAGGACAGAAATGACACACAGTCAAAAGCACTGAAGAACAGGACAGAACTGCAATACTCATGCCCAATACATGTCACAAGAAACCCACCCAGAACCAAGTTAGCATGCCAACACTGTTGGGGAGTACAGACTACCTGTAAGGACACATCGCTGCACGCATCCAGTCAAGTAGCAGATGGACACACTCAAACAGCACCAGAGCACCACCAACACATATCATGCAAACTCACATCATTGACATAACATCCCTGGATACTCACATTCAGCTGAAGAAGTTGGTGATGAGCTGTGTGCGGACATCACCCTCATCATCATCATCATCACTGGCATCGTGGTCCAGCCCAGGATCCTCCACAGGTGGCGGATGTTGGTCCTCGTCATCCAGGATGAGAGGCAACTCCTGCCGCACTGCCAGGTTGTGTAGCATGCAGCAGACAATGACAATCTTGCACACCTTTGCTGGGGCATATGGGAGGGCCCCTCCTGTCTTGTCAAGGCAGCGGAAGCGGCTCTTCAGGAGACCAAATGTCCGCTCAATCACTCTCCTGGTCCGACCATGTGCCTCATTGTAGCGCATCTGGGCTGGTGTCACAGGGTTCCTGAGGGGCGTCAGCAACCACGGCATGTTGGGGTATCCGGAGTCACCTACAGACAGACAATTGCACATTAGCTGAGTTGGAAAAGAGGGTGGAACACTACATTGCAGAACACACACAATGGTACAAAGTCAGTACACACCAACAAGCCAGGCACGCTGGTTCCGCATCTGTGACATCATCCTCGGGATGCGACTACTCCTCATCACGTAGGCATCGTGTGCAGAACCGGGGAAACGGGCACACACGTGTGAGATGCTCATATCTGCAAGACATACCACCAGTGCATTGACCGAATGGTAGTGTTTGCGGTTCCTGTATGCCTGCTCTTGGGCCTGTGGTGGTACCAAAGCCACATGTGTCCCATCAATGGAGCCAATGACATGCTGCATCCTCCCCAGGGCATAGAAGTCACTCTTCACTTCAGTGAGTTGTTGAAGTCTAGGGAAATAGATGTACTGGTTCAGGTATCTCAACATAGCCTCCAAAACATCGCGGAGCACACGGCTGAACATGGTCTGTGACATCCCACCAGCAGACGCCACAGTGTGTTGAAAGGTACTGGTGGCAAAGAAGTGTAGGGCTGCCATCACCTTCACCTTGGGGGTCAGCGCTGTAGGGTATGTCCGGCCAGGATGCAAATGTGGGGCCAACCGCACCGTCAATTCCTCAATCAGTGGCCTGGTGAAGCGGTACCGTCGGATGCAGTCCCGTTCAACCACTGTTGCAAGGTCAGGGAATGGCCGATGGACAGCTGGTGCCCTGCAGTGCATAGGTGAAGAAAGAAAGATTGTCAGTCACCCCACATATGTGGCATAGACCAGACTCAATATCACATGATACATCATTACGAGACACAAGTACATGATGCGTGTGCCGTTCCGTAAGGACATGTATGGCACCTACATGGCTAACATCTAACATCACAGTTCAACATGTGCCCTCAACAAGTCCCAGGTTGTGCTATGGGATATCATTAGGCTGTGTCACAGTACCCATGTACTGCTGTCACGTTCCAAACACACACCACAGTGACATGTGAGGACAGATGTGCTCATCGACAGGTAGATTCCCAGGGACCCTGTATTGCCACATGGACACTGGCATGACATGGTGCATCATGAATACACCACAGCTAAACAACCATGACCCCCACAGGTAGTGTTCCCTGTTGCCTCGGCAGGACAGACATGGACGTCTGTGACACACACACGCACAACATCAAAGTCCATGCACAAACAACGTGGATGTGGAGACTGTCTCCCATTGTGCACATGGAATCAGAGACATTGTAAACACAACATGCACACAGACTGTGGAGGGCCATCACAATTGTGGCAATGGGTCACCCTGGGACGTACATACCATCCCACATGGGACTCAGGGGGTATGTGACATGACATACACATACACAACCGTGAAATGTGACCATGCCACATGCCCTGAAATGAACAGTTGCACACCACAGTGTTCATGTGCACAACACACCAAGGATTCTGTCCCCATGAACACGTGCACAGCCTGGGAGTGGCTGCCCCAAGTGCCACCCAAAAAACAACATGTTGACCCCCATACACGGAACAGGTAATGCAGCCTTACATGCCTTAGGATACAGTGTGGACAGGCTGTGGTGTTGTAGGTGTGCCCCTCACTCCCTGGGAAGTATATGTGGCTGGCATATGTTCACCTGTGACAGGCATGGTGACATATGCCAGTGACTTGTACAGGGACGCGTTGAACAGCAATGGACCGATCGGTGTGCCCGGCCGGCCCATTGCATTCAATGTGAGCGGGTACGCTGTTGAACAGCAATGGACCGATCGGTGTGCCCGGCCGGCCCATTGCATTCAAAGTGAGCGGGTACGCGTTGAACAGCAATGGACCGATCGGTGTGCCCGGCCGGCCCATTGCATTCAATGTGAGCGGGTACGCGTTGTATCCCAGGTACGCGTTGTAGAGCAATGGACCGATCGGTGTGCCCGGCCGGCCCATTGCATTCAATGTGAGCGGGTACGCGTTGAACAGCAATGGACCGATCGGTGTGCCCGGCCGGCCCATTGCATTCAATGTGAGCGGGTACGCATTGAACAGCAATGGACCGATCGGTGTGCCCGGCCGGCCCATTGCATTCAATGTGAGCGGGTACGTGTTGAACAGCAATGGACCGATCGGTGTGCCCGGCCGGCCCATTGCATTGAATGTGAGCGGGTACGCGTTGTATCCCGGGTACGCGTTGTAGAGCAATGGACAGATCGGTGTGCCCGGCCGGCCCATTGCATTCAATGTGAGCGGGTACGCGTTGAACAGCAATGGACCGATCGGTGTGCCCGGCCGGCTCATTGCATTCAATGTGAGCGGGTACGCGTTGTATCCCGGGTACGCGTTGAACAGCAATGGACCGATCGGTGTGCCCGGCCGGCCCATTGCATTCAATGTGAGCGGGTACGCGTTGTATCCCGGGTACGCGTTGTAGAGCAATGGACCGATCGGTGTGCCCGGCCAGCCCATTGCATTCAATGTGAGCGGGTACACGTTGAACAGCAATGGACCGATCGGTGTGCCCGGCGGCCCATTGCATTCAATGTGAGCGGGTACGCATTGTATCCCGGGTACGCGTTGTACAGCAATGGACCGAACGGTGCGCACACAATGGCTGGGGCCTGGCATGGCAACGGACGCGTTTTCGAAGCTCCAACGAGTCTGATGCAGTGAATTCAGTTGGCCAGCCACAACAATGTTGCAAAATCATGGGTGTCATGAAGTTGAAGATTTGAAGGATGCTGTGGGCGTGTATTAGTGCTGCTATTCCATGGATTGGTCAGATTCAGAAGATGCAAACGAATTGGACCTATCACTTTGGACACATGGGACAGTATCTGCCTCTGCAGCACACATATAATGCTGGCTGTTCCCCTGAGAGCTCACTTGCCTGCACTACATGCTCCAGGATGACATCTGCCACCAACACTGCTGCTGTTTATGCATCCTCTGGCTCCTGCAATGGCACGTACTGTGGAGAGAGCCCCAGCCTTCAGCCTTGAGGAGAACCAGGCCCTGCTGGACAGCCTCCTTCCACAGTGCAGCAAGCTGTATGGGAAACCAGGGGAGCAGGTGAGTGTGCTGTCCACTGCATCACTAATTGTGCATGTTGTCTGACTAGCAGGACATTCAGTGTGCACACCACTGGCTAGCATGCCCACTGAGTAGTTGTCACACCCCAAAGTGTGTAGTTACATGCACTGAACTGGTACAGTGCAGTAACAGTGCATTCCAACTAGGTTTACTTCCCATGCAATGATACCATGTAGTGACTGCTGGCAAACTGTTCATAGCCATTGTTGCACTGCCTGTGTACATCATATGCCCCTGTGATGGAGACATGTATATCCAACTGTGTGATGCATGTATATGTTGCATGTGTAGTAATGGCCTTTTCACTTTGTCATCCTCACAGGTTGATGCCCACCAGAAGCAGGACATCTGGCTGACCATCGCCCGGAAAGTAAGATCCGTGGGGGTCTACAGGCACAGGATCTGCAACTGCCAAAAGAGGTGGCAGGACCTTCGTGGCTGGACCCGGGGGTTCGCAAGGGTCCAGCTGAAGCTGTCGCCTCCTCGCAGGAGGGGCGGACACCGGACCCTGACCCCCCACATGCTCCGGATCCTGGCGGTGGTCTTCCCTGACCTGGATGGGCAGCTGAAGGACAGACAGCAGCAAGGAGGGGGTGAGTCCATGACTGCACTGTGCACTTTGTCTGACATGCTATGTGCCCTCCTCTGGCCTGGTTAAACTTCCACAGTACATCAGTCATGTGGTCCAGGACCCATGTCCCTCATTTGTGACATGCCCACTTCTCCTCTGATACGCATATGTGTGGCCCTTATAGTCAGGAAATTGTGTCATTTGGGGACTGTGTCATTGCATTTTGCTTTGCTCAAGGTGGGGGACAGCATTTGTTCCCGTGACTATGTTGTGCGATTCATGGGTGGGTCAATTGCTTACACAATGCCTAAGTTCTGACATGTGATCTGGGTGTAACTTTGATATGTGGTCCGCTTGCTGCTCTGACTCACCACATGTCCCTGGGGAATTTGGCACACACCCATGCTGCTGGTGGGAACAATGTTTGGGCCTCAGGAGTATGTGTATCCAGTGTGTCACACATGCTTAGCCACCTGCCTACTGTCCAGGACTCATCCCTCTTACAGGTGGAGCTGGACAGTCATGCCTACTCCAGGGCATACAATACACTCTGTACTCCCACTCCCGTGTATCATCTGGCATGTTGTGATCAGTGAAATGTACCCTCAGGTGTCTGCCTCTGTCTCATTGTGCTGTGTCTTCGTTGTCAGGACTACTGGTATGTTTATTGGTTAGGGCTCAGCATGCCATCTGAGATGTGACCATGATAGACGATACTTCTGTGACTTATAGGTGTCTGATCACATGACTGTGCACACAGGTGTTTGCGACTGTGACTTTCAGGCAGCTGTATTTTCATTCACAGCACACTGTGAGGTGCTCATGTTCAGAGAGTTGTGTTTCTTGTCCCCCATATGTCCAGTTGGTATGACGTGGACAAATAGTAGTACAGATGATGTGGTTTTGGGGGATGGACATGTGCACTTGTCAGTCACATAACTTGCATTCCCCATGCCCTCGGATTGTGACACAGTGCAGACCGTTGTTGGCTGGCTGCCATGGCCATGTGACTTGAGACAGTAATGTATGACTTTGCACGCATTCCTGTGTCATGGCATTAAACTTCCTGGGACTGATCCTGCAGGGGAGTGACATGTGCAACATGCACCCCATTGTGACATTGACTATCCGGACATGGGTGCATCATGGTGTCTGGTGCTGGTATGCATCACATGCATTTCTAATTAGACTCTGGCCATCCCTTTATCCGGACACCTGCACTGACTCAGTGGCAAGAGATGTGATGTGTGCATTTTCACATACTTAACCGTGTTCCCTGCAATGTCCAACAACTGTGTAGGTGGTGCATGTGTCCACACTGGGGTCTTACCATCAGACAGGCACCAGACAGATGGGTGCAAGGGCAGGAGGGGTGTGAGTCCCATGGTTGACCATCAGACTGACAATTGGCTTCCCGAATCTGTGTGAGGACTTTAGGCAATGTTCAACTAAGGATGCCAGGGCTTGCTCTGTAATGTGCTGTACTTACTGTGGTGTGTGCGGTCAGTGCAGGTGACTGATGTTTGTCTGTTTCCCTAATTGTTTGCAGATACATCCACGGCCACAGGAGGGGACAGCTCCACGGACCAGGAGGAGCAGCGGAGCCAGACTGGGTCAGCATCGGACGAGTGGTCAGAGGGACCCAGTGGCATGGAGGGCGAGGGGAGCCACACTGAGGAGTCCTCAGCACCATCCACCTCAGCTGGGGACCACAGCAGCTCGGAGGATCACTCCCTTGTGGAGGCGGGTCTCAGCAGCCACCAAAGGCCAGCTAGTCTGTCTGGCCCCACCACCACCATCACCACCACCACCACCACCGCCCTCCCATTGGCTCCCATTCCTGAGGTCCGTGGAGGCTCCCGTGCTCGGGAGCGTGTCTCCTTCGTGCCAGGTACCGCAGCCCCTGCCCCTGTGTCCCCTGCTGCCCTGAGTGAGGAGTCTGTGTACCTCCTTCGGCAGCTCCATGTAGGGCAGACAGCAATGCTGAGTGTCCTCCATGCATACACCACTCTGTTGACACAGCTGGTGTCGTTCATGGAGGGCATCTTGACGGGTATGTCTGCCCTACAGAGGAGCAATAGGTCCATGGACTCCTCCCTGACGGCAGCAGTGTCCCTCCTCCAACAGTCCCTCACCCCTCCCACCTCTGCCCCATCCACACTTCCTGCCCCCCAACCTGTCCAAAGCACATGCACACCTGCACAGTCAACCAAACACACAGACACGAGCAGCACAGACACACCCAAGAGTAAGGCAAGACGTGCACACAAGCATCCTCAGGGGACTGATACCACAGACACAGGGGATGGGGAACACACACACACAGGCATCCACATTCACTCCGCAGTCCTCCAAATCCTCTCCCTCCAAGACCCCTTCCCTTGCCTCGCCTGCTACCCCACCTACACAGCAGATCTTCCTGTGTGACCTCGGCCTCTTCCCCTCCATTCCTGCTGATCCAGCATACCAGGGGAAGAGGAAGTCCACCCACACAGAGAGGAGTGCCCCTCACCCCCGGACACCCTCCCCCAGGCGCAGGCAGACACAGGAGCCCATTAGGAAGTCCCCCCCGGAGCAGGAAGAGCAAGACCCCACCACCACCACCACGCAGCTCCAGCGCCCAGTCTCTCTCCTCCATCCCCCAGGCCACCACTGCACAGGTTCCCCCGCCACACCCTGCCCCAGGTTCCCCCACACACCGATACCGCATCCCCAGACTGCTTAGGCCCTCCCCTCTGCCACTTGCTCTTCCACTCCCAACCCAGACGCTCTGCCTGTTAGTGGCACTGTTGTGGGGACCGGGTCCCCCCCTCTGTCCTGCCCACCTCATCTGCCCACCCTTCCACTCCCTTGGAGTCATGCACTGCAGTGGAGTCCACAACCACCACGTCTGACTCGGGCACTGCAGTGGGTACCCAGTCCACTACATCAGTCCAGCCCACTGCAGTGGTTGCAGCACCCACACCAACTGACTTGTGTACCACAGTTGTGCCGGCCCCCCCTGAGTCAGACACCTCCACTGCAGTTGCCGGTGACACTCCTGCACCCACCACCCCTTCACTTTCTCACTCTGCCATCCCCTGATCCTGTCCCTGCGGTGCCTGGCCTGCCCCTTGTATGCCCCTCCAAGGGGGATGTCCCCCAACCGTACCAGTGCAGGCAAGCAATGTGTGACCAGTTGTCACTTCTCACCCCGTTGGTACTGGCATTTTGGACTGGCCATTGGCCTTAGTTTCTTTTGGACTTCCATGTTTACCCTGACATTTGCTGAATAAAGCCCCTTTTTGTTTACTTTTGGGTTTTCTTTTGATGTACATGATGTGGATGAGTAGCATCCTGCATTTGCAGTTGTAATAGTGTTCACATCAGGACGAAGAAGTGTTGCAGTGATGGACTCCATGTGGTCCATGGGATATGTGTCCTGTTGTCGTCTGGATCTGTGGCATCCTTTGCTACAGTCTGAGGGTGTAATGTTCAGCATTTGACACAGGGATGTCCTTTTTGCATTTGTAAATGAACATCTTTGTCTTACACTGATGCACATCTGGTGGGCTTACCACTGTTCAATGTTCCGATTTCCCTGACTGTGTGCCCAGCTCCACTGGACATGCAGTTTTGCACATCAATGTCGAAGGACTCATCTGTGTATACAGTGCAACTTGCTTGACACGTGTTTGGTGTGTGTGCAGATGACTGACGTGACACTCCCGTACCCAGGCTGATGTGAGCAGAGCCTTCTGTGTGTTGTGGTTGTTGACTCACTGATGGAGTGTTCTGCTGACATGTTTGGGTCGTGCACAGACAAGGTTTGGCACAGCGGACCTTCCACAGGAGTGGAGTGCCCTCATGGCAGTGTGTAATCTGGTGACATTGCGTGGGCCTGTGTTGTGTAAGCATGTCTGTGCGTGTTCCCTTCCCTTTTCCTACACAGGCTGTGTCCCTAGGGATGTTCCTGTTTGTGATGCTTGCTGAGTTGTTCTGTGTTCATCCAGCATCTTGGACCTGGTTTCTCTGTGATGTGGGTGCATGGCAAACTAATGTTCATGAGGTTGTCATCCCAGGTTGTCTTTGTTGTCAGTGCTGGGGATGTGGGCAAACGCAGATGGGACACATTCAGGATTCCCTTGGCACTTGTTGTTTACACGAGTCATGTGATTTACAGTTTGTGTTAGCTTTCAGTGATTGTGACATGTTGTGTGTGTGACTACTGCCACTGCTCAGGGTCAGAGCTGCAATGTTGGTAGTTGTGTACGTGTGTTCTTCGTGTGTCACCTTGGCTTCTTCATTGGTGTGTGACTATGGCCAGGATCCCATTGATTGTGGTGGATTTCACATCATGCCCATGTACGGCATACTGTGCTGTGTGTCAGACATTGACGAGTCTTGTTGACTGGCCATGTGTGATGGGTTTCTGCACCTTAGGCCCCACCACCACCCCTGGTATTGTCATGGGTGCATGTGCAATGTCACCAGTCCATGTGAGCTTCACTGCTGCACATTGGTGGAGATCAGGGTGTGTGGTGTTGAGTGTGTGCAAAAGTGAGTTGTTGCACGGCCAGACCCCTACCTCCATATTGGCCTTGGCTGGCAGGCCGTGCTGATTGATTGGAGCTTGTGTAGGTGTGATGGTAGTTAGTTGCTCAGGACACATGGCTGGGGTTCACAGTGTGAACGACATCTAACATTGTCATCACAGTGGGATTATCATGCAGGCTAGTGTCAGCACAATATGGGGTCCCTGGGGGTAATGCTGTGGTGGGTCTGTCTCTTGCTGTGTTAGTTGCTGTTCCTACAAGCTTGTGTGACATGTGTAATTTGTGCTCCCTCTCATCTAACAATGCCTGATTGCCCACATAGGGGATTTGGATCCATGAGTTACTTTTGTGTGGCACTGTATGTGCATCTGTGTAATTGGTATTCAGGCCTCATCATGTGGTGTATGGTTGCCTGGGGACACTGGCACCCCCCGCCCCTCACCTGTTGTGTTTGATGTGCAGTGTGGGTCTGCCTGTTTGTGTTTGTGCATCTGCACCACTGCATTGGCATATCTTTAGTGTGCCATTGGCTGTATGTTGTTTGTTGGGTTTCACCTGCTGTCCCTGGGACTCCTAGGTCATCAGTCAGCACAATGATCATTGTTTGTGTGTCCCATTGCTGCCATGGTATGTTATTTGTTCACCTCACATCTACAGTCTCCACAGTGTATCTACATTTGTGTGCCCATTGGTGCAAATATGTGGGTCTGCATTATGATGGTCACTTCTGTCATTGTGTCATTGATGGATGTTGACAGTGTCAGCCCCCATGGGTGATGTTTGTCTGCACATGGCCAAAGGTATGTCTTATTTGCACTGCACTGTTTGCCTCCCCCAATCTATGTTGCTATGGGACACAAGCACTACTTTGCCACTGATGTGTTTGTTGTTCTGTGACCAGGAATCATCCATGCAGTTTGGCAGTTGCAGCTTTTTCAATGTCAACACTTACATTTTGGTCACTGTGATGATGGGGGTTTAGACCCCATTGCCACAATGTTCAAAATGTGCTTCAGCTATGGACCCCACGCTTACCTTTTGGTCACTGTGATGATGGGGGTTTAGACCCCATTCCCACAATGTTCAAGATGTGCTTCAGCTATGGGCCCCACACTTACATTTTGGTCACTGTGATGATGGGGGTTTAGACCCCATTGCCACAATGTTCAAAATGTGCTTCAGCTATGGACCCCACACTTACCTTTTGGTCACTGTGATGATGGGGGTTTAGACCCCATTGCCACAATGTTCAAAATGTGCTTCAGCTATGGACCCCACACTTACCTTTTGGTCACTGTGATGATGGGGGTTTAGACCCCATTGCCACAATGTTCAAGATGTGCTTCAGCTATGGGCCCCACACTTACATTTTGGTCACTGTGATGATGGGGGTTTAGACCCCATTGCCACAATGTTCAAAATGTGCTTCAGCTATGGACCCCGCACTTACCTTTTGGTCACTGTGATGATGGGGGTTGGACCCCATTGCCACAATGTTCAAAATGTGCTTCAACTATGGACCCCACACTTACCTTTTGGTCACTGTGATGATGGGGGTTGGACCCCATATACACAGTGGTCATGGTCTGCTTGCATTGTGGGGGCCACACACATTTATGTGTGACACATGTGATAGGGGGTCACATTGTATGTTCAAAGTCATGTTCAGTGTTGTAGGCATTTGACACAGTCTACACACGCTTGTTATGGTGTTGGGGGGGATGTCTTTTTGTTGCATTCCTTATGTTGGTGTGTGCTTGTTGTGTCATGCATTACCCATCCTATGAGTGGGGGTGTTGTTGATGGTAGGCATCCTGCCCCCATGGGTAGGGGTGGTGGTAGGGGTAGGCATCTAGCACCCCTGAGTAGGGGTGGTAGTGGTGGTAGGCATCCAGCACCCCATGGGTAGAGGTGGTAGTAGTGACAGGCATCTAGCACCCCTGGGTAGGGGTGATGGTAGGGGTAGGCATCTAGCACCCCTGGGTAGGGGTGGTGGTAGTGGTAGGCATCTGGCACCCCCTGAGTAGGGGTGGTAGTGGTGGTAGGCATCCAGCCCCCATGGGTAGAGGTGGTAGTAGTGACAGGCATCTAGCACCCCCTGGGTAGGGGTGATGGTAGGGGTAGGCATCTAGCACCCCTGGGTAGGGGTGGTGGTAGTGGTAGGCATCTGGCACCCCTGAGTAGGGGTGGTAGTGGTGGTAGGCATCCAGCCCCCCATGAGTAGAGGTGGTAGTAGTGACAGGCATCCAGCAACCCCTGGGTGGAGGTGGTAGTAGTGACAGGCATCTAGCACCCCCTGGGTAGGGGTGATGGTAGGGGTAGGCATCTAGCACCCCCTGGGTAGGGGTAGTGGTAGGCATCTGGCACCCCCTGAGTAGGGGTGGTAGTGGTGGTAGGCATCCAGCCCCCCATGGGTAGAGGTGGTAGTAGTGACAGGCATCCTGCCCCCCATGGGTAGGGGTGGTAGTAGTGGTAGGCATCTGGCACCCCCTGGGTAGGGGTGTTAGTAGTGGTAGGCATATGGCACCCCCTGAGTAGGGGTGGTAGTGGTGGTAGGCATCCAGCCCCCCATGGGTAGAGGTGGTAGTAGTGACAGGCATCTAGCACCCCTGGGTAGGGGTGATGGTAGGGGTAGGCATCTAGCACCCCTGGGTAGGGGTGGTGGTAGTGGTAGGCATCTGGCACCCCTGAGTAGGGGTGGTAGTGGTGGTAGGCATCCAGCCCCCATGGGTAGAGGTGGTAGTAGTGACAGGCATCCTGCCCCCATGGGTAGGGGTGGTAGTAGTGGTAGGCATCTGGCACCCCCTGGGTAGGGGTAGTGGTAGTGGTAGGCATCTGGCACCCCCTGAGTAGGGGTGGTAGTGGTGGTAGGCATCCTCCCCCCATGGGTAGAGGTGGTAGTAGTGACAGGCATCTAGCACCCCCTGGGTAGGGGTGATGGTAGGGGTAGGCATCTAGCACTCCCTGGGTAGGGGTGGTGGTAGTGGTAGGCATCTGGCACCCCCTGGGTAGGGGTGGTGGTAGTGGTAGGCATCTGGCACCCCCTGAGTAGGGGTGGTAGTGGTGGTAGGCATCCAGCCCACCATGGGTAGAGGTGGTAGTAGTGACAGGCATCCAGCACCCCCTGGGTAGAGGTGGTAGTAGTGACAGGCATCTGGCACCCCCTGGGTAGGGGTGGTGGTAGTGGTAGGCATCTGGCACCCCCTGGGTAGGGGTGGTAGTGGTGGTAGGCATCCAGCCCCCCATGGGTAGAGGTGGTAGTAGTGACAGGCATCCAGCAACCCCTGGGTGGAGGTGGTAGTAGTGACAGGCATCTAGCACCCCCTGGGTAGGGGTGATGGTAGGGGTAGGCATCTAGCACCCCCTGGGTAGGGGTGGTGGTAGTGGTAGGCATCTGGCACCCCCTGAGTAGGGGTGGTAGTGGTGGTAGGTATCCAGCCCCCCATGGGTAGAGGTGGTAGTAGTGACAGGCATCTAGCACCCCCTGGGTAGGGGTGATGGTAGGGGTAGGCATCTCGCACCCCCTGGGTAGGGGTGGCAGTAGTTGTAGGCATCTGGCACCCCCTGAGTAGGGGTGGTAGTGGTGGTAGGCATCCAGCCCCTCATGGGTAGAGGTGGTAGTAGTGACAGGCATCCTGCCCCCCATGGGTAGGGGTGGTAGTAGTGGTAGGCATCTGGCACCCCCTGGGTAGGGGTGGTGGTAGTGGTAGGCATCTGGCACCCCCTGGGTAGGGGTGGTGGTAGTGACAGGCATCCTGCACCCCATGAGTAGGGGTGGTAGTAGTGACAGGCATCTAGCACCCCCTGGGTAGGGGTGGTGGTAGGGGTAGGCATCTAGCATCCCCTGGGTAGGGGTGGTGGTAGTGGTAGGCATCTGGCACCCCCTGAGTAGGGGTGGTAGTGGTGGTAGGAATCCAGCCCCCCATGGGTAGAGGTGGTAGTAGTGACAGGCATCTAGCACCCCCTGGGTAGGGGTGGTGTTAGTGGTTGGCATCCAGGCCCCTATGTGTATATGTGGCATTGGTGATAGACATCCCGCCCCTATGGTGCTGCTGTTGCTGGTGTAAGTAATTTCTGCATCCCTATGTGTGTGTGTGATATGTCGGGTACGTGTGGTTTGTTTGTGTGGTGGGTGTCTGACTTATCTTCTGCGTCGTACGCGTCCGTGCCAGTTCCGGTAATAGATGTAGAATATTGGTAGGATCGGCACGATGGGATTCATGGTTGGTTCGTCTCGTTCGTCTTTCTCTTTGCTTCGCCTCGTCCTCGTCGCTGGCGTGTTCGTCTCGTAGCCGTGGATCGTCTTGTGGCGCGAATCGGATCTTATGTGCGCCTCTCCCGGATGCTTTGACGTGCCGTGCGTAGCGACGGGTTCGGCGCGTACGGAGGGCGCATCGTACTTGTCCGGCCGGACGGGGCTGCATTTTGGCTTCCGTGCGACTCGATTCTGCGTTTCCGGATCCGCCTCGGTCGGAGAACAGGACCTGTATTGGGTGAGTACGACTGGGTCGGGATTTGGGCAGTTGTGCGCATCGTACTTGCTCGTTCGGACGTATGTGCGAATCGGTCGGGAAACAGGCATTCGCCTGGCTTTTTTCCCGGCCGAATGGTATTAGGTGCGCCTCCAATCGGAATCGACCCCTTAGTATGGGCTTTGGGCTTTAGCATTTAACTTCTGATATAAAAAATGCCGTACGTGCTACCAATCTCTGTATTTTACACTCTCTGTTCTGAGATGAAACTTGAGATTTCTTCTGAGTTGAAATAGAATCGAGTTTGATCTAAAAATTGGAAATTGAACTCGGGGTATAATTTGTTATATGTTATATGTTGATTGGTAAGTGGGCTACCTACTATATTATGAATATTATGAGATGGTCTTCCATGATTCTGTTCAAGTTCAGTGTAATAACTGTAACATAATGCTATCCATTAAAATGATGTATTTCATCCTTAAACATTTTGAATAAGTCAGTCGCTCAGGGCATTGTCCCTGACAGATTTAAAGTTGCTGTGATATTTTCCTTGCTGAAGAAGCCAGGCAAGGATCCTAAACTGCTGAAAATGTATTGCCCCATTTCACTTCTCTGCTATGCAGCCAAAATACTAGAAAGTTTTGTTACCTAGGAGCTAAGCAGTTCCTTTATTCATCCAGCTTTCTTCATCCATTGCAGGTTAGTTTTTGTCCAGAAGCAGTGATGCTTTCTGTCCTTGATGATCTACGATGAGAGTTGGATTTGGGTCCATGCTAGTTCTTCTAGATTTATTGTCCGTTTTCAATACTGTTAACCAAGCAATTCTGTTGAATCGTCTGAAGGGGACTGGTCTATCAGGTCATGCTGTTACTTGGATATCTTCCTTTCTTGGAGGCCTTTCACAGGAAGTGCAGCTTGGCCTGTTTCCTGCTTCTAGGACTCATCTCCTCTGTGGCGTCCTCCAGGGCTCAGCTTTATCTCCTTTGCTGTTTAATGTTTACATCAGGCCATTGATTTTAGTCCTGGCTAGATGTGGTTGTAGATTCTACAATGCTGCTGATGACTCTCAGCTCATCTACCGGCTTGAGGGTACTGCCTAATCCCACCAGAAATTTCTATCTACCCTGAAGTACATCTGGAACTGGTGATCAGACTGAGGTGGTTATTTTCAATTACAGGACAGATCTCTGGGCTAGCACCTACTGACCCTCTGAGCTTGGTGCCAGTTCTGTTCTAGTGGCCTCTGCCAAGAGCCTGGGAATTGTTGTAGAAAATCAACCTTCCATGATCCCCCATATTAAGGCAGTCACAGCAAAGTGCTTTGGCCTATTGAAAACCATTAGGAAGATCGCTCCTCTTCTGTAACCTGAGGCTTTGAAAGTGGCTATTGTAGCGGTAATTGTGTCCCTCTTGGACAATGCAAACTCCCAGTCTTTGGGTCTCTCTGCAACTTCTTTACACAAATTAAAATTAATTCAAAATACAGCAGCGAGGATAATCTGTAAATTGCATAGACATGCGCATATATCTCCTGCCTTAATGAAGCTTTACTGGCTCTGTCAAACAGAGAGCTCTTTTAAAACAGACTGTATTATTTACAAATCCATTCATGACCAGGCTCCAGCCTTTGTAGCAAACAGAATTAAGAGATATGTTCCTCCTTGAGCTTTCAGAACATCTCTTGTCAACCAGGTTAGGATCCCTCGGTTCAAGCGACAGAAAGCAGGGGACAGGAGCTTCTCTGTCCTGGCTCCCACCTTATGAAACATTCTCCCTTACTCGACCAGGCTGGAACCTAACTTCCTGCAGTTCAGGAAGCTTTAGAAGGCCTGGCTGTTTGAGCAAGCTTTTGATTACTTTGCATCGTCTCTGCTTTCCTTGTTCGAGCAGGCCATGAGCTAGACGCGTCAAACTTTTTCGGGCTGAAACAAGCAGACAGCTACCACTAAGTGGAGCATACGAGTGCGAAAAAATGGACAAGCATGAAAACAATATTAAGACGGAGTAGCACTCTTACATATAACCTTGAATTGGATACCAAGGTATAAAAAGACAACTTCCTCTTTTTAACTGATAAGGAGGTATTTGGCTGTACAGAACAGTTGTTATAACATTGGCCTGCGAACTACGAGTCATGCTAATAAATATACAAGAGTGAGGACCTTGACTCCCAGCTCTGTATGACAAGAGGACCCTTATCCACTCACCTTAAAGTAATTCACAAAGAGTGGTCCTGACGAAGGTGATAGCAATGTACATCCACTGAAACGTACGTTGACCAGATTAAGGGAAACTCCTTCAAGACAATACAACAGTGGACAACTCTGAGATTTAATCAGTCCGCTTGATCACCAGCAGTGTATGTCATACAAATGGATAGAAGTTTCCCCAGGATTTTTGTTTGTGTGTGAGTGTTTCGATTGTGAGATTGTGCTTTGGTTGGTGAGTTTGATTGATAGTTTTCTTTGTGGTCATATGTATGAATTATTAGAATGTATTTACATGTCTATCCGTGCATTTTACCTGTAAATAATATTTTTTTGTACAGGTTAAAATTGAAATGTTTTCTATGAATTTGATTGTTCTTCTATATATTGTGATTTGAAAATAGAATTGTACATGTTTTCACTGATTGAGCTCTTGAACAAAAAATGAAAAAAGAGAAAATGATGAATACATATAAAATGAGAAAATTCTTTTAATGAAAATCATTCATTTTTGTACAACTATATATTGAAAGACTAATGTTTTGGGAATAGCCCTGGTGTTGAGCCTTTAGTAGGTCGCTAGTAAAAAGATATAGGTCAGGCAGGAGTATCTACTTGAGTGGTTTTTTTTTTGTTTTGAGTGGTTTTTCTTTTGTTTCCTCGCTCTTGGACCTTAAAGTACTTACAGGGGGTACCTTTCTACGATATTTATTTTCCTCTCTGCTTTCCCTCCTGGTTGTAACTGCGCCAAGTAACCCTTTAGTGCACTTTCATTTTTGTCCTCAAACACATTCATGTACACTGTATAAATTACAAATTTCAAGCAAAACAGAAATAGCCCACTTTTTACGTGGATGTGCATATGTCCAAGAGCAAAATGCTGTCACTAACAGTGAAGAAAACCAGCGGCTGAAGTGAGCTTCCCGATGCTGTACGCTGTGGTGGGTGGAAGCAAAATGTGAATGAAACATAAAGAGACCAATGAATGAAGAGGGATGACAGAAAGCCGTTGAATGTATTCCTGTACGTGTATATGTTTCTTTAATTTTGGGAAAAAATAAAAAATCTTGGTGTTTTGGCCCTCCGTACAGATGACAAGAACCTTTGCCAAGGTAAGAAGTGACTTAATCCCAGGCACCCCTGCCACCACCCACTGACAGTCTCGCCCTTGGCTTACGCCAGACTTAAAAATAAAAGAAATTGGAAAAACATTTGCAAGATCTGTCTTCAACCACAGTCAGACTGAAGAAGAAAATAAAGAAAATGTTTTTGCTATATGATGAGCTAAAACTCAAAGGCTTCAACTAAAATAGATCGCAAAAACTGACTCCGAATTCAGATACGCAATAACTCAATAAATACAGACTGCATCACAATCCGGGCCTAAGAGATCGTGCCTGACAAATTGTTTTAAAATCACTTTAAAGCCCCCTGGCTGTAAGTGCTAAATGGAAGCAGGTCATGTGAGCTCCTCTCACTCACTGGGATAGAATGTTGAGATACCACAGGACCGTGATCAGTAATGCCCGGTTTGATCTGATACAAGTTAAGATACTTCAGCTGGCTTATCTCCCCCACTTACTTTCATGAAATTTACCCGACTCTCACAGGGGTATGCCCTTGGTGTAGACAAGCGGCAGCTGATCTCCTACATATGTTATGGACCTGCCTAGTGCTGACTGCTTACTAAACTAGGGTGACAAAGGGGCCGATTATGATGTCGGTCGGAAAGCCTTCGACCGCAGGCCGGAGGCTTTCCGACCGACATCTCTGGTTTCATTTCTGACCGCCTAATAACAATGTAGGCGGTCGGAATTGAAACCGGACGGTCATTCTGGCTGGATTCCGAGGGGCTCAAGGAGCCCGTCGGAGGCTCCAACATAATCCCTGAGGATGGCATTTCCGCCGTCGGGTAAACAATATCGGTTTCTGACAAGCTTTCCATGTTGGGCTTTCCGATATGGAACGCCTGTCGGAAAGTGATTTTTGGGGGCCCTTGCAGGACCCCCAATCCTCCACGGCCTCCGGTTGAGGGCCGAGGGGGCAGCTATGGTGCACCCCTGTTAATCCCTGCACAGTGTGGCAGGCACCTGAGGTGCCTGCCACGCGGTGCAGGGATTAACAGAATCTCCCTTTTCTCCATGGGAGCTTGTGCTATGGCCGGTTTACAGCAGCAGCACAAGCTCCCATAGAGAAATGGGAGGATGCAACTACCCCATGTACGGTCACATTGTAATGGCGGTGTCGGGACCGCCGGTCGGAGGTCGGTCGGTCACAAGACCATGGCAATGTCAGGCAGATGTGAGACCATCCGACATCGTAATCAGGCCCTAAGTGTTTAGCGACGATACCACAACTGAAACAATTGAAACATTGTGTAGTGGGCCTACATCCTACATACAACAAGCATGGAAAATGCAATCGGTCTCGCATTTGTTTGAGTTGGAGCGATTGGCATTGTAAATGGCAATGCCTTTTACCTATGTGTTATGGAAGGTATGTATGTGGTGTGTAGTGCAATTATGTGTGTTGGATTGGATTAGTTAGTTGTGTAATTGTGTGGCATGGAATGGTGTGGCGTGGATTGGATTTGTGCAGGGGAATTATGTGGGATGGTGTGCAGTTGTATTATGTGGATAGTATTTATGTGCTTTGAGTGTATTGGAATTATATGGAGTGGGGTTGTGTGTAATGGAGTGTATTTATGACGAATGGTATTTTGTGTTGTGGAGTGTTATGTAGTGGAGTTTAATTACGTGGTGTGCTGTTGAATTTTATGGTATGATGTTGAATTATGTGTTGTAAATTGAATATATGTGGTGTGCAGTGGAATTGTGTTGTCGGATGGAATAATGTTTTATTTTAAATTATGAGGTGCGGAATGGATTTGTGTAGAGTTGAATAGTGTGGCATGAAACGGTGTGGTATAGAGTGAAATTATGTTGAGTGGATTTATGTGGCATGGTGTGGAGTGTTTTTATGTGGATTGTTTTGTGGTATAGAGTGGGTTTATGTGGGGTGTATTTATGTGGTTGTGAGTAGTGTGTAATTAGGTGGAGTTGAATTATGTGCTGTTGAGTGGTATTATGTGGATTGTAATTATGTTGCATGGTTGTATGGATTGGCATTGTATTGAGTGATGTTGCGTGAAGTGGCATTGCGTTGCGTAGAGTGGTGTGGCGCTGAGTGGAGTGGCATAAAGTGGAATGCAGTTGTGTAGCATTGTGTGCAATGCTGTTGGTTTAATTGACGCTGCGTGGAGTGGTGTGGCGCATTGGAGTGCAGTTGCGTGGAATGCAGTTGTGCAGAGTGGGGCAGCATTGCATAGAGTTGAGTGCAGTTGTGTGGAGTGGCATTGTGTGGTGTAGTGTGGAATAGCCTAGAGCGGTGTTGTGTGGAGTGGCATAGAGTGGCGTTGTGTGAAGTGGTGTAGAGTGGCATTGTGTGGAGTGGCGTAGAGTGGCGCTGCGTGAAATGGGGTAGAGTGAAGTGGCGTAGAGTGGCATTGCATGGATTGTCATTGTATTGAGCAGTGTTGCATCTAGTGGCATTATGAAGAGTTGAGTGGCATGGAGTAGAGTGGTGTAGAGTGGAGTGCAGTTGTGTAGAGTGGAGTGCGGTTGCGTGGAGTGCAGTTGCGTGGAGTGCCGTGGCATGGAGTAAAGCAGAGTGGTATGAAGCAGAGTGGCGTGGAATAAAGCAGAGTGACATTGAGTGAAGCAGAGTGGAGTGGAGTAAAGTAGAGTGGAGTGGAGTAAAGCAGAATGGCGTGGAGTGGTGCAAAGTGGATTAAAGCAGAGTGGAGTAAATCAGAGTGGCGTGGAGTAAATCAGAGTGGCGTGGAGTAAATCAGAGTGGCGTGGAGTAAATCAGAGTGGCATGGAGTAAATCAGAGTGGTGTGAAGTAAAGCACAGTGGCGTGGAGTGAAAGTAGAGTGGCATGGAGCAAAGCAGAGTGGTGTGGAGTAAAGCATGGTGTCGTGGCATGGAGTGGAGTGGCTCGGAGTAAATCAGAGTGGCTTGTACTTCATGTGAGCTTTAATGATAATAATCCATATTTGTAAAGTGCGAACATATCACCCCTCAAGGTTTCAAGGCGCTGGGGACCGTCAGGGATATTAAGTGAGCTATTGCCTAGAGTCACATGAAGCTGAGCTGAGTTGCCGCTGGGGATCGAATCGTGAGCCCTGCGCTCCAGAGTCAGCCGCTCTGGCCGCTGCACCACACCTTGATGGCGTGAAACTAGACTATCCTAGGGTGACATATAAAACATAACAAACGTGAGATTGTCAGAGGCTCAGACTGGTGCATTCTATGCAAAACAAAGGGTTGGATGCCGCTACAAATCTGACCTTTACACACCCAGTTAACCTAACACCCAATATTATATAGTAAAGCAGCCCAGAGAGCCAATGAACTTAAACCACAGCTGGTATAATGTACATCCTCTTTCAGCTACTTTTGTGACAATCAGGTGTTTGCTACCTTACTATGGCACACATTTTCATTAAAAGTATATATACATATTGATCAGAGGGAGGAAGCCTCAAAGATAGAACCAAATTATTAGGAACAAAAAATTTAAGCAGCGTTAGAATCAGTAAACTATAAGCCTCTGTGTGCAGAGGATTAGACATTTCACAATGTGGAGGATGTGAAGGTCTCGTCCTCCAGGGGGCTGGGGAACCTTTTGTTGCTTGCACTGGAGGCTTTCCCTATTCATGTTATCACTGGGGGCTGATACAGAAGTGCTTCTGCAGCATTCCCTATCCCCTCAAAAGACCCCCGGCATGAAAAGAGTCAGGAGAGGCACAGTTGAAAAGGGGAGGGGCCTTTTCTTTCCAATGGTACCTCTCCCAAATGGATTCCTGCTAAGGGATCAATGTAAAACATTGGGTTATTGGATGAGGGGGGTGAAAACCACAAAAGTCACTAAACTAACCTGTGCTTAACTAACCTGTGCTTAACTCTCTGGTAGCTTTGCATTAAAGCATAACTTAGACACGCTGTGTAAAGTATTTATGCAGCACAGAAACAGTAATAAAATGAAAACATGCCACAAAAAAGTCCCAGACCAATTCAGAAAAATGAATACATTTTTATTTAATAAAATGAGACCAGAATGATGCTCATCCAATCAGTAGAAATGGAGATATGCAATTTCAATGTTTCAGGTAAATAGAGCACCTAAAAGCACAAAGCGCCACTCGCAGTCATCTAGTTGTGCTAGACTGGGGGAAAGTCACAAGTTCAGATCTCTGGCTGGATATAGGGACCACATTCATCCCACTAAAAAGTTACCTTCTCAAAACCTGGCATGAAAAGTTCCATTCTGCTAGAGGAGGCCATGACAAACAGGAAGAGCATAGCAAATGGTCATCCCTGTAGTGCAAAGAGCAAGCTTGGTGTCGCAGATGGTCATCAATGTAGTACAAAGATCTGATCAGGCGTCGCAGGCGGTCGTTGCTGGAGCTTTACGTGGATGATCACCGTGGACTGTTGTTGCTGTAGTGTAAAGTGCAGATCTCGCATTGCCAGTCATCACTGGCAGTTGCTGTGGCACACATGTTGGGTTCCCTGGCACTTCGCGTTGGCAGTCATCACGAGCTTTGGGGCGAAGAGGCCTGTTTGTGGTTGTGAAGAGCCCAAAACTTCAGGATTACTCATTTTCTTGAAGAGGAGTGTACTCTGATGCCAGCAAAGGGTCCAGGGCCTGGAGAGCATCTCTGGAGGTCAAGGCAGTCCTCAAACAGCAGGGCAGTCTTCTGGTAGCAGCAGGGCAGTCCTCTGGGAAGCAAGTCGGGCCTCAAGGAGCAGGGCAGTTCTCTGGGAAGCAAGGCAGTCTTTCTCCTGTAGTGTTCACCTGTCCAGGAGTTTACTGATGAGCGGCTCAGGATGTCCAGTATTTATGCCTTTGTGCCAGCCTTTGAAGTTGGGGGGATTCCCTACACTACCCTTACACCTGGTTCTGGAAAGTGCTTCCCTCCCCTGTCAAGGCTCAGAGGAGTGTGGGGTGACAAAAGACTAGTGTCAGGTTCCTTTGTGTGTGCTGGAGCCAAGACCTTTAAAGTGTAATTGGGGCAGGGAACAGCTCCACCCACAGTCATCCTGCCAGAATGGTCCATCCTGCCCACACCAAGTTCCCTGTTGTTCACTGTCTGGGCCCAATATGAATTCTAAATGGGTGACCCATGAACAGGCCCAAAAAGATGCAAATTCCAAGAAGGTCTTAGAAACGTTTTCTGCAGGAAAATGCCAACTTTCTAAAAGTGGCATTTCCAGAATTGTAATCCAAAATCGGACATTAGTATTAAAGAGGATTTTTTGTTACAATTCGTTTGAGTCCAAACTTGATATTTCTATTTGCTTCCAATCAAAAGTTAGCACTTAATAAATGTAATAAGTAACCCAATGTTATCCAATGAAAAAAATAGACCTTACAATAGTGAAAAACTAATTTAGGAGTAGGCACCATAGATGAGTGTTTTAGGGGGTCAGCACCCTCTGTCCTAGGGGCCAACTCCCCATCCATGGGAAAATGTTAATATTTCTGTATTTTCCCTTTCTCATGGGTTTGGGTGAGGGATCGATCAGACCCCCATCTTCCAAATGCTCTCCCCCAGGTAAGGGAGAATGTATAGCAGCCATTTGTTCTTTTTTTATGTTGGTGGCCAGGGCCTTTTTTTTTTCTTTAATTTTTCAAAACCTTTATTGACAGATTCAGCATAAACAAAATACACGTCTGCAGCAGATCGAAGCATCGTACATAGCAAGCTATTTATGGAATATTGTAGACATAGTGAAATCACATTCAAATAGAATCATTATTCTGTACAACCCAGCAATGGCACCATGAGCAACACTTAGCTAAAGGAGGTGGGGACAGCACTGTAGGGAGAGAAGCAGGCACGGCCGGAGAGGAAAAATAGGGACAGGGAGGAAGGCAGCTACTGACCAACGCCGGCGACCGCCACGGGCGGAGTGCCGGCGGGGAGCGCGGGAGAGGCAGCATGGCTGAGATTGGGTCGGGAATGGAGATATGTCACTAGGGGACCCCATATGTCAGATGGGCGGGATCGCGCTGGCATGAGGTTCCAAAATTCAGATAATAGGGTCTGGCATCTCGAAGCATCTTCCATCCAGTGCGCGAGCTTAGCGCCGGTCTGCGACCCCAACACATGGCCAACCTACGCCGAGCAAGCACTAGTAGCATTGCGATCAGGCGGCGCGAAGCATCCGGGCAAAATTTGACAAAGCCCAGCAGGCACAGCGGCGGATCCGGCTGAACCTCCGTGGAGGTAATCTCAGAGATGGCGGCACAAACCGCCAGCCAGAAATCCGATACCTTGGGGCACAACCACGCATGGTGAATAAAATCTGCGGCAGGAGCAGAGCAACGCATGCATCTGTCGTTGGGAATGAGTCCCAGTTTATGTAGCTGCACAGGAGTGCGGTATAGCCTATACAAATATTTAAAATGTATGAGGCAAAGACGATAGTTGGGAGATAATTTCTTCGTCTGGTTACAGCAATAAAGCCAATCAGCTTGAGCGATGTCCACGCTCAACTCTTCGCTCCATGCCGCGCGTGCGCGGTCAGTGGAGATGGAGGTGGTCGACAGCGTTAGGGCGTATAATTTAGTTACCAACTTGCGGGGAGTGGGAGATGTATATATGTAATAGAGCGCAGGCATCGAAGGTGGAGGCTGGGGGAACGTGGGATGCAGCTCCTTGCAAAAAGCCCGCAGCTGGTAAAAGAGCAGTGTGTCCATCGGACCAGAGGAAGCAGGAAGAGAGTAGAACGTGTTACCGGGATAAAGATCCACCAGGGACGTCAGCTTCAAGCGGGCGGCATGTTTAGACATGCCAGTTGGTTGGAGAGGCGGGAAAGCAGGATGTCGAATAATCGGCATGGAATTAGCCGATAACAACGGAGCGTTGGAGAGCCGGCGCAGTCCCGACCAGGCCCAGCGCAGTGTTTCAACCGTATCCACCTCGGCACGTGGGCGACTCGCCGGGGCAAACAAGGCAGTGGCTAGTGGCCAAGGAGTTGCAAGGTCGGCTTCAACCGCAACTGCGGCTGATAAGGGGTGGGGTGAATCCAGAAGTGTAAAAAACTGGCCTGGGCACTTAAAGCATAAAGTTTAAAATTGGGAGCGCCCATACCGCCAGCCGACATGGGGAGAGTGAGGATGTCATATGCAATCCTAGGCTGCTTGCCAGCCCAGACCAAAGAAATGATCAGAGAACGGATTTTACGAAAGAAATGTGCAGTGAGAGGTATTGGGATATTCAAAAAGAGATAAAGGAATTTCGGGAGGACCACCATCTTGGCGATAGCTATGCGACCAGCCAGAGACAAGGGGAGTCGGTTCCAATGAGGTATTCTGGATTCGAGCCAGTCCACCGCGCACCCAAAGTTGGCCCTCCAGAGGTCATCCAAGTCCCGGCTCAGCCAAATACCTAGGTAGCGAGTGGGCCGGAGGCCCAAACAAAGGGAAAGTCCGGAGTGAATGTCTTGGTGGCATCAGTAAGAGGGAACAACACTGACTTGCTCCAGTTCACCTGTATACCTGACAATCCACCAAATCGTATTATTTCGCGAACAAGGGGGCTGAGGTTATCTTGGGGATGGCGGACATACAACGTAATGTCGTCGGCATACATGGAGACCAAGAGGGCGCGGGCCGAGAAGCCGATACCCTTCTGAGTGTGGTGTTGTCGGAGTCTGGCCGCGAGAGGCTCCATCGCGATAGCGAAGAGCATAGGGGAGAGCGGGCATCCTTGCCGAGTGCCGCGTTCGATTAGAATAGGTGCTGAGACCTGCCCATTGATCCGGAGACGGGCGGAGGGGCGAGTGTAGAGGAGAGATATCTTACGGATAAAAATGTTACTAAAGCCAAGGCGCAGTAGAAAAAAATAGAAAAGGCCACTCCAGTGTATCGAATGCCTTGGTGGCATCGAGTAGAGCGGCCACCGCAGGGAGGCTAGGGTTGATTTGATGAATGACTGAAAAAATAGTCCGAAGGTTGTGCGACGTGGCACGGCCAGGGATGAAACCAGACTGATCGGGGAGGGCGATGAGGGGCATAAGGTGGAGAAGACGGGAAGCCAGTAACTTTGCAAAAATCTTATTATCGATATTGATTAAAGAAAGGGGGCGGTAAGACTCGCGGCTGTCAGCTGGTTTGTCAGGCTTGAGGAGTAATGTTAACATCGCCTCGCGGAGTGACTGCGGGAAGAGGCCAGTATCAAAGGAATCGTTATACATGGCGGCCAGATGTGGCACCAGAAGCGGAGCATAAGCCTTATAGAACGAGGCGGGTAAGCCATCCAAACCTGGGGCCTTATCACTAGGTAGACTATTTATGGCAGCCAGTATCTCCTCCTTAGAGAAGGGCTCGTCTAAATATTCCCGATGATAGTCCTCTAGCCAAACCAGCGAAAGGGTATCAAAATATTGTTCAAAGGCCTCACGCGAGGGGGAGGCCCGCGGCGTAAAGTTGCGAGTAATAGTCCGTAAAACGGGCCTGGATTTCGGCGGGGGAGGTGGTTCTGGTGGGGCCACCATCTCGGAGAGCAGCAATATACGACGCCGCACGGGGGGAACGTAGGAGGTTGGCCAGGGTCTTACCAGGCCGATCGCCCTCTCCGAAGTGACGGGCTCGGGCCTCCCTACCAAGAAAGGAGAGTTCCCTATCGGCCTCCACAGCAAATTCAGAATGCTTTGCACGCAATAGCGCGAGGGTCTCAGACCTGGGGTGGGCAGCATGAGCAGCGTCCAGAGCCTTAATCTCCGACTCCAGCTTGTCCAATGAGGCACGGATGGAGCGAAGGACACCGGCCTGTTTAGAGATACACTCGCCACGTATCACTGTCTTAAAGCCTTCCCACAGGATGGACGCGGAGTCTACAGAACCGACATTTAGATCGAAGTAGTTGGTAATCGCCTTTTGGATCTCGTCTAAGAAGACGGAGTCCCGGAGAGCATTCGGAGGAAGCCGCCATGTGAAAGCGCGCTGTGGGGAGTGAGGAAGACGAAGACTAATCTGGACTGGAGCATGGTCTGAGAACGTGCGTGCCTAATGAGTAGCGGAGGTGAGCCAAGTGAGGGCATCCGGTGAGGTAATCCATAAATCAATACGGGACCAGCAGCCCCGAGCACCAGTGACGCAAGTGCCCTCACGGGTCTCGGGCCACAGGTGCCGCCAGGCATCATATAACGCGTTGTCAGTGAGTATGGACTGAAGTAGCGCAGTGGAGCGAGGGTGGGATGAATGGGGGCCAGAGCGGTCCAAGACTGCTGAAAGTGTAACATTGAAATCCCCCCCCAGATAAGAGCCGCCGGGCCCAAGGAAGAGATGAGGTGCCATATATGAGTAAAGAAATTGGGATTGTCCGAGTTAGGGCCGTACACAGCAGCAATCGTCATTGGTTGGGACAACAGGGAGCCGTGCAAAATCACATACCGTCCGTCGGGGTCCGTGAGTACCTGAGTAGTATGCCAGGGGAGCCCCCTACGTATCAGAATGGACACACCCCTGGAATAGGAGGAATAATAAGAAGAGTGCACTTCACCCCAGTGGCGCGACTGGAGTCTGGTGGAGGTGGGTTTCCTTCAAAAGGCAGATGTCGACCTTGTGTTGGTGCAAGTGAGAGTGAATGAGCCTTGCCTTACGGTGATCATTAAGCCCACGGATGTTCCAGGTCAAACATATGGTATCAGTCATGGTGTTTCATAACTGGGTGAAGCGAGGGCACAGCGCAGGAGGCCAGACAGCGGAGAGAGCCAGTGCAGGCGCAGGGACAATTAGTACTTAACCAGGGGGCGTACAGGAAATTCGCCAGGGGCGGATGACGGGGCCGGCCAGCAGCCTGCGTGTCTAGAAATCCCAACCAAGGGAAGAACAGCCAGTGCACTAGGAACGAAAAGGGAAGGGACCACAGTGCCGTTCAGGAGAAGGAGGAGATCGTGAACAGTCGTACTAAGTTGCACATGTCTAGCAGGGAGGTGATGCATTCTGATAGGAAACAGAAGATGTGAATTCGGAAACAAGAAGGTCCCCATTGAATGACAAGCGAAACCCACAAAAACCCCCCACCCCAACCCAACCCAACCCGTCGCACAAGATGCAGTCAGGAGACCAGTTCCCGGCAGGACCATAGCCGACAGAGTGCAGACAACCACCTTCCCACAAACACAACCACCCACCCAACCACCCCACCCTTGCGACCCAAAAAACAATACCAAAAGGTCCACCACCCCCGCACCCACTCCAACCCCCCAATCAGGCTGAGCTACCTCTCCAACCCACCACAGGAACCCGCAACTTGGAAGAAGGAAAACAACGGTGAGAGAGGGAATTATCCCGTGAGGGCATGGCAGAGCTCAGCGTACACCCCCGCAGTAAAGCAGGGTGGCCAAGCTGTGAGGACAACAGACAGCGTTCAAGTCAGTATTAACTAGTAAGTCCCGACAAGTCAATCGTTATCGTTGTGGCGGACTGAGAGCCAGATGGTGAGAAGCGGGATGATTTGTCCATTTTCTTGGCAAATGCGAGGGCGTCTCTGGGGTCAGGAAACATGAGCGTTTTTTCTCCCTGTCGGACTCTCAGCTTTGCAGGGTAAGCCAATGAGTAAGCGACGTTATGTTTCTGGAGGATCCGCTTAGCTGGGAGGAACTCGCGGCGAGCGGCCTGGACTGCCGGAGTATAGTCAGGGTAAAAAGAGAGCGAGTCACCTTTATGATTGATTGTGCCCTTATCGCGTGCTGTACGAAGAATCGCGTCTCGATCTCTGAAATTCAATATTTTTGCAATGATGGGACGAGGAGGTAATCCAGGACCAGGACGCGGACCGAGTGAGCGATGAGCACGCTCGACAATGAAGACTGTGGAGAGAGAGTCACCAAACAGTTCCCTGACAAGCTGCTCCACGAAATCCTCCATGCGGGAGATATTGGTGGACTCGGGAACCCCCGTGATGCGGAGATTGCTCCGACGGGAACGCGTCTCCAAATCCTCATTTTTGTTCCGGATAACGTCCAATATTTTGTCCATTTGTAATAATTTCTGGTGGTCCTGAGTGGCGGCATCCTCAATGTCCGAGATCCTGGACTCCACGTGCGTGAGGCGATTGTCATGGGAATCCACCCGGGCCTTGACCGAATCCAGGCGAGCGGAGAGTTGGTCAAGCTGGGCAGCGATTCCGGTGACCGTGGACTTAACGTCGAGCATGATTGCCTTCAGGTCATCTTCACGCGCGGGAGGGGACTCCATGTTAGCCGCCTGGTCGCCGCCGTCCGGTCCAACACCGTCCTGACGAGTAGATCGGCGCTGGTCAAATGCGAGTTTGGGCTGCTTGGGGTCAGTCCGCCCCATGGTGATCGAACACCGGCAGTAGGCGTCACCAGGGAGCAGCGAGGCGGAATAGCAGCCAGGAGGGGCAGGGACAGCGGACGGACCACCACACCACAGCCGGTACAATCCGAGTCCAGGAGGCAACAGAGACCCCAGCACCAAGACCCAGCCGCAGCCAACCACAACAGGTAGCGGGCGCAGAGGGGCGACAAAGGGAGGAGGTTGATGGCACAGGCACCAGCGCGGCAGCACAGCAGGGAGACTCAGGAATGACGCAGTCCCTCGAAACCAGAGGCCAGGAGAATGTCAAGGGAGCACACGGGTACGGCAGGAGAGGCAGGATGCCACACGGCGTAGGGTCGGCCCCTCCGGACCGATGACAGCAGGGCCGGGCCGGCGGCAGGATGGAGAAGAAGAGCAGATGGGCACTCCAAGCAGCGCTCCAGGCCCAGGCAGCGCCACAGAAGCTGCCACCGCCCAGACACCCAAAGGCAGGAGAGCGGCCAGCTGCCCCAAGTGAGCCGGGAAACGCCGCAGTGGAGCTCCGCAAAGGCGAACCCACGACGTGCAGGAGATCCCCTCAGGGGCCATGCCGGGGCCCAACGCGGCCGGCGCCAGGCAGGCCCCGGGGCCCAAGCAGATCCAGGCCCTGGATGAGAAGAAGCCCACAAGCAGGGTGCCGCAGCCGCCGCGGCCCAGCGCCAAGCACAACAGGATCTCGTGGGTAGCACCTGAAATCAGAGGCCGAGGCGCTGAGGCATGGACGTCGCGGACCACAGAGGCAGGCAGCAGGAAATGTGTGTGGGTGCAGGGCTTCCCGCCCGTCCCGGCGGCCGCACTCCGAACACCAGGAGCCAAGCAGGGCCGATCCGCGGCAAAGAGCAGGCCAGTCCCCCACAGACAGCCGTCGCCACCAGGGCCCAAGGCCCAGCCCGTCAGAGGAGCTGGGAGGGCGCTCGATTCAAAGCGCCAGGAGCGGTGAGGCCAAGTCGCGTTGGGCCGCTGGAAGAGGCGGCCGGGGCGCGGGCACCCCCAGGGCGCCACGCACAGCTCAGCAGGGAGGTGTCCGGGAGCAGATGCCGAGCCGAGGCTGTCATGGCGGGGAAGCGCGGGGGTACGCCGCTCCCGTCACCAGGCCCGGGCCCCGGTGGCAATCAGGGAAGACGCAGGAAGGGAAGCAGTATGCCGCCGGAGTTGTGGAAGGCCCGGGCCAGGCGGTGCAGCTCGCGGACCCCCAACCCCGCCTCAACAAGCCTCAGCGGCCGCAGCACTCACCGGAGCAATCAGCAAGGGAGCCTCCGGTGTCCTCCAGGCGGAGCGAAGTCCCCAGAAGATCAGCCTGACTTCGGGAATAGGAAGGCCGGGCCAGGCCTACCTCAGGAAACAGGCCCAGCGCAGCACCCGGGCCGCCGATCCCAGCCCGTCCGCGTCGCCAGGGAGCAGGAGCGGCACCGATCGACACCGCAGGTAATTCCTGTCCAGGAAACACTGATTGGTGGCAGTTTTAGTGCTGTCTGCTTGCAGGATTATGTCGGATTATGAGCTTGGCCGGCAGAGCCCACTTAGAGTGCGGCCATCTTGCAGCCGGCCAAGCCACGCCCCCCTGGTGGCCAAGGCCTTAATGCACACACAGGGTACCATTGGAAAGGGGAGATTCCTTCCTTTTCAGAGGTACTGCCTAAGAAGCATTCCTGCTCTGGGATTGCATCCACACTGCAATATCCAAGGAGGAATCCACCACTAGTGATTAGTTTTTTGTGGGGGGTTGTGCCACCCAGCATAGGGGCCGACACTTAATACATTATTTTATGCATTTTCCCTTCCCTGGAAGTCTGTCGAGCCCGCCACCTCCACAATCCCGCTCCTCAGGTAAGGGAAAATGCAGAATGGCTGGGTTTTTTTTGTGTTTGACTTTGACTTTGTGCTGCCTCCCGTGCACATATTTCCACAAGAGGTACACAACTGGAAATGGCAGAGTCTCCTCCTTCTAATTGTACCCTTCTCCTACTCAAGGAAGAATCCGCCACTAGCCACCAGGTATAATTTGTTTGGGCAGATCAGTCCCCTTGGCATGGGGGGACTGACCACCCATGGGCTCAATTATAAACGTAACATTTTTCAACCTTTGGGGGGCAGCTGGATCTGTTCTCCTCCATTGGCTGCCCAGGGAAGGAAGCATGGATCATTTTTATTATAATTGCATTTCAGTTTGCCTTGGTGTGTGTTGCCAGTTGAAGTATTTTCTTTCTTTTTCTCACTCTGTTGAGGGGAACCTGAACCACCCTCCATAGGATCACTCCCAAATGCATTCTCAGACACTCTGGTACTCTTCCAGAGGTCTGCCTCCTTTGCAAGCTCACTGGGGTCAGTGAGCCTGCAATCAACCAGGTGTTGATGTAGCTCTGAAAAACAGTCACTGAACATTTGCTCTCTGGCAATCAAATTGTACAGCCTTTCGAAAGTGTCTACCCTACCACCCTTCACCCAACCATCCAGTGCCTTGCAAAAGTACCCCACAAAATCCTCCCAGTGCTGGTGAGACAGTTTTTGGGCTGCCCCTAAATTTCAGCCTGCACTCTTCTGGAGTGAATTCATACTTCCTGACAAGGGCCTCCTTCATGGTGGGATACCTCAACCTGTCCCCCTTCTCTAGGGCCAGAAGTGCGTTCCCCCATCATCAGGCATATGACTCCAAAGGCCAGCTCCCCAATCCGCCTCAGGGATGCTGTGTACTTCTAGAGCTACTTCATATGCCTGAAACCCCTTGTCTATGGGATCCCCCTCCTTGAAGTCAGGCTCCAAGTCTCTGGGCATGTGGACTCTTGCTTCTGCACTGGACACAGTAGTTCTGCTGCCACCATTTTTGCTGGACTCTAACAGCTGTTTGGCCTTCAACTCCAGCTCGTTGAGACTCAGTTAATGAGCCAGCAAGATCTTTCTTTCTTCCATGGCTCTCTCACCCTCAATTATCTCCATGGCAAGTTTTTCTCTGCCTAAGGTCCTTTCAGCCTCAGCTCTTCCCTCCTCTGCCGCCAGGTGGGCCAGCTGCAGCATCAGGTCTCTTTCAGCCTATCTGTCCTTGAGTTCCTCAGGAGACAGGGTTTGGGAGGAGACACTGCTTCCTGCATAGGATCCTCTGGATGCTCCCCTCTCTCTTCTGGAGCTTTTGCCCAGTCATTTCTCTGCTCATTTCCTTCCTTCTCAGAACCACAGCCCTCTTGGGGCCCTGATTCTGAAGTCAGGTACAACCAGGGTTCTGCATTCTCAAGAGTACTGAAGTAGTCCTCTTCAGACTCTTCCTGTGGTGCAGATTTTATTCTGCGGACCTCCTCCCAGGCTTTACGGATGAACTGGTACTCAAACTTTGGTTCACCCATAGGGATTTTCAGTCCTCTCTCTCTGCACAACTTCCTCGGCACATCATGCTGTATCTCTTAATGTAGTTGATGTTCAACTGCAATTGTATATACACCAATGTTATCATGTTTAGGGGAAAAAGCAAATGCACTTTAGCACTGGTCAGCAGCGGTAAAGTGCTCAGAGTCCTAAAGACAACAACAAGAAGGTCAGAAAAACAGGAGGGGGAAGGCAAAATGTTTGGGGTGACCCCTTAGAGAGGGCCATTTTCCAACAATTGTGGTATAATTCAGAGTCACCACAAAAGATTCCCACTGGTGCGTGTTTGTAAGAAGCTCAAAAAAGTCAGAACAGTGCCTCATTTTGCAACAAACTGCAAGGTGTGAAATTCTCAATCATCACTACAATTCACAGTGAAAACACTTCTCTGGTTGCGGTGTGGGATTAGTTAGCATAAGTTTAAAAGCCCAACTGTATACTTGGTGTAACAAGTATATGGGTGGAGTTGACAAACCTGACCATCTACTTTAACCGGTTCACTGACGCAACATCGATGTAAAAAATATTGATGCTAAAAATATTGACTCCTATACTTAAACAGGTAAGTACAAAAATATTGACTAAAAAATATTGATGTAAACAATATAGATGTATAAAATAACAACCTTTATATAAATATAAAATAAAATAATATATATTAAATATATTAAATATTAAATAACATTCTAACAAAATAAAATACATTTAATATACATTTTAATAATTTTTATAAAATATAACAAATAAACTTAATAAAAACGATAAACACACAAACATGATAATTTATACACATATATTTACTTTAAAACAATTAATAAACTATTATTTTTAATTTATGTTAAAAGTTTAAAATAATATAAAAAATAAAAATATATATTAATGATTTAAAATATAAAAAAATTCTATAATAAATTAAAACATTAAACTATTAAAAAATATTTAAACTTCGATTTCAAAATGCAATGAATGCAATAGTAGGGAAAATGTTGGATAGCAAAAGGATAAAAATAACTATTCCCACTCCAGTGAGTGCAACAGTAGGCTAAGGGGCCGATTCCGATCTCGGCTGGTAGGGCACCGAATCGGATTCGGCTTAACCGGATCCGATTCGGAGCCCTCTTTCCCGACCGATTCGTACGTGCGTCCGGCCGAGCGAGTACGATGCGAGTGCACGCGAAATCGGCGACCGACTTGTTCGCGGGTCCGAAGCGCTCTGACCGACTCGCACGGATATGACTCGCACCGCGCAATGGAGACGTTCCCCGGCCGGGCAAGTAAGATGCGCGCCGTGAGCAGTCCGACCGACTCGCGCCGCACGGCTCGAAAGAGCAGTCCGAGCCGGACTTTGGGGGTCCGTGTCAGACCCCCCTGTACGCGTAGCCGCGCGAGTCGCACACAGGGGGGACCCATGGGTCCCCCCTACCTGTGCATGTATGCCGCGAGTCGCTTCGAGGCGTACCCGCTGTAGGGGGCGCCCTTGTTCGCCTCGCACCCATTGAGTCAATGGGAGCCCGCGTACGCGTTGTACGTCCGGCTCCCATTGACTTCAATGGGAGTCCGACCGACTCGAGTCCGATTGCATGCGTGCGCATCGTACTCGTTCGGTCGGACTGCCAGAGTCCGATTCGGTCGGAAATCTCTCCGGGTCCGGCTCGGTCGGAGAGATTTCCGGCCTGAATCGGAATCGGCCCCTCAGTGTTGGATAGCGGAGGAATTAAATTTACTATTCCAACTCCAGTGAGTGCAACAATAGGGAAAGTGTTGGATAGCGGAGGGGCAAAATTAACTATCCCCATGTCAGTGAGTGCAACAGTAGGGAAGTGCTTGATAGCAGAGGGATACAAATTACTATTCCCACTCCAGTGAGTGCAACAGTAGGGAAAGTGTTGGATAGCGGAAGGGTAAACATTACCATTCCAACTCCAGTGAGTGAAACAGAAGGGAAAGTGTTGTATTGCGGAAAGGTAAAAATTACTATTCCCACTCCAGTGAGTGCAACATTAGGGAAAGTGTTGGATAGCCGAGAGACAAAAATGACTATTCACACTCAAACAGTAAAAAAAAAATATATATTAAAAATTAGAAATAATAATAAAAATAAATAAACAATATTTAAAAAAATGAAAAATAAAATATATTAAATATATAAAAAGAAAACCTATTATAATATTCATTACACATAACAAAAACCTACAAATATTATATAAAATAAAATAATAAATAAATAAACAGAAATAATAATTTTAAACTAGAAAATATTTACAAACAAAAAATTAATCAATACATAAATGTATTTCTTTTATTTCCCACCTTATAACACCACACCAAAAACAAAACACTTCAACATTTTAAATTAAGTTTACTTCCATAATTAACATAATTAGGGGCCCATTACGATGGCGGGCGGAAGCACAACCGCCGTGCTGGCGGATGCAAAAACCACCAGTTACCGCCGGCACGCAGCAGTCCACACGCCCGCCCAATTACGATGCAAAAAGCAGGCCAAACACCGCCGGCAAGCCAGCAACACCGTCCGCCATCAAAGTGCGCCCGCACACGTAGCGGCGCAGCACAACTGACACACACCGTCCGACGAAACACGTCCCGCCCGGCGCATAAATTACGATGCCGCAAACAAACGGCTCCCACGGCAAAGAGACACCGCACGTGAAAGAGAGGCGGAAACACGGACGCAGAGCACGGACAACGAAGAAGCGGCACCCCGGGCATGAATCCAGCACTGCAGGCCCTTCCCATGCTTCTGCTGATGCACCACCAAGGACGCAACGTACCGCGGAGACGCAGGTAGGCACACACACAACAAGTGCACGCAAACAGCGCACACAGTGCAAGGGCGGAAAAAGCGGACAACCCCCCACCAGCGCGTGCACACTACACATCCACCATTGCATCCACATATGACACACAGGCCAAATCCTAACATCGCGGAACACATGTGTACACACCACCTGGGACTAGGAACCAACCACCCCGTCACGGCCCCAAAGCGCCGATGACGCCGCCACACATGCGCACAACGCAGAGGCCAACCGCAGCGCCATGCATGCGTCGCACACAGACACAGGGACACAACCAAGCAGCACACACATCAGCCCCACCCCGAACGCACATGACACGTGACAGGCCTGCCACAGACATGTCCCCAACGCCCAATTCACGGACAACACCCAACGCCACACAACCGACGCACACATGTCAGTGAAGTCACGCAACAGCAGGACACACCCCAGTGTAACAAACATGGCGAAGCACACAGCGGCGGCAACACCAACTAGGAGAAGCAGGGCTCCCTTCGGGAAGAGGAACGCCAGTACCACACTGAAAAACCCATACCACCCTGCACATATGAACAAGACACATGAAACGGAACACCAAAGAGCCCGGTGACCGACAACAGGTGGCCCAAGAATTACATCCACACACAAGGCCCAACGCAGAGCGGAAAGGCAGGCTGCCGCCCACACAAGGGAGAGCAGACAGCACTGAATGACCTTCCATTCCAACACCGAAACCACAGCCCTACGACAGAAGCCGGTGAATACAGCCATTGTCCAAGAATAGACCAACACAGGCATGCCGTGGAGACCGACCACACGGCAGATAGCGCATATCACAGAAGCACACAACGGACGGGGAAGAAAGAAGAAAACACTCCCCCATGTCGGCCACATGCAAGTTAATTGGAAGGAGTCACACAGCACTGACCTTGAACTGTCTGAGAAGCATGTGGGAAGAGGGCCCGTGTCCTCCAAACAAGCCAACAGAACACAAGTCCTGTCTCCCCACGACTACACAGAGCTCACAGCAACCCCGGAGTGTGCACATTGCAGACTGCACACACAGCCGGAGCACGCCACCACAACGCACCGCTGCGAAATGGCAACCGCAACACACCTACCCAACTACGCCGAAGAGCTCAAGCTGTACCAAACCAGCACGATACATACATTGGGATGCGATCTCCTGTCCCTGCTGAACGTAAGTTACCGACTGACTTACCGCATCACATTGTTCAGCTGCGTCATGCCCGTCTTCTACTGTCGGAGGTGTCCCTACCAGCATCCCGTCGAGATATGCCTCTCCAACCCGGCATGTCTGAAGGCGGACCTGCTACCACTACTCCTCCCTCTGGACGCACACGACAGGGCCTGCTCTGCCTATGGGGGCATGGCGTATGTGGCCAACATCGCACGCGCACTGAAATGGAACCACTGTGCCTCCACACGACGGATCATCGAGAACAGCTACATCGAATGTCACCCAGCATGCCCCATCATGGTCCTCCAAGGGACAACCTACGAACAACACCTTGACAGCCACCATCCGCTTCATTGGCTGGCAAACATGTACACCACCAATGACATGGAAGCCCTGCTGGACGGCATCGCATACCTGACAACCTGTAAATACGTCGGACCACAACGCAGGTTCCCCGAGTGACCTATGAAGTCCAACCCCGCACCCATGCTCAGCTTCCGCACGGACTGGCCAGTCACCACCACAACAGCCATACCAAACGACCGGCAACTGTAACCACACCATCAACGACATCGCCATGACATCGGATATGACCGGGACATGCACACTGTTCCCCATCACATCCAGGAACACCGCATGCATCGTGGGAGGCAGTGGCATGGGCTCTGTGCATCGCACCCACATGGACGGAACTGCACGAACAACCAGGACACGACATGGATCCAGCGCACATGGACACACACACCGCTCAGTGGACATGAATAGGTCGCCTGGAGTCTGTGGGTGCTGCACCCCTCCCACCCCCGCCCCGGGAATCCCATACCAGGACCTTTGCATGGACGACAAGTGCATACAACAACAACACGACCCCAGTGACTGTGACATGTCCAGTAACCACCACAGTGCAACAACAAGTGGCACGCCGCTGCATGCACGCAAGCACATGCCCTGATGTCATCTCACATGCACGCGTGCATGAGGAACAACCGCAGCAAACCTGTCACATGGAACTGAGATGGACTGTGCCCATGATGCCGAGCGGTCTGGTAGGCTACATGTATACCGTCTGTGTCAAAGTCCGCAGCTCCGCAGCTATACGTAAATGTACATTAGCACAGCCTTGGCCAAGCAGATGTAACCCCACACCCTATCCCATTTGTAATCATGCTCAGTATATCCTCAATATGTATTCCGCTGCCAGTAGTGTCCACTATACTGCATCACAGAGGACAGAAGACTCAATATAATGTTTGAAACCAGAACTGTCTCCGCTGACTCATTTCACAAGTACGAATGAGAGAGGATGAGAGTATGTGAAGTACACGGCAGTCGTGACATGACCATGTAGTCCACTGGTATTGGATGTCAACGCAAATGAGTAGCACTACTGTGGAAGACACACATGTGTCGTGTGAAGTCGTATGGACGCAGTGCTCAGGTGGGTGGGTGCGACGGGTAGATGCGCACATGCCAAGTTGGAGCACGCCGTGTTGGGAGGGCTCATGAACAGTACACCACCGCTTCCCTGGGCATTGTGAGAGGACACCTGTCGGGGGGAGTGAACACGTGTGTGCACAGCAGCCGGGCACACGTACAAAGCGGTACCAGGCGCACCTCAGCCCACCCTCTGTGGACGAGCTGGATCCTGTTGTGCGCCCGCCATGCCCCTTGACAAGGCACACACAGCCCCAGTCGACCAGGTGTAACCCCAACATAGTCAATCCGCACAGGCGATACAGGGCACGGGATGGCAGTGGAGCATGGTGTGTGAGAGGTCTCCTCGCGCTCCTCCTGGTCATATCACGCAGGCAATAGAACCTCAACGTCCAGCATGGCAAAAAGTCAAATGGAAGTGTAGGGGGACGCACCACAGCACGAGCAGCACTGACGTCACGGGAGGTGGCTCGCACCATCCCATCCATTGCCCATCATACCAACCACGCCACATGCCATTGCGACTAAGTGCAAGCGCGTGCGCCACCACCCCCGAGCCCTCCCCAGAGAGGCCAAAGAGTGAATGTGTGGGCCATCAGCCACAGACGGACGCGGCATGGCCGCAAGGGCAGCCACAGCCACTGGGTGTCGCAGGTGGCGGATCCGGAAGGCGAAGACTGTGATGCATAGTCCATGCAGGCCGGGTCTCCATTTGGGGCACCACGCAGGTGGACGGCGTCCCGCCACACATCATACCCTGAGACAGCCCACTCGTGCAACTGGACCCACACATACACTCCTTGCCCTCTCTGGTGCAAGCTTGGGGCTGCCTGTGCAAGCGCTAGCCTCGCAGGTGAGCATGCATATTGGGGGGCGAGGGGAGGACATGAGGGCTGGGGCGAAGATGACTGTATCACTGTCAGTTAGTACAAGGGATGACCCAGATGTGGAAAGGAAGAGACGTGTCCCGTGTGTACTGCAACTAGTCGCCAATCCAACTACCCCCCATGTCCGGAATGTAAGCCCGCACCTAGGCCCGCCCATCCGCCACATCGAACATACCACCAGCACGACAACCTTCCCATTCGAAACACTGACTGGGGGTGGCGACCAGTGAACAATCATGTGTAGCCTACCCACGCGTACATGTGGGCCCTCCATGATCCATGTCACCTGCGGCAAAGACATGACATGCGCAATGAGGGAAGTGAGGAGAGCTGTCCGCCCCACGCGCAGAAGGTGCATCAGCTCCACAGACCCAGCAGCGAGTCCAGCAGGGGTCACATGTGCAGGGGCAGCTGTGCCTGGTGTGAAGGCACATGCATATAGACAGCACATCGACCAATGTGTAGTCTGCCCACATCCACAGTCCATCATCATGCGGACATAGGAATTGAACACAGGGCAACACATCTTAGCTGGTGCACCCACCGTGACCAACAATGCGCAATCATCGACGTACCCGCCCTGTGCATGGCCCCCCCCCAACGGAGGCACATCCAGTGCCACCATCCCACACACACAAGCCTTCCACGGAACATGCTGTGTCCAATGGTCAGTACAGAGTCAGCGCCCATCTGGTGGATCCTGAACAGGAGACACATGCACACACATGCCAGCTCCCACTATGTACGACTGCCACCTGGCACGTGCAATGTAACCTCTCACCTGTGACGTGTGACTGCAAGCACACAGCCGTCTTGGCATGGGGCTGTCAATGTGGACACCAGTCAATGTTTCGGGAGCTGTGATCCGTACAGTGCTGTACATAGGGTGCAGTGCTGACACCTACTACTGTCTCATATCCCCTCGTGCCACAGGTCCCACTTGTATTGGCCGCTCAGCCCGTGCCCACATCGTCGTCGTCGTGTGCCATACTCATCCAGCCTCGGAAGCAGTACCATGCTCAGCAGACACTCATGTTGCCGTGGCGTTGCCGCTTGACGAATATGCAGTCAGTCCCCATCAGCACGCCCCGCAAGTCATTGGGGCCTAGATCCCCATGTGCATGCACATGGCAGTGGTATGTCTCACTTGCCATTGCCATTGTTGGGAGACCTGTGTAAGTGTATTGTGGCCGTGCCGTCCCAGCTTGACAGCTGGGCTGTGGCTCATGTGCTTGCTCAGTCATGTCAGTGATGTGTATGCGAAATTGCTATGTGCCGTGTTGCTTTGACATGTGTCCTCTGCCATTTAACCCAGGCGGAGACCGAACATTGACCGCCCATACCAATTGCTGGCGGACATGGACGATACAGAGGTAATCAGGAAGTTTCGGCTGGACAGGCCAACTCTGCATCGACTGTGTGCCATGTTAGAGCCCCATCTCCGTCCCCGCAGGGTGTATCCGACTGCTGTCACCCCCACGGCTAAGGTGATGGCCGCCATGCATTTCTTCGCCACTGGGTCATTCCAGCACACAGTGGGCAGTGGAGGAGGGATGTCCCAGCCCATGTTCAGCAAGGTGCTGAGGGATGTACTGGCAGCCATGATGCTGTACCGGAACAGGTACATCAGATTCCCCAGGGCTCGTGAATTGGCGGCAGTGAAGGGTGCATTCTATGCCCTTGGCAGAATCCCACACGTCGTGGGAGCCATTGACTGCACTCATGTTGGCCTTGTTCCACCACAGGCCACTGAGCACCTGTACCGCAACAGGAAGCACACGCACTCCCTGAATGTGCAAGTGGTGTGCCTTGCGGACATGGTGATCACCCACGTGTGTGCAAAGTTTCCAGGCTCGGCCCATGACGCACACATAATGCGCAACAGCATCTTGCCACGACTGATGGCCAATCTGCAACAGGATCGTGGCTGTATTGTCGGTGAGTATGTGGAGTGGTGTAGCGTGCTGGTTGTGCGATGCTGTCCCCTGTCCAGTTGGAATAGCAACGGTTCTCTGTGTCCCTCACACCCAGGTGACTCTGCGTATCCGAATGGGGCATGGCTGCTCAGTCCATTGAGGAATCCTCGCACCCCAGCAGACGATCGATACAATGAGGCACATGGGAGGACCAGACGTGTGGTCGAGCGTACCTTTGGCCTCCTCAAGTCCAGGTTCAGGTGCCTGGACCGCACCGGGGGTGCACTGGCGTACTCCCCACAGAAGGTGTGCCAGATAGTGGTGGCGTGCTGCATGCTGCACAATCTGGCCATTCGGAAGCAGATCCCCCTCATTGTGGATGACGGAGATCAACCAGGGCCCCAGCCCGCAGACCAGGACAGCTCGAGTGAGGTGGACAGCGGAGAGGAGGAAGCTGGGAATGTGCGCCAGCAGCTCATCGCCCGCTACTTCACTTGACGGTGAGTGTCCATGTACGACGGATGATGTGTCTGTATCTATGCAGGTGTGTGTGTGCTGTGTCAGGGTGGCCGTATGTTCACTGCGTGCAGTGTGTCAACGCTCCATGGCCAGGGGTAGTATGCCACTGTTGGTGGCTGTGGCATTGTGCCCTATTGCTCTGTGCGATGTGTGTACATTGCTTGTAGTTGTTGACATGTACTGTGTGATGGGTGTGTGACACACTCATTGAATGTGCTCCTGTTCTGTCTCCCACCCCTAGGTCCCTACAGGCCCTCCGGATTCCATTTCCATGCCACGCATCAGGTGCCTTTCCGCCCAAGGTGGCCGTTGTATTCCGTACAATAAAGACACAGGGCACAAACAGCAGTTAGTGAAAAAGGTGCATTTATTACAAACTGTGACATGTGATTGTGTGTAAGGTGATGACAAAAGTGGTGCGTGCAGTGACAATGAGCTGTCGGTCATGGCTGCGTGATGATCAGGGTGTACCCACTGGTTCTATGTCCATAGTCCAACACACACATGCCATCCAGATGGCTGTGTGGAGTGGGATCGTAGAGCAAGTCAATGCAGTGGCTGGTCAAGGAAGGCTGGCGGAAGGCTGGCTGGCTGCCTCACTTGCGACTGGAGCGTGCGAAGTCCTCCCGGGAGATCTGTTTCCTCTTCGGACGGCCCCTTCCACGTTTGGGAGGGGGGTGTGTGGTGGCGACCTGCTGGTGGTGGGTGAGGTGTGCTCACTGGCTGTGGACGCAGGGGAAGTGGACACTGCTGCCCGAGCCTGCGCCCTAGCAGGTGGTGGCGGAGGTGGTGTTGCTGGCCTTGCCTGTGACCCCACCGCCACCACCAGCTGGCCCATGAGGTCCACGAGTTGGTCCATACGGGACACGAATTGGCCCATATGGGCGTCCATGGACCTCAGCACCCCCAGCACCTCCCGCGTGTCAGTAGCAGACCTGGCCCATTGTCCTTGGGCCTCTTCATAGGCCCCAAGGACTCTGTCCATTTGAGGCAGGGCATGGCTCCCAGGGGAGGCTGGCGTTTCCCTGACCCTGCTCCTCCTACCAGTCCTGCTGCCACCGGCCTGCCCACTAGCCACATTGCTCACCACGGTCCTCGCTGTGGCTCCCAGGGTGGATCCAGTCGGCCGGGCCACCACCTGCGCTGGGGCTGGTGCCAGCGAAGACGTGGTGGTGGTGGAGGCGGTGGTGGTCGGTGCGGCGATGGTGGCGGTTGCGGCAGTGGTAGTGGCCGCAATGACCGTGGGTGTGGCCGCAACGACAGTGGCAGCAGGGGACTGGGACTGTTCAGCATCCCTGGATGATGGGTTGGTGGGTAGGAGGGGTCCTGGGGAGCGGCTGGGCCCTGCCACGCCAGATGGGCCAGCTTGGTGGTCCGTGTCCGAAGAGGTGGACAGATCCTCCAGATCCGTGTGTCCTCGTTGGGGGCTTGTAGGCTGGCTGTGCTGGCTGCTGTCTCCATCCCCAGCGTCCAGCAGTTCGTCACCTGTGGAGAGAATGAGATTTGTTATTGTGTTGCACCTGGCGAAGTATGTATTAGTCGTCTGACATTGGCAGTTCGTGCAATCTCGTACATGGGTTTCCCGGAGGCGAGTGTGTGGCTGTGGCATCTGTAGGTGTGTGTGCTAGGCAATGGGACTGTGTGCTGTGCACATGTGGCATGGGACGGATTGGCCATGCCGATGGGTGTGTTGCTTTGCCCCTACTCATTGTGACTCTGGTGTATGCGGGCTCCTGGCCCATCCTGGGTCTGGTTTGTACTTTGCTTTTGGAGTTCAAATGGAACGCTTAGGAACGCATATGGCAACATGGGGGCCATGCCCCAGATTCGCATTTGGGATGGAATATGCTTTTGGGGTTCAAATGGAACGCTTAGGAACGCATATGGCAACATGGGGGCCATGCCCCAGATTCGCATTTGGGATGGAATATGCTTTTGGGGTTCAAATGGAACGCTTTAGGAACGCATATGGCAACATGGGGGCTATGCCCCAGATTCGCATTTGGGAGGGTATATGCTTTTGGGGTACATGCTGTGAGCCATGGGTGCCGAACGTGACATGTGTTGTGGCAGCATGACAGTGCATGGTCTGAGGTGTGTGCATGCCTGACATGCCCTGCATATTTGCTGTCTGTTGTGGTTACTGGACATGGCATTGGACGCATCGTTATGAGTGAGTGATAGTTGTGTGCCAGCCAACGTATTGCAGTTGTCCCATCTCCTTGGTGTGCGTGCTGCCCTGTGCCATGTGCATCACTGCAGTGCTCGGGGGGTGTGGCCCATGTTGTGTGTTGTTGCTCACAGTGTGTCGTGCGCTTAATTGACTTCTGGCACATGGTTGGTCATGGGCATGTGTCTTAGCGTGACTGCTGTATGTGTGGCAGCTGTGCGGATGACATGCCTTTCATGAGACTGGGGCTGACGGATGGGATGGATGGTATGTTGTATGTGCATGGTGTGTCTGTGTGTTTGATGGGTTCAGTGGTGTTCGTGTGCATTTCTGTTGTTCCGCTCTGTTGCGTCTAGTGTTGTTTGTCTTACATAGGCGTAGTTGTGGGGTGTGTGGTTGACAGGCAGTAGGGGCTACATGGACAGGACTTCAATGGTGTTTCGGTTGTGTGTGATGAGTTGCACAGTGGCTGCCGTGTGGGACTATATTCAGTGTGGCTTGTGCATGCAGACGTGGCTCCTTGGGTGTTGCTATGTCTGTGATGGGTCATGTGGGGTGTGAGTCTGCTGTTCATGTCCGTGTGCACATTGTTCACTTGTTCGTGACGGTGGGCGGTGCTGCGTGTTCGTGTGCTACGTGACATGTCCCATGTGTTGGTGGTGTTATGGTCCTCATGCCTCCAGTAATCCAGCCCTGTCCAGTTTCCCACCTGCAAGTTGTTCGTGCGTGCACTGTACTGGATGCCACATGGCTCTTAGCGGGGGGTGCTCCATGTTGCAGGTCTGTGGGGGTGGGGGGTGTAGTGGGTCGTGGGGGTGGCTGTACACCCACTGACACCGATTGCTGTGGACCGTGATGTCTGCCTTTCGGCTGTCGTTGTGCACTGCGGTGGCTGACACGTGGGTGTGGGGTGTGGGGGATGCTCCTCCTTGCTGTGCTGTGGGACTGGGGCCTGGTGTGTGTTGTACTTGGGCTGTCCCCCTCCGACCCACTGCACTTTGTGTTCCTGCCACTTACCTGTTACTTGTCAGTTGGTGCAGCTGTGCCTGACACATGGGTGTGGGGAGTGCTCCACCTTGCTGGTCTGTGGGAGTGGGGGCCTGGTGGGTGTTGTACTTCAGCTGTCCCCCTCCGACCCACTGCACTTTGTGTTCCTGCCACTTACCTGTTACTTGTCAGTTGGTGCAGCTGTGGCGGACACATGGGTGTGGCGGGTGCTCGTTGTGGCGCTTCTGGCATATTTGTGGACCTGTTGGTGGTTACGTGGCTGGCTTAGTGTACACATGTCCCCACGCATCTTACAGTTGTTCGGTTTGGCCTGTGTGTGGTAGTGTCTGTTGCATGTGCGTGTGATGTGTTGTGTATTGTGTGCTGGACATGGGGGTGTTTGTCCCTGGGAGCTGTGGCATGGTGGTTGCGCATGTGTGTACATAGCGGTGTGCTGGTATACATTAGTTTGTACTTACCAGCCTCCACTCCCCCTGCTAATCCGGCGAGGATCTCCGGATGGATTACGACTCGCACCTTCTCCTCCCACGCTTTGAAGGTCTTAAAGAGCGCGGGATTCCCTCCGCCAGTGACGGCAGCCAGCTCTCTGTTTTTGCCCTCCTTCTTCTTGACCAGGCTCTTTACGTCATTCCAACGTTTGTTTATCTCGGTTCTGTTCCTGGGCAGGGTCCCGACTGCATTGACCTGGTCTACGATCCGGGTCCACATTCTGTTTCTGGTGGCTAGTGGTGTGTGCTGGACCATGTTCCCATAGATTTGTGGGTACACCTTGATGATCTCGTCGACCATGACCGTCAGCTCCATGGGCGTGAACTTGGGCATCCTTTGTGGTGCCATGGTGTTTGTGGTGCTGGTGCGGTGTGTGTTGTGTAATGTGCAGGGGGTTTGTGGTGCCGGTGTTTGGTGGTGGTGGTGGTGGTGGTGGTTGTGATGTGTGCGTTTCTGTGGTGTGCTGCTGTCCTTGCTGTGTCACTGTGTCCTCTCCTCTCCTCTCTGGTTTGCAATGTAGCAAGGGGTTGTGGTCTGTGGGAGTGCTGCTTTTGTACTCACCTATGTGGGTGTGTCCTCATGGTCTGTTGTTTTCAGGTGTGTTGTGTCTGGGGTTCTGGCCTTTGTATTTTTTGTTTGTCCGGGGGGTGTTTTCGGGATGTGTACTGTGCTTGTGTATTTGTGCGTGCCTTGCTGTGTGGACTTGTTGGCCATGTTGTGTGCTATTGGTTTTGTGTGCGGATGGTTTCTGTGCAGGTACGTGGGCGCCATGGCTTCTGCCGTGTCGATTCTCATCGGCGTTGTTTGCGCTGGCGGGCGGTATTTTTGTTGTTTTTCCGCGCTCATGGCGGTGCGATCGTAATTTCACGTGCGGTGTGTCGGCCGTGAGGGCGGGCGGTTTTGTGTTGTCGTGCGTGTTTCCGTCCGTGGCGGGCGGTTTGACTCCGACTCGGACGATGGCGGGCGGTATTTTGTATGATTTTTCCGCCGATGGCGGTTTTCAGTTTGTGTACTCATAATGGCGTGGTCGGTGTTCAGGCGGTGTGTGCGGGCGGATTTTTGCCGCTTCCATGCCTGGCGGATTTTTTTACGCCGGGTATCGTAATGTGCCCCTTAATAATCAATTCAAAAATATTATTATTAAAAAAACGAATAAACATTAATTTACTACACACACTTCAACACTATAATATCCACAACACACGCCTAAATTAAACTATAAAATAATAAAACACAATTAAAAGTTATATTTAAATTAAAAACTATTACTATTAACAACTAGTAATAAAGTAATTAAAATGTATTTAATACCCACCCTCTACCCCTTTAAAAGCTAAAACAACACTCAAAAAATAAACATTTACCCAAAATAAATATCAAATATTTAACATTAATTAACAACTAAGGGGCCGATTCCGATCTCGGCTGGTAGGGCACCGAATCGGATTCGGCTTAACCAGATCCGATTCGGAGCCCTATTTCCCGACCGAGTCGTACGTGCGTCCGGCCGAGCGAGTACGATGCGAGTGCACGCGAAATCGGCGACCGACTCGTTCGCAGGTCCGAAGCGCTCTGACCGACTCGCACGGACATGACTCGCACCGCGCAATGGAGACGTTCCCCGGCCGGGCAAGTAAGATGCGCGCCGCGAGCAGTCCGACCGACTCGCGCCGCACGGCTCGAAAGAGCAGTCCGAGCCGGACTTTGGGGGTCCGTGTCAGACCCCCCTGTACGCGTAGCCGCGCGAGTCGCACACAGGGGGGACCCATGGGTCCCCCCTACCTGTGCATGTATGCCGCGAGTCGCTTCGAGGCGTACCCGCTGTAGGGGGCGCCCTTGTCCGCCTCGCACTCATTGGAGTCAATGGGAGCCCGCGCACGCGTTGTACGTCCGGCTCCCATTGACTTCACTGGGAGTCCGACCGACTCGAGTCCGATTGCATGCGTGCGCATCGTACTCGCTCGGTCGGACTGCCAGAGTCCGATTCGGTCGGAAATCTCTCCGGGTCCGGCCTCGGTCGGAGAGATTTCCGGCCTGAATCGGAATCGGCCCCTCAGTGTTGGATAGCGGAGGAATTAAATTTACTATTCCAACTCCAGTGAGTGCAACAATAGGGAAAGTGTTGGATAGCGGAGGGGCAAAATAAACTATCCCCATGTCAGTGAGTGCAACAGTAGGGAAGTGCTTGATAGCAGAGGGATACAAATTACTATTCCCACTCCAGTGAGTGCAACAGTAGGGAAAGTGTTGGATAGCGGAAGGGTAAACATTACCATTCCAACTCCAGTGAGTGAAACAGAAGGGAAAGTGTTGTATTGCGGAAAGGTAAAAATTACTATTCCCACTCCAGTGAGTGCAACATTAGGGAAAGTGTTGGATAGCCGAGAGACAAAAATGACTATTCACACTCAAACAGTTAAAAAATATATATATTAAAAATTAGAAATAATAATAAAAATAAATAAACAATATTTAAAAAATGAAAAATAAAATATATTAAATATATAAAAAGAAAACCTATTATAATATTCATTACACATAACAAAAACCTACAAATATTATATAAAATAAAATAATAAATAAATAAACAGAAATAATAATTTTAAACTAGAAAATATTTACAAACAAAAATTAATCAATACATAAATGTATTTCTTTTATTTCCCACCTTATAACACCACACCAAAAACAAAACACTTCAACATTTTAAATTAAGTTTACTTCCATAATTAACATAATTAATAATCAATTCAAAAATATTATTATTAAAAAAACGAATAAACATTAATTTACTACACACACTTCAACACTATAATATCCACAACACACGCCTAAATTAAACTATAAAATAATAAAACACAATTAAAAGTTATATTTAAATTAAAAACTATTACTATTAACAACTAGTAATAAAGTAATTAAAATGTATTTAATACCCACCCTCTACCCCTTTAAAAGCTAAAACAACACACAAAAAATAAACAATTACCCAAAATAAATATCAAATATTTAACATTAATTAACAACTAAGGGGCCGATTCCGATCTCGGCTGGTAGGGCACCGAATCGGATTCGGCTTAACCAGATCCGATTCGGAGCCCTATTTCCCGACCGAGTCGTACGTGCGTCCGGGCGAGCGAGTACGATGCGTGCGCTCGCGAAATCTCCGACCGACTCGCTCGCAGGACCCGACCGCTCTGACCGACTCGCACAGGGGCGACGCGCACCGCGCAATGGAGACGTCTCCCGGCCGGGTAGGCACGATGCGCACCTCGACCGCTCCGACCGACTCGCGCAGTCCGGCTCCAAGGAGCTGTCGGAGCTGCACTTTGGGGGTCCGTGTCGGACCCCCTGGAAGCGTAGGTGCGCGAGTCGCACATAGGGGACCCATGGGTCCCCCTACACGTGCATGTACGGTGCGACCCACATCGACGCGAACACGCTGTAGGGGGCGCCTTGTTCTCGCCGTGCTCATTGAGTCAATGGGAGCCCGTGTACGTGTCGTACAACTGGCTCCCATTGACTTCAATGGGAGTCTGACCGAATCGAGTCCGATAGCATACGTGCGCATCGTACTCGGTCGGTTGGACTGCTAGGGTCCGATTCGGTCGGAAATCTCTCCGGGTCCGGCTCGGTCGGGGAGATTTCCGGCCTGAATCGGAATCGGCCCCTATATATTAACTAATTAAACACAAATTACTTCCCACCCTTTACTCCTATAAACACCACAACACGCACCTAAAATTAATTACACAATTACTATAATAACTTTTTTTTATTAATTTAATTAATATCAATTAACAAAAAATGAATAAAAAATAAACTACTTAAAACCTTTTACCCATATAAACCCCAAAACACGCACCTAAAATTAATTACACAATTACCATAATTAATTACCAATTAATTAATTAAAATTAATTAACAACTAATTATTTATTAATTAATAATAACTGACTTTACACATTTAAAACTATAAAGTCTCAATTAAACAAATATTAATAAATACAAATTAATCAATTAATTTAATATAATTAAATTACTTCCCACCCTATTCCCCTATAAACCCACAACCTGCTATGGAACTAAAAATGCAAAATTTAAATTTAAAAAAATTAATAACTACTAAAAATGTAACACATACATTAAAAATACAAACAATTCTTATACAAAAAAACATACATCACATACATATAAAATATATACTAAAATACATAACATTAATTTAAAAAACGATATTTTTAACAACTATATTTTTGCAAACGATATTAAACACTTCGATATTTTTAAAGTCGATATTACTTACCTTAAGTCGATATTCTTGACCACGATATTCTTGCTGTCGATATTTCTGAACCACAATATTTTTTACTCGATATTTGTGCAACTCTGTATTTTTTAGTCGATATTCCGTCTGCACACCACTTTAACCATACAATGTGATTTGTTAAACTCACAAATGGTACAAAAAGTTGGCTATCCACCTGATCCATTTGGCAATTTACAATGCATATGTTGACTTTGAATTGAGTTGGTTGTTATTGACTGAGTTTACAACCACTACACACATGTGCCCTAATGCCTGTGTCAATTTGATGCAGAAGTTGGCAGATATCAGTACAGGAAGTATATCAAAAATGCAATTGAACCTGGGCGCAATTGTTACTTTCATAGTCTGTACTCTCTCCACACAATGTCAGATTGAGTGCTATCCATTTAGCATAATCCAGTCTAGACCTATCCATCGGGGGTAGCAAGTTCTCTTCTACCATTTTGACAAGGCCTCTATTAACACGCATGCCATTCTGGAACCCAGGGCTTATTGAACCTGTGAAGGTTAGCCATAGTCATGCAGTTAGTCACTGGCAAAGCTTCACATTTGCTCCATTAGACCCTGTAACTAGAAGCACTGGAAAGTTTGCAAATGATGTATATAACTGTCAGTAGAGAGGATTGGTGGTCAGTCAATGGTAGTAGAATATCATCAGCATATAAAAATGTTTTTACTTGCCCTATTTCAGTATCGATTCCTTTCACCTTTTGTGACTGCCGAATTGCATCTGATAAAGGTTCCATATTCAGAAGGAACAGTAGGGATGAAAGGGGGTAACCTTGGTGAGTACCTCTCCTGATGTTTATTGTTTCAGATAGAAACCCCTGACAATTGACTTCTGCAGTGCGTGAGCTATAGAGTCACCACATTCTGGAGCTAAAGTCAACACTTGGGGGCCGATTACAATGGCGGATGGTCTGGAGTCCATCCGCCAATGTGGTGGTAACCGGGACCGTCCCCAATACATGCGGCAGTTCCGCACACCAAATTATGATGCGACCGCCACTGTGGCGGACGCATCTTGCATTTTAACATTGCGGTGGTTGCTGCTGACAGCAGCACCCGCCGCAATGTTGAAAATGAGTGTTGTGCATTTCAGAGCACTACGTGGCAGGCACCACACGGTGCCTGCCACTTAGTGCACTGAAATGCAGGGGGGTACCTTGGTTCTCCCCCCCAGTGCACATACACCTCCCCCCAACACAAGGGGGGCCCGCAACATGCCCCCGAAACCAATACCCGCCAGCCTTTCAATGGCGGTTTACCCGCCACGGAAAGGCTGGCTTCCGCCAGCATCGTAATTCGGCGGACGGAGCCTGCTTGGCTCCGCCACCAATTTAAGCATGCTGACCGCCCCGCCAGGCAATCATAACGATTGCCTGTGGCGGTTCCGTGGCAGACGGTCTTTGCGACCGCTGCAGTCCTAAAGGGATTCCCACCGCCATCGTAATTCGGCGGTGGGAAAATTGCTGTCAATTGACGGAAGGATTGCCACCGCCGGGCTGGCGGTGACGATCCTTCCTCCATCGTATTCGGCCCCTTAATCCCATCTTGTTCACCAGCCAGAAAAGGAGTCTCCTTTATACCAATACGAGTGCTTCTCAGAATCTAAAAAATAGAGCCAAGGCCTCAATCGGTTGGGTCCTGTCTTGCCAGAGATGGTGTGCCAACATGCAGAGGTGGTTCCTGGATGATCATCTGGGTACGAAACTAACCTGAGATTTATGACTCGAAAGAGGGATCACTCTTCTTAACCTGGAGACCAATATTTTTGCCAATATTTTTATGTCCATATTAATCAACGATATGGGGTGAAGTAATGGGTCTTCCCTTGTTTTAGGTTAAAGGGTTATAGTGGGGACTACAAGAGATTTTCTAGCCTTACCTGCCTTTTAGAACTCTTGGGAAGCCATTTTGTGGTCTGCAAATTGCCATAGCAAAAGTGGCTAACCCTATATCCTATCTACCTTTCCATAATCTTGCCTTCCAAAAGAGCCCTACCCTCTACTTGGTTGGCAAGCGCAAGACACACATAAATAGCTCCTCCCTGTTCAGATCTATGGGGCTGATTACGATGGCGGGCGGAGGCACATCCGCGGTGCTGGCGGAAAATGCCCTTTTCTGCACTCCAGCAGCGGTCCTCCCGTCCGCCATATTACGATGGGCAAACATAGCCCATTTTCCGTACGCTGCGGAGTCGGGTGAACCGCCAGGATTTTGCGCCCGCCACTGCGGCGGAGGGAGCCAATAGAGACTCACCACCGTGCGGAATGACGTTCCGTCCACCGTACAAATCACGATGCAGCAAACAGCCCATCACACCGCAGCGGAGAAGGCACCCACCCGGAGACGGCGGAAGCACCACAGCGGAGTGCGAAACCAGACTCCCGGTCCCCTCCACCCGGTCCTGATCACAATGGATCCAGCTCTCCAAGCCCTTCCGGTGCTGTACCTCATCCACTACCAGCAAATAATGCACAGTCGCGGACAATGCTGCAGGTACGCAAATACACAACTCCGCACACAACCACAACACACAACTCCTGTGCTGACACACGGTTCCTGTCCACATCAGACACTCTGGTGGGGACAGGAACAAATCCCCCAGTGTACCCACACATCTCCCACCTGACAGAAACTCACCCCTCCGCATCCGGGTCACCCATCAACCGCGAAATCACAACAATGTCCCGGTCACGTCACCGCAGCAGTGAAGACGCGGGAAAACCTGCGCACAATGTAGTAGGCAGGACTGGCGCCAGGCATGGGCAGTCTGGGCAGGTTTACAGGGCTCCACCTTCACCCTACCCACACTAGGCCTCCCACAACCATCTGTGTGCTCCTCCTGTGCCCCCCTGCACAATCAACCTGCCAGGTGTAGCCAGACCTTGCACCTCACACATCAAAGGACAAGGGAGATTGACTGGGAAGGTGGGGGTGAAAAGGAACACCCTGAACAGAAGCTCAGGGGCTGGACAACCCTCCTTCTCACACCAACCTTCCACTCCTGTGAAGCAAACTGTGTATGATCACAAAATGAAGACTCATACTGCCAATGAACATCCAATGAACTGTTCACACTGCCTGTCAAGTCACTCACAAACACCTCACACTGACACCCAGCCACATACTCATACCATGGGTCAGCAGCAATGGAGGACAATAAATGGGCCAGTCAAAAGTGAAGTGGACAGTGCTGGAAAACCATGGAGCAAGCCACATAGCATCTGTACATCACGTGCAAGAGAAGGAACATATCACACCACCCTTAGGCCATCAAATCAGACATGGCTGGCACAGTGAGTGAAATTAAGCCAAAGTGACCTCTGTGCAACAACTCAGGGAGACATCAAGGCAGGCCATGCATAGGCACAGGAATGATAGGGAGTGTCTGAAGTCATACAGTGACCAGCCACACATCTGTCTCCACTTACTTGACATGTGTATGTCATCAGCACAACACACATGGCTCATTGTCACACTCCTTGACTGTCAAACACAAGTAGGACCTTCACACATACCCCTCCTCTACCCACCTCACACCTGCAGCACACAAAACCTGTGAGAAACACACAGAATGGTCCAAATGATGTCCTGTGAGTCCAATGACAACCAATCACACTCCCTGTGGTGCATCCACAAATTTCACACTCGCACTCAGGGCTGCCTGAACCAATGCTGACACAAAAACAATAGCCAAACACAAAGCTCACAAACAACATCCACAGAAGTCCAACAAGCCCAGACATGTGCAGCCAAATAGTGGAAAGGCAATGTGACCACAGACAGAACAGGAGCACACAACATTGTCACTCAGGGCCAATGCCCAGACACCATACCCCAACACAAACAAGAATCGCATCATCCAAAAACAAACATGAACAACAACTGGGATCAATGGGACAATCAGCTGACACAGACTGAGACACCACACCACTCATCAAGTGAACATGGTGTCACAGTGTACCACAAGCATGCACTTGCACAATCCTGACAAGTGACAGGTCAAAAATAGGAGGAGAAACCACCAATGTGCACCCAAAACAAGCTCAGGAACAAGAATCCACCTTGCTGCATGTGCCAGACACACAAGTAATGCACACTACACTTGCAACACACATCTGCATGTATCACACAGCAACAACTACTCACACACAATCTCATGCAAATAGAACATCTCACACACACATAGCATCTGTCAGTAGAAAGAGCCAACACAGGCCAAACACTGCATACATCCACAACAAAAACACAACAGATGCACATACCAATCCATCACATAACAAACTCAGCCTGATATCAGGGGGATGCACACCAGGCAAGTACAAGGCAACACCCACTGACAGCACTGCAAGCACACCAAGCAGTGTGTGCACAGCAACCAAAACCAGTAGCACATGTATCTGAGTGCCACACCATGAACTCCCACAACACAAATCATCACAGCACACAGAGAACATCACACTCAGGAAGGGTAGCAGTACCTCAGCAAACACACATACAGCTTAACCATCACCCACAGATGCACAACTATGGGAAACCCAGGGGCAAACAACATGACTAGAGGACTGTGCTGCTCGAACATATGCACTGCACATGAGCAACCATGACTGCAAAACAGTTGAAGAAAACAACACATAACTAATTTGGGAAACTGTCCTGAGTAGCACATTGGTCCTGTACACATTTCAGCCACACACAGCATAGTGTCACACTATGAAGTGGTGGGGAGGCTTACTAACTGGCAAGCCATGGGGTGGAAGACATGAGATTGAAGTGGTGTGTACCTCAGTAGTGTACAGGTGAGGAGTGAACAGTACACAAACACATAGAGGAGTTACTCACAATGTGTAGGCATCAGAAGCACATATAGGGGATGGCATGACTCTACATACCACATACCAAACTGGAGCCAAAAATGGGTCAAGTGACAGCAATGCATGAGAAAACTCACAAATAATGTCAGTGTGGCTGAGCAGGTCTGCACAGTGAGCACAAACAGTAACAAGACACATGGCTGATCAACAAAACACAACACAGACTTGGCAGGCACACACACTGCATACTCACAACTGGCAGCGACAATAAGTAGGTGTCCCCCAGGAGTGCATGGACACACCAACACACTGCACAGTGCCCAACCTACAACTCCCACATGTGCCCACAATCTGAAGCACATGGCAGACTGAGAGCCTTCTTCGATGGGACTCCCACCCCTGAAAGGAACGACTCCGGCCTTCATAACCCTTCCACGTTTACTCCCAACACCAGCATGATACCACACGAGGTGGTGACTTTTGAACAGGCCGTTCTAAAAGATTTAGAAAAGGAAACCACATGGAAACATTGGAGCAACATCACCAGGGATGAGCTGACAGCAGTCACATCTCTGGCGAATGACTCCTCTATTACTATCAAACAAGCGGATAAAGGCGGGGCCACAGTGATTATGGCCACCACTGATTATGACAACGAGTGCCTGAGACAACTGAGCGACCGGCGATACTACACGCCCATTGCTTTAAATCCTACTACACGCCCTCACTACCACAATATCCACACTGGTGTACTCAGCAGAGACTCAATGTTGGATCAGTAAGAAAGAGGCTGCGTTTCTTATCAAAAAGACCCTAAGATACCGTATTTTTATATACTACCTAAAATACACAAGGGGCTTCACCAGTGCCTGGCCGCCCCATTGTATCAGGAATAGACTCTGTGCTCGAGCCATTGTCGCAATTTTGCGACTATTTTCTGCAACCACTGGTTAAGCAAATCCCATCGTATATACAGGACACAACTGATGTACTACGCATACTCTCTGATTTCCAATCCACCAATAACATTGACCTCCTCATCACCCTAGATGTTGAAGCACTTTACACTAACATCCCGCAGAGAGCAACACTAGAAGTGGTGGAGGAGGCACTCTGTTTGGCACCTATGGATTCCATGATACCACCCAGTTTTATACTTGAGTGCGCTTCACTGGCCTTGACTGAGAATTTCTTCGAATTCAAAGGACAGCTATACCATCAGACACAAGGTACTTCCATGGGGAGTACCTTCGCCCGAGTGTGGCATGCCTGTATATGGCGGCCTTTGAGGGAGCACGCATCTTCCATGATTCTAATCCTTTTCGCTCCAACATACGTCTCCATGGAAGAGATACATAGACGACATCCTTATCTTCTGGTCAGGTAATTCGACATCCTGCGCAGAGTTTTGCAGCTGGATGAATACACTGAATCCATACTTGAGATTCACCAGCACAGTCTCCCAACATGAGATAACCCTTCTTAGATCTCATGATTAGACTTGAACAAGGGACTCTAAGAACTACTTTATACAGGAAAACTACTGATCGCAACAGTCTGCTACTTTTTAGTAGCCACCACCCCGCGCCCTAAAAGAAAACCTTCCTTTGGGCAATTCCTAAGGGTGAGAAGGAATTGCAGTGAGATTGAAGATTATAAACTGGAGTCAGAAGCTCTGGCAACAAGACTAAAAGCACGACAGTACCCTGCACGAAATGTTGCTCTCAGTAGAAAAAGAGCGAGGAACAACAATCGTGAAGCACTTTTAGAACAAAAAGTGAAAACCTCTGATGATACTCTCACCTGTGTCACTACTTTTACATCTGCGTCCAACACACTCAGCAAGGTAGTGAAGAAACACTGGGCCATGTTAAACACGGGTACCATGAACTTAGCTTTACCACGCTTTGCTTTTAAACGCTCACGCAATTTAAAAGAGATGTTGACACACACTAGACCCAAGACAGTAACACCAGTCTTACAAAGGACCTTATGGGATCTACCACCGGTTAAGGGCCATTACCCCTGTGGGGCATGCACAGTATGCTCCTTCACTTCCGTACACAAGATCATCACTTTTTCTAATGCCTTCACCTGGGAACTGAGGGCTCATACCAACTGTAACACACCAAACTGCATATACATGATCACTTGTCCCTGCGGATTGTATTACATAGGGATGACGACCCGACCGATTAAAATACGCATTACTGAACACCGAAGCAACATTCGTTGCCGAAAGACTAATACTAAAATGTGTCTACACTTTATTGAATAGAATCACTCGCCAGATACCTTGAAATGGGTGGTACTTGAAACATTCCCCAAGATTACCAAAAACGCACTATTTCAGAAAATACAAAGATGGGTACATCGATTATCTACAGACACCAGGGGACTTAATGATGAGATACCTTGGAGTGCATTAATGAACTAACTCCAGTCTCCTGCCACTTGTTCAATCATAACTCTCACTGATACATTTACAATTTACACAAGCCTTTTCAGACATCTTTGGAAACACCACTCTAAGATGTCCGCCGTCTCTTATCTATTTTAAGAGAATTCTCTCCAATATGGCCCCCTAAACAATGTCTGACGTACTAGACATCGTAATTGATAAACTCTCACAGATATATACATGCCTTTTGAGACATCTTTGTAAACATCACTCTAAGATGGCCGCCGTTTCCTTACACTTCAAGATTCCCTTTCCAATATGGCCCCCAAAATAATGCCTGACGCACTAGACGTCGCAATTGATACGCATGGCCCCGCCCACCGGATATGGTTTAAATTCTCCGTGAACCAACATGGCCTCACCACCCGGTCCCGGTAGCAGTGGGTAGGTGTACAGACGACGTGCTACAGGCATACAAGTGAGTAGTTTGGGATAATGCATCTCCTGCATGCCAGGCAATCCTTTACTTACAGATTGCGTGATTCCTTCTTGCCAACAACGAAATCGACATCTCTATTGACACGCTAGTGACTTACTTACTGAGATAAGCATTACGCCGCACAGTTTTCAAGCAGCGAATGCTAATACACAGCCCAGTAACCGTCCTGCATGCTAGGCGATCCTTTACTTACTTACTTTGAGCTTGAATGGGCGTGAATGGATATGCGCAACAGAACACATGGCATAAGAAATATCTCGCGTTAGTGCTGTGTGATTGCAATTTAGAATATGAGAATGTCCGCCGCGAGTAGCCGGTAATTTCGCATGTACACGCCACTCAGTAACGCTTAAGACAGGTGTGATTACCCGTTCATGATGTAAGCAGCATCGTACAGATTACGTGATTCCTTCTTGCCAACCACGGAATCGACATCTTTATTGACACGCCAGTGACTCACTCTCTGAGATAAGCATTACGCTGCACAGTTTTCAAACAGTGGATGCCATTACACAGCTCAGTAACCCCTAATGAGTACTTACTTGCATTGATCGGTATCACTCAGTCAGTTAGACAGAGATGAAGCGCGAGCACGAATATCAGTGGCAAGATGGATGTTTGTCACTGTACTATTAACCCCATGTTCTCTATGTTTTCTCCATGACCACATTAGCACATGAGGAACTCCTTGTGTGTGAACCTACCGGGTACTGTGATACCTGGACATTCCTTGAATTTGGGGTGAGTGTTGTTAGTCTCTCTGCGATGTCACTGTGTGCCACAAGGGTGAAGTCCACCTTTATTCACCTCGGTTGTTCACGATGTGACAATTCAATTTTAACTCACTCTGTTTTTAATAATTTGTGGTTCATGCTCACCACAAGTATTGAGGGCCACTATTCACAAGGAAGATTTGAGATGACAGCTATTCAATATTGTCAAATTGATGCATTTTGTTTTCTGTCTATAGGTAGTTCCTGTATAACCAGGTATTTGACTATTGAGTCATATGGTGATGTGAGTGTGTAACCACGTCACTTGCTTTAAAGTTGTAGATAGAATTTCACCCCGGTCCTGACGAATCGCCCATAGAATATCCAAGAGGCGTGAAACATGTTGACCTACCATCTATAAGAGCACCATGATCTGAGGCATAATATTCAGCACAGCGCCTTATAGTTTTTTGTTTTTAGTTAGGGTAGGAGACTCCTTGATTAAAATTGTTATCGGTAGTACTCCCAACCCTATTTTAGATTCACTTACTTACACCCTCATCTACACACATTAGCGCCCCTCACTCCCACCTCACCCGCCGGCAATTGGAAAAAGATCTCCGAGAAAGTGCCCCTACTATAGGGAGCCCGTCGGGTATTGCACCTGCCGACCCGACGAGGAGCAGCCCGATGATGAAGCATGACACCTGAGAAGGTGTGTGAGGGCAATATAATCCAATCATATGGATTCCCAACTGTGAACCTTTAGGGTCCAGTTACTCTCCTCTTCCTTCGTTTATTTTTTGGCCTACATCTTGTAGGAACAGCATAACTTTTTTGTTTAGACAATTGAAACAAACAGGCACTCATTACCTGGATCATACATGTGTGCAGTTGCCATTGCAGGGGCACACACACATCAACACCACTGACAATGACAGCCCATTCACACTGTATGACCACTGAAGTTCACATATTCAAATGTACCCCGTGTGCCTAGGAAGACAGGCCTACACAAGATGACCACACATGAACACTGCTGTTCACACATCAAGAAAGATCACACAGATATGATGGACCATGGCCACCCTGAAAGTAATCCTGTGGATAGAAATCACCTCTGTTGTGGTATTGCATCATAACATGACATGTGTACAATGTAGCAAACCTGACCATAGAGTGATTAGGATAAGAGTAGATCATCACAAACAACCATCATTGCACCCTCAGGCCTCACAGTCTTAAAGAACTAAAGTGCCTGTCACCTCTGCCAAACTCTGAAAAAGTAAAACAACCAATTGGCAATGTTGAAGTGGCATACAGAGCATGTGTCACATGAAACCATACCCATACATAAAACCTTTTATTTAGCAAGGACACAGACAAAGCAGATAACAGGAGTAACTGTCTTTATTACATATTACTCAGATAGGCACCAAAAGTAGAAAACAGCAAGGCCGTTGGCCAGTCCATAGTTCAAAGTATGTACATGTGTGCATGAGAACCTGCACAGGGAATGGGCATCCAAAGTGACAACAGCAAGGCCAGTGGCCAGTCCATAGTTCAAAGTATGTACATGTGTGCATGAGGAACTGCACAGGGAATGGGCATCCAAAGTGACAAACAGCAAGGCCAGTGGCCAGTCCATAGTTCAAAGTATGTACATGTGTGCATGAGAACCTGCACAGGGAAGGGGCATCCAAAGTGACAAACAGCAAGGCCAGTGGCCAGTCCATAGTTCAAAGTATGTACATGTGTGCATGAGGAACTGCACAGGGAATGGGTAACACCGTACACTGCCATGGGAATCAGCACAGCTCTGGGGATACAAATGGGCAGTCCATGCACCGCTGTGGGAGCGATGGGTTTGGGAGGGGGACTTTGCCTCGCACTTGGCTGTCAGTTGAACTGGGAGGTGGCTGATTGTCGGGGCCAGTTGGAGGACTGGACCTGGGAGAGAGAGGACCAGCTGAGGTAGAGGCATCAGTGGCTTTGTGAGCCGGAGGGCTGCTTGGACTGGGTGGCATGGCGGCACAGGGAGGCGGAGACATGCTGCCGTGAGACACAGTGTGTGAGGGAGAATGTGGAGGGCTGTCTTTCCACTTCTTGGGGATTCGATAGGTAAGAATTGTCTTGGTAGGAGTGGGAAGTGGGGCGGGCACAACAGCCTCACTCTCAACCAAAGGTGCATCAGGTGCAGGTGGCTCTCTCTGTGGGGATTTGCTGGGTCTGGTGTTACGCTTGGGCTGGCCTTGCCTTTTCCCCTCCATCCCCTGTTGACCATGTGAACCCCCCACATTGCTCTCCTGTCCCAGCTTCACAGGGATGTGGGTGGGAGTTGAGGTTGTGGGTGAATCTGCCTTAGAGAGATGTTTGTGCGGACTCTTTGCAGGCACCAGCTTCACAGCAGGCAGGGCAACTGTTTGTTTGCCTTTGGGAGCAGGTTTGGGGACGGGAGTGTCCTTGGATGGGGTGATTTGGATGCATGTGAGCCTGAGGCCAGCTTCTTGGCCTGATGCCCCTGAGTGCCACCAGAAGGGCTTTTGCCTTTGCGCTCCTGTGTGCCTATTTTTGGTTTGGGGGATGGTGTCTGTGCTCTAAGCCGCTTGTAGTGCTGCTGTTGTGTGCTGCGTGTTGAGTACTTGGAGCCTGAGGGCTGTGGTGTGTGGTCACTCTCGTCAGATGTTGCCACTGGCAGGGTGGTTGCCGAAGGGACTGGAGCTGGACTCTGAGCCTGTGACAGCTGAATGGCTGCCGTCACTGTGGAGGACAAAGACTGGACAGTTCTGTGCAGCCCACCCACGTCAGAATGAATGCCCTCCATGAAGGCAACTACCTGTGCCAACTTCCTGTCATGATCCTGGAAGGCATTCAGGAGAGTAGTCTGACCCACACACATCTGGCGCTAAAGGTCCACCGCCTCAACACTGAGAGCAGCAGGGGAGACAGGGGCAGCGGTGCCTGGGAGGAAGGACACTCTACCCTTCTTACTGCTGCGGGAACGGGCAGCACTAGTGGTAGTAGCCGGGAGGGTGGGCACAGGACGATGTGTGGTGGAAGAAGAGGCAGATTTCCCACTCCCTGTGCCCGCCAACATCGAGGAGTCACCGCTAGAGTCAGATGATGTTGAGGTTGGTGTTTCCGGGCGTGATTCTTCCAGGACACTCCTGTCCCCCTCCGAGGCGCTGGTCACATCAGTGTCAGTGAGCTCATGTGTAGCAGTCGTGCCAGATGCCTCACCACTGGTGTCCGTCCCCTGTCCTTCTGTGCCCTCGGTAGATGCTGCAAAAGACAGAGACGTAGGTTCAGTATAGTGCCCTACTCACAAACATCATATGCAACCAAAGCACAAAACTAGAATATGATACCCCCATGTTGCACTCCACCCTTTGCAGTCTGCATGTGCAAGCTTTATGCAAAAGTCTGAAGATGCATGGAAACATGCATAGTTGGCATTAATGACCCATGTGACGTTCACACTGCCAAATAGCTGGCCCGTGCCTCCTTGTTACCTGACAAACTAATTCCTGTAAGCATACCTACGTGCCTGTAGGTGAGATAGATGTACATCTCAACATGTTGTCACAGTCACATACGGAGTCACTTTAAGGGGACAACACAGATACTTACTCCAGAATGTCCTTATACTATGGCCATGAGCTACTGATGTCCACCATGTTGTGCTTTGAAGCACAACAACCCTTGCACATTGTTGGCAGATGTGTAGTTCTCACAATTTCAAAGTCAGGCACTGCACACATCGACGAAAGCACACTAAGATGAGGAACACAGCTGTTCACTTCCCGGCGATGTCTATGACACCCATAATGCAGCAGATGGCATGAGGCCACATCTCATCTTGCAATGTCAAGGGCCATTATTTTAAACACATGAGAAAGTACATGTAGCAAAAATGCGTGGCAGGTGCACTCAACACAGAGGCCACTTACAAGCCATTGCATCACACTAGGAACATCACAGAGCTCAACACTGGCGCAGGGTTGGGATACATGCAGTCACTCACACCCAAAGTCACCCCTCGCAGAATACTCACCACCAACTTGCTGCTGATGGGCCCTCAAACGTCCATCCAGCTCTGGCTGTGTCACAGCCAAGATGTGGGCCATTAGTGGTGTCATGCTCCTGCGCGACAACCTTCCAGTCCGAGGGAGCAGCCCCAGCGTCATCTCTGCCATGTTTTTGCTCAGCCGGCAGATGTCATCCCACCTCTTGTGACAGTGTGTGTGCCATCGGTTGGAGACACCCAGAGCCCGCACCTTGCGTGCAATGGCCCTCCATAAGGCCTTACGCTGGCGGACTTTAAGCTGCAGGCATGGGAGACAAGAAGAGGAAGTTTCAGGGATACTGGGTCATGTTCCACTGTGTCTCAGTACAGGAGCATGCAAACACTTAGCACGGCTGTACAGAAACCTTGAGCAGAGGCCATACAGCATGACACGTAGTACATTTGCATCAGATCATCGGATTGAAATGCATTTAGGTATGAGGATGGACATAGGACCTGGCCATCTCATACACATGCAGAATGACAGCACACAAAGCAATGTGAAGAAGGCCCTCATCTGTGATGCAGTATGTGAGGGAGCAAGACATACATCATGTTGGAAATGTTGTGTTGGGGAAGACTCACTGTGTCCAACACTACACACCCCTCAATGTACTTGGCCTGTGAGTGGCTCACTGTGTCGTGGATGTCACATCTAGGGACATGATCTCACATTCTCACACCCTTCTCACAAGGTCTGTCTTGTGCAATCATCAGGCCTAAGATAGCTCATTGAGAAACAGGGTGGCAGGCAACACATATGTCTCACTCTGTCCAGTTACTGATGGGTCCCTGTCAAATTGGGCAGTATCTGTGCAGACCAGGGGGACTCACACTGAGGTTAAACCTGGCCCATCTGAACAATCACATGCATGTACAATATGAGAGGTCGAACAGTGCCTACACATGCGAGTCAGTACACATTATGAAATCAATGGAAGGAGGATGTTTCAGAAGTACATCACTCTGATGTGTCATAGGCGATTTTCCACCAAGAGTGTCACCCTCAGGCATTTCAATCTTGTGCATAATGCTCACATATCCATGGTGACAATATGAAAAGTGTACACACATCCTTCAGAACCCTCTGGACGAAACACATTTGTAATGTCCCAAATGAGCATGTGAAAAGCGAATGGACTCTGACATCCATTAGCACAGGCAATGTTTGTTCTGACTTCCACTTTCCAAACCAGCAGTGTTACTGTATGGCTGCAAAGACACTGCATGTCCCTCCCATCCTTCAATGCAGCCACGGATCTGTGGTAATAAGGCTACACACCCCATTGACATGAAGTCATCATGCTAGGCAGTGTATCACACAAACTTGCACTCACAGGCACATACTACAGCAGAGCAACATCATGTGAGCACTCTTTGCGCCCTCCAAATTTCACTCTGCAACACTTACCATTACATCAGGAGCACCATATAGCCTCCCGTAGTGTGTAAACACCTCGTCCACCAGGACCTCCAGCTCCTCTGAGGTGAAGGGACGGGCCCTGATGTTCTCAGTTCTCACCATCACTGGGTCCAGGAGACAGGAACAGCAGCAGTTGGGGATGAAGAATGGCAGGCAGCAGTGTCTGGATGCAGTGGAAATGTGTGGCTCTCTCACAGACATATACAGCCCCCTGGGGTTGTTTCAGTGGTTCTCAGCTGCTGCAATTGGTGTTCCAGGTCAGCTTTTTTCAAATGTAACCAATGACCAACCCCGTGTTGGCAGTGCACGCCTACCGCGATTTTTAAAAGTGTATTCCACTGGCGCGATTGCGGTTCCCATTGGCTGAATGGGCATGGGCATTGGCGGTGTCACACCGCGGGGCCCAGGCGGTCGCTACTGCAATCGTGCATCTTACAATTGTATCCAATGATCGGCCCCACAGTAGCGGAGCACGCCTACCGCGATTTTCAAAAGTGTATTCCACTAGCACGATTGAGGTTCGCATTGGCTGAATGGGCATGGGCATTGGCGGTGTCACACCGTGGGGCCCAGGCGGTTGCTACCACGATTTGTCATTTTTCTATTGGTGCCAATGACCGTGATTGCGGTGGCGGTGCACGCTTAGGGCACCTATGGACACATCATGCTGTAGCAATGGCCAGTTCTCATCATTGAACACTTCACACTTACAATGAATCATGCCACCAGATAGTTATATTGAATGCTAGTGTGACATTTACCTCACTGATGTCTACACATGCCATGTCAGTGCACTGGATTACATGCATTGGCATGTACTCCCTCACATGTCACTGATGATGTTGTTGTGCATGTACACAGATCTGTTGTGTGATGGACTCTCAAATATGGAAACATGTCAATGTGTGAGATGGCTAAGCAACACACAGTGATGATGGACTGACTACATAATGTGCATATTTCACTGTGTAGATTGCTGAACTCATGTTGATACTTGATCTTTATGCACACACTGTGCTCATTGAGTTGTTAATGTGTGCCCTGTCCGACTCACGCAAGAAGGTGTGGCAGGTACAGCAGCTACGTAGGAGACATCAGTGTTGCTGTTTCAGACATGTGCTGTGTCAAGTACTCTCAGGGCTGGTGACACAAGATGTCGGAATGTCCCATTTTACATTCACATAGTCTGAATCTGTCTCGGGTGTACTCAGTTTGTATATACTGATCACGTGTACAACTACTTGGGGTCAAGTTGTCTCTGCATGTGACTTGTGCTGTAAGCTGTTGTTTCAGGCCAGTCAGTGTTGGCGCTGTGTCAGTCAAGACGTAAGATGTTGGACACATCTCATAGGGGAATTAAATTGACAAGTGTCCCCTTTTATCTTATGTAGGAGGCGACCAAATGTTATTCATCCATTCGCCTTGCTGGCAGACATGGAGGATGTGGACATCATCCGTAAGTTCCGTTTGGATCAGCCAACCCTCCAAGACCTATGTGCTCAGTTGGAGCCCCATCTGAGGCCTCGCAGGACATATCCAACTGCTGTGTCACCAACATGTAAGGTGATGGTGGCCCCGCATTTCTTTGCAACTGGTTCGTTCCAGTACACGGTGGCCAGCGCAGGTGAGATGTCGCAGGCAATATTCAGCATGGTGCTACGTGATGTTCTGTCCGCTATGATGGTATACAAGGACACCTACATCCATTTTCCACGAAGATAGGATTTGGCAGCTGTCATGGGGGATTTTTATGCCCTTGCCCACATCCCTAATGTTGTTGGTGCCATTGACTGCACCCATGTTGGCCTGGTTCCGCCACAGGCACGTGAGCACATCTACAGGAATAGGAAGCATTTCCATTCCATTAATGTGCAGGTTGTATGCCAGGCAGATATGATCATCTCACATGTCTGTGCCAGATTCCCTGGCTCAGCCCACGACTCCTACATCCTGCGTAACAGCATCGTACCACAGATGATTGCAAATCTGCATCCTGACCATGCGTGGCTTGTAGGTGAGTTAGCTGAGTCAAGTATTGTGCTGTATGTGTGACATGCTGTCCGCAGCTACAGCCATATTACAAAATTGTTTTGTGTATCTGACACCTAGGTGACTCTGCATATCCCAACCAGCCTTGGTTGCTGAGCCCACTGCGGAATCCCAGGACCCCGGGTGAAGTCAGCTACAATGATGCCCGTGGGAGGACACGTCGTGTGGTGGAGCGTACTTTTGGGCTTCTGAAGTCTGTTTCGGTGCCTGGACAGGACTGGAGGTGCACTGATGTACTCTCCCCAAAAGGTGTGCCAGATAATTGTTGCATGCTGCATGCTCCACAACCTGGCCTTGCGCAAGGAGATCCCCCTGCTCCTGGACGATGATGCTCCGCAGAGGCCCCCCTGCAAGCCCACACATGTCCAGTGACGAGGATAGTGGAGAGGAGGAAGGTGTCAACCTGCGCCAACAGATCATCAACCGCTACTTCCCTTGAGTGTGAGTAACATTGTACAACAGTGCCATTGTCTGCTGTCTTTGATGGTGGTGATGAGGCCGAGAGGAGCTTTTTGACTGCTGCCTGTTGTTGGTTCTGTGCTGATGGCTGATGTTTGTGGCACAGTGTAGTCCTGACCAGGTACATGATGTCTATGTTGAGATTGTTTCTCCTTGTGATGTGTGCTGGTTTGTGTACCTTGATGACTAGTGTTGTGTACTGGCTGTGATGCGAACACCTGACAAGTAAATGTCGTTCTCTTGTGTCTCTCTAGGTCCCTTCAGACTCTCAATGCCTCATCACGGTCTGAGCTTCTGGTACATTGTGTTCTGAGTCACCATTGTACATATTGTGATAAACATGGAGCTGACACAAAGACATAGGTGTGTAAAGAGTGTTTATTTATTTACATTGAGTGGTTGTGACAGACAAGTGATGTTTCAAGAAATGGTGCTAAGTGAATCAATGAGTTGTCAGTGATGGCAAACAAGACAATAGAGTAGTCACCACATTGATGAGGTGACAGTCTAACAGACACCTGCCATCAACATGGCAGTGTGGGTAAGGATAGTCAACAAAATCAATGTGTACAGAGGTGCTATCATGGCTGTCTCTTTTTATTATTATTATTATTATTATTAATTAGCATTTATAGAGCGCATGGCTACCCAAAGGCATCCCAGCGCTGACGGCAATTAGGGCTAGTAGGGGAAGGCTAGCAGGTACTGTTCTGGAATAGCCATGTTTTAAGACCCTTCCGAAAAGAGAGATGGGTAGTTTCATGGCGGAGATTAAGAGGGAGGAGTTCCACAGTCCAGCTATGTTATATGAAAAGGAGCGGCCTCCACTCCGCTGCTTGTTGATTTTAGGAATACAGGCTAGATTTAAATTCTCCGATCGAAGAGATTTCCTGGGGAGGTAGGCGGTGATCAAATGCTGATTAATTCTGGGGCCTGTGCCCATAAGGGTCTTATGAGCAGTACATAAGGCTTTGAAGGAAATTCTTTCCTTTATTGGTAGCCAGTGAAGGGCTTTCAGACTGGGGCTAGCTGACTGCCTACTACTGCAGCCTGTCAGAAGTCGTGCTGCGCAGTTCTGGGCCACCTGGAGTTTCCTTAGGGTGGATTTTGGGGCTCCCAGATACAATGAATTGCAGTAGTCCAGCCGCGAAAGAATCAGGGCCTGGACTACTATCTTCTTCGCTTCAGTGGGTAATAGGTACTTGCGTTTGGCTGGTGCTTTGCAACGTGATACTCCCGTGGTACTTCTCGGACGGCCCCTCTTGCGTTTTCCAGGGGGGGCTCCTGCTGCGGGGTCAGCGGTGTCAGAGGAGTCATCCTGTTGCTGCTCACCCCTCTCTGTGGCCGCAGCTGTACTGGTGGGGGGATCATCCTGCGGGACACTGGAGGGGGGTTGAGCCGTAGTTTGGGCCACAGGTCTGTCCCTCAGAACACCCACAAGCTGGCCCAAGAGGTCCACGATTTGGCCCATACGCGTGTCTATGGACCTCAGCAGCAGGCGGAGCTCACGCGATTCTTCCAGAGCCTGGCCCGTGTGTCCCTGGGCTTGTTCGTATGCCCCAAGGACTCTGGCGATGTTGGCCAGGGCTTCAGTCCCAGTGTCCTCTCAATTTTGTCCCCCAGTTGCCCTCCCACCTGCCCTGCTGTCCCGGACCTGTGGCGTTGCCACTCGACGCACCCGCAGACTCTCCCTGCCCTCCTTTGATTGTGTGATGGTGTTGGTAACCACTGAGGCAGGGTGAGTGTTGCAGGCAGCGGTGGTGGTGGTGGTTGAGGTTGCACAGGTCGTTGCAGCAGGGGTCAGCACGGTTGTTGTTGCTGAGGTGGTGGTGGTGGGGACAGTGGGGGCCTGGGACATGGTGCGCCCTGGCAGTCCGGACGGGCCAGGTTGGTGCTCCTCATCTGAGAAACTTATGGAGTCTGCATCCGAGAGTCCATGTTCCGAGTGTGGAGACTGGCTCTGCAGGTTGGTGTTGTCTTCTGCAGCAGTCAGTTGTTGATCTTCTGTTGAACAGAGGTGAAATGGTCATTAAAGTGCACCCCACAAGCATGGTGTTAGATGTTTGGATGTTACATGTGTTACACCACACAGTTTACATTGATATCACTTTGTATGGCTGCAAGGTACTGCACATCATGCCATGATGTGTAGGTACATACATTACTTGTCCATGGTGTGACATGTAAATAGATACCATGTTCCACGTACAGATTGTGTGATTACAAGGCCATGTCGTCATCTACCGACTTGCAGCCCATCAACTTTATGTGATTTGTGTTTTTGGTTTGCTCTGCAATGAAGACGTTACATCTGAGCAAGAACTAGCCATTGTAATCTTCTGCATACCTTTGTAATATCATGTACTTTACTTTCTTTAAACAACTTACCATACATGTTGTTAGATTTGGGGGTCTCTAGTTGGCAGAGGTAGGTACCTTTGACCAAATAGGGACCCTTGCATCTAGTCAGGGTAAGGGGGTACACTCCTAAAATAACCCCTGCTCACCCCCTTGGTAGCTTGGCACGAGCAGACAGGCTTATCTCAGAGGCAGTGTGTAAAGCATTTGTGAACACAGACAGTAATCAAGTGACAACACTACAGATGGACACCACACCAGTTGTATATTAAAAATAAGTATCTTTTATATAGATTTAACACAAGACCATAAACGACAAAAATCCACAATACTGTACTTCAAAAATGGTAGAATTAGCTTTGTTCTCTTAAGATGGTAAATGCGACACTTTGAGTTCAATGTACCTTTTGGATGCGTAACGCTATACAACGAAAGTGTTGCAGGGAAGGTGATGCGATGGTTCCTTACACGCAAGAACGGTGATGCGTCGGGTCCCTACTGATAGGTTTGGGATGGGTCGGTTCTTCTCGGTTTCTTACTGCGCTTCCGTGGCGATGCAACCAGCAACGCCGTGATGCGATGAAGATCCGGTGCAATGAAACAAAGATGGCGTCTTCTTCTTGATGCGACACGATGCGTGCACGCCCGACGGCCGTGCGGCGACTCAACGATTCTTCTGAGCCGCGACAGGCCCTGTTACACGCTTCCCGGTGATGCGGCGGTGTCTGATGCGACGTCGATCCTCTTCTCCGGCGATGCAAGGTGCTTCGGCAACGATGCGACAGCCGTGCGGCGACTCACCGATTCTTCAGTGAGCCGCGACAGCGCCCTGGCGACGCACGCTTCTCCGGTGATGCGGCAGCATCTGATGCGACGTCGATCCTCTTCTCCGGCGGTGCGAGGCGCTTGGCAACGATGCGACAGCGGCAGCGGCGGCGACACTCTTCTCCGTTGATGCGGCGGCGTCTGATTCGACGTCGATCCTTTCTTCGGCGATGCGAGGCGCTCGGCTGCGGCGGCGACGCTTCTTCTTCGTGAGTCGCGCTTCCAGCTCCTTGCGACACGCAGTCCCTCAGAAAGTCCAGCACAGCAGCAGGCACTTTACAGAAAGACTCTTGGGGAGCTGGTTGGTGAAGTCTGTTGTCCCTGAGACTTCAGCAGGAGGCAATCTCTTCTCTCAAGCCCTTGGAGATCTTTTACAAGTTGATGAAAGTACACACAAAGTTCCTTTCTCCTTTCTTTGGCAGTCAGGCAACCACTGCAGGCCAATCTCCCAAACAGCACTCAGCATAGGGATAGTCTCCTCTTCAGTTTCTCTGGTTCCTCTCCTCAGCAAAGGTTCTTCTTGTTTCCCAAAGTGATCTGATCTAAAGTTCTGGGGTTTGGGTCCCCTCTTTTCTACTCATTTTCCCTTTGTTCTCTGAAGGCAGAGAGGCCTTTGCCTAGTCCAAACCAGTTCTGGTCAGTCCTGGAGCACTTTGTTGACAAGACTCCTTCTTTCCTTTCACAGTGTAGGCCAGGGACATCAGACGCACCCCAGGAGGTGGAGCCAGAATTGTGGAGGGAAGGCACAGCCCTATTCAGGTCCCAGGTGCAACTCCTCCCACCCATCTCCATGCAGATCTCTCTATTCAGCCCTGTGCTGACTCACCCTGTCTCCTGGAATCCCCCAGCCCCTGTTACTCACAAATCCAGACAAGGAATACACAACCTAGCAGAGGCAGGCTTGGATAGTTAGGCAAGAAAATACCTACTTTCTAAAAGTGGTATTTTCAAACACAGAATGTTAAAACCAACTTCACTAAAAGATGTATTTTATCATTCTGAGTTCAGGCATACTAAATTCGTTTTTCTACCATGTTCCCTGGGTCAGTTAGGATTATAAGATGTAATAATCAAACTGCCCATTCTGGCCTATGGGGAACAGGTAGCCTTGCAATAGTGAAAAACGAAAATGGCTGTAATTCACTATTAGGACATGCCACACACACCAGGGCATGTCCTACCTTATACCTACAATGCACCCTGCCCTTGGGCCTACCATAGGGGTGTCTGATATGAAGAAAAGGGAAGGTTTAGGGACTGGCAAGTGGGTGCACTTGCCCAGTCAACATGGGCAGTACCAGACTGCACACAGGCTCTGCAATGGCAGGCCTGAGACACACTTTTACAGGCTGCTTCTGTGGGTGGCACAACCAGTGCTGCAAGCCCACCAGCAGCATTTGGTTTACAAGCCCTGGGCACACTCAGTGCACTGTACTAGGGTCTGACAAGTAAACCAAATCAGGCCAATCATGGAGTCACTAATCCATACATCAATTTATAACAGAGAGCATATGCACTTTAGCGCTGATCAGCAGTGGTAAAGGGCCCAGAGTCATAAAACAGCCAACAAGAGGTCAGAAAAAATATAGGAGGAAGGCAAAAAGTTCCGGGATGACCCTGCAAAAAGGGCCAAGTCCAACACAACCCCCTTCCAGCCAAAACACAGGGTAGACCAATCACTACCTTGATGGGCTTCCCTGCTTTGGGCGATAGAACCTGGACCTGGCCCGCAACAGCAGGGGCATATTCCAGTTCTACGCCAATCTGAACCTATTTGGAATCCCTCTGTCCATACTCTCAGGACCCACCAAGCTAATCCATGGGGAACCCTTCTCCTCACCTGTGGACACCACCTGTGCAACACCCAACCTTAACTTGCTCACAGGTGTGTCCCAACAGACAGACAGCAAGCCACAGTGGCCACTGACAGTGGTCAGGGATGAGACCGACCCAGGCCGTATGCCTCTCAGGGCTCTCAAACCTCTGTGGCGTCAGAGAGTGGGGGGCAGTAGCCCCAGGTGCTTGGCACCCTTTGTTCATTCTCCCTCCTGTCAGGTCAGGTATGACATCCTGGCTCTGACCTACCAGCCCCGGGCCTGTACCCGGTGGCTGGACTGGAGACTGGGGTGGGCTTTCCCACACCCGGTCTTCCTCCTCTTCGTTGGGGCTCTGTACCCTCCCACCTGGAGTGGTACCCCCTTCCAGAATTTCCAGGGCACCTGTGGCAGGTGTCCTGCACAATTCACCCACCAGTTCAGGGGTTCTATTCTGCAAATGGGCATCCAGGTCAGGGGGGACACCCCGAACCTGGCCCTCCAACCTAGGGTCTAAACCCTCCAGTTGAACCGGGGTCAGAGGCGAGGACTCCCTCCCTCTGCACCCCCTTCCAGAGATACTGCCCCTCCCATCAGGAGCGGTACCCCCAGAAGACAAACTGCTAGGGGCACTGTTAGCAGCTGCCCCTTCCTCCAGGTCAGGGGGACACCCTGAACCTGGCCCTCCAACCCAGGGTCTGTACCCTTAGGCTGGACTTGTGCCTGGCAACCCAGGACTTCCGGGGGGGTACACCAACCCCCCCCCCCAAGGGAAACACACTCCTCTAGAGTTGTGTAAGAATCTACCTGGTGCACCAGGACCTCCTTGGGAGCACGCATGCCCCCTAGAGGGTGACACATCTCTCATGTGTCGTGTGACAGTCTGCCTGGCGCTGATCTCCCAACCCCTGTCCACCTGACAGTGCGTGAAGACCCCCCAAAACAGAAGTGGTGTCACCATGATCACTCCTAGGAGGGCTCAGCCCTTCTGGCTGGCCCCTGACCCACTGGCTCTCCCACTGGGGAACACATCCCCCTCTCAACCCTCAATCTGGACTTCTGCACCTTCCCAACTGGAGCGGCACTGCCAGACACCAGAACCACTGGAGCTCCATTTACAGACGCTCCAGGTTCTCTGGACACTTGGAGATCCTCCTCAAATGGCCTACCAGTACAGCCTAGGCCGCCAACCTGGTGTTCCTTTAAGGAACCCTCCAGGCCCTGAGACTGGGTTTTGGGCACCTTGGGACACGCAGCCCCACACTCACTCCTTCTCCGCAGAGACAGGACGTGAGCCCCTACACCCCTCCCACTACCACAGGACCTAGCTGGGCTACACTGAACCTCTCCCACCACTCTGGGTTGGAAGACACCTGAGCCACTCCTCTTAGGGTCACTCCCCAATGCCTCTTTAGACCCTCTGGAATCCACCAAAAGGCCTGCCTCCATTGTGAGCTCCCTGGGGTCAGAGAACTCACACTCCACCAGGTGTTGGCATAGCTCTGGAAAATAGGGACTTACAATATGCTCTCCCTCAATTGGATCACACAGACCCACCAAACTATCCTTCACCTCACCATTCAGTACCTTGCACACGTACCCCACACCACTCTCCTGAGACTGGCAAGACAGTATCTGACTGTCTCTGTCACTCAACCCACACTCTTCTGGGCGGTCTTCACACTCACACACCAGGACTTCAACCATGGGGGAACCCCTCTCCCTGCACCTCTCATCTAGAGTCAGTAGAGTGTCCCTCCCACCACTAGGACTATGAACCCCTGTGCCAGTTCCCCAATCCACCTCAGGGACACTGCGCACCACTGGAGCTACCTCATATCCTTGAACCTCCTGGTCTATATTAACCCCCTCTAAGTCAGGTGCCACATCTCTGGGTGTGTGCACTGCTCCCTCAGCACTGGATAACCCAATATTGCTGCCACCATCTGAGCTGGATTCCACCTCCAACTCAGCCAAGCTCACTCTGTGAGCTACACAATTTTCTTGTTGCTGGGCTGAGACCCTCATGGCCTCAAGCTTCTCGAGCTCCAAATCAAGCTCTCTCATTCTCAACTCATGCTCCATTTGCATCCTCTTTTCCTCTAGGGCCAATCTCCTATTTTCTAACTCCAGCTTGGCAAGCTCCAATTTGTGCATCCTGTTTTCTTTCCTGTCCGCCAATTCCTCTGGGGACAGGCTTTTGGCAGAAACACTGCTACCTACTGGGGAAGTTGCTCTCTTCCCCTGTGGACCCAATGGCCCCTCCAGCTGCTCATCTGCATTCTCAGCCCCTTCCTCATTCTCAGGGGTATTCCTTGCTTCCACCCAGGCCCTCAGCGCCTTTTGGAACTCATCCTTCTTGGAGAGACCGGTCATAGCAACTTTAAATTTCCTGCAGAAGTGCTTGAGCTGTTTCACATTGTAGCATTCTAGTTTCTCCTCTTCCCACTCATAATCAACAGATGCTCTGGATGCTGCTTTATCCATGGTGGTTAAACTTGGCAGTTCTTTGCAAAAATAGAAAATCACAGGAAAAACAATCTACCAAAAGTATGTGGTCGCGTTTTGGTCTGCACTCACTAGTAGTGTTCACCAATCACTGTACATGAGTCACAAATGCAAGTCCAGAATCCCACCGCTGACCACCAATGTTAGATTTGGGGGTCTCTAGTTGGCAGAGGTAGGTACCTTTGACCAAATAGGGACACTTGCGTCTAGTCAGGGTAAGGGGGTACACTCCTAAAATAACCCCTGCTCACCCCCTTGGTAGCTTGGCACGAGCAGACAGGCTTATCTCAGAGGTAGTGTGTAAAGCATTTGTGAACACATACAGTAATCAAGTGACAACACTACAGATGGACACCACACCAGTTGTATATTAAAAATAACTATCTTTTATATAGATTTAACACAAGACCATAAACGACAAAAATTCACAATACTGTTCTTCAAAAATGGTAGAATTAGCTCAGTTATCTTAAGATGGTAAATGCGACACTTTGAGTTCAATGTACCTTTGGATGCGTAACGCTATACAACGAAAGAGTTGCAGGGAAGGTGATGCGTCGGTTCCTTACACGCAAGAACGGTGATGCGTCCGGTCCCTACTGATGCGTAGGGGATGCGTTGGTTCTTCTCGGCGTGGGGAGGTGATGCGTCGGTTTCTTACTGCGCTTCCGTGGCGATGCGACCAGCAACGCCGTGATGCGATGAAGATCCGATGCAATGAAACAAAGATGGCGTCTTCTTCTTGATGCGACACGATGCGTACATGCCCGACGGCCGTGCGGCGACTCAACGATTCTTCTGAGCCGCGACAGGCCCTGCGACATGCTTCCCGGTGATGCGGTGGCGTCTGATGCGACGTCGATCCTCTTCTCCGGCGATGCGAGACGCTTCGGCGACGATGCGACAGCCGTGCGGCGGCATCAGCCATTCTTCATGAGCCGCAACAGGCCGCGGTGGCGACACACTTCTCCGGTGATGCGGCGGCGTCTGATGCGACGTCGATCCTCTTCTCCGGTGGTGCGAGGCGCTTCGGCAACGATGCGACTGCGGCGGCGACACTCTTCTCCGTTGATGCGGCTGCGTCTGATGCGACGTCGATCCTTTTCTTCGGCGATGCGAGGCGGCGACGCTTCTTCTTCGTGAGTCGCGCTTCTAGCTCCTTGCGACACGCAGTCCCTCAGAAAGTCCAGCACAGCAGCAGGCACTTTACAGAAAGACTCTTGGGGAGCTGGTTGGTGAAGTCTGTTGTCCCTGAGACTTCAGCAGGAGGCAATCTCTTCTCTCAAGCCCTTGGAGATCTTTTACAAGTTGATGAAAGTACACACAAAGTTCCTTTCTCCTTTCTTTGGCAGTCAGGCAACCACTGCAGGCCAATCCCCCAAACAGCACTCAGCATAGGGATAGTCTCCTCCTCAGTTTCTCTGGTTCCTCTCCTCAGCAAAGGTTCTTCTTGTTTCCCTAAGTGATCTGATCTAAAGTTCTGGGGTTTGGGTCCCCTCTTTTATACTCATTTTCCCTTTGTTCTCTGAAGGCAGAGAGGCCTTTGCCTAGTCCAAACCAGTTCTGGTCAGTCCTGGAGCACTTTGTTGACAAGACTCCTTCTTTCCTTTCACAGTGTAGGCCAGGGACATCAGACACACCCCAGGAGGTGGAGCCAGCATTGTGGAGGGAAGGCACAGCCCTATTCAGGTCCCAAGTGCAACTCCTCCCACCCATCTCCATGCAGATCTCTCTATTCAGCCCTGTGCTGACTCACCCTGTCTCCTGGAATCCCCCAGCCCTGTCAATCACAAACCAGACAAGGAATACACAACCTAGCAGAGGCAGGCTTGGATAGTTAGGCAAGAAAATACCTACTTTCTAAAAGTGGTATTTTCAAACACAGAATGTTAAAACCAACTTCACTAAAAGATGTATTTTATCATTCTGAGTTCAGGCATACTAAATTCGTTTTTCTACCATGTTCCCTGGGTCAGTTAGGATTATAAGATGTAATAATCAAACTGCCCATTCTGGCCTATGGGGAACAGGTAGCCTTGCAATAGTGAAAAACGAAAATGGCTGTAATTCACTATTAGGACATGCCACACACACCAGGGCATGTCCTACCTTATACTTACAATGCACCCTGCCCTTGGGCCTACCATAGGGGTGTCTGATATGAAGAAAAGGGAAGGTTTAGGGACTGGCAAGTGGGTGCACTTGCCCAGTCAACAGGGCAGTACCAGACTGCACACAGGCTCTGCAATGGCAGGCCTGAGACACACTTTTACAGGCTGCTTCTGTGAGTGGCACAACCAGTGCTGCAAGCCCACCAGCAGCATTTGGTTTACAAGCCCTGGGCACACTCAGTGCACTGTACTAGGGTCTAACAAGTAAACCAAATAGGCCAAACATGGAGTCACTAATCCATACATCAATTTATAACAGAGAGCATATGCACTTTAGCACTGATCAGCAGTGGTAAAGTGCCCAGAGTCATAAAACAGCCAACAACAGGTCAGAAAAAATATAGGAGGAAGGCAAAAAGTTCCGGAATGACCCTGCAAAAAGGGCCAAGTCCAACACATGTTTTGTGTTCATATGGGCCTTCATGCTCTGCCACCATGGCACTTACACATAGCATTCAGTGCTGGACATGATTGTGCCCTGAATTTCTTCACAATGTGACTTGCTGGCTTAACGTTACATTTCTGTGACAGTAACATACCATTGGCTGTCTGCACACAGGAAGTGACTATTGGATGTATGCCATGTTGGGTGACATGTGAGGGGTGGTGTGGTCATATGGCTCCATGCTTTTTGAGAGGAATGGCAGGGTGCATGCACTGTCTACCTACCTGTACTGTACACAATTGAGGGGAATTGCTGCCACATGGTTGTGGGTGGAGGGAGTGCTCCATCCTGGTGAGCTTTGGGACAAGGGGGCCTGATGGGAGTTGTAGTGCAGGCTTCCCAAACACAACCACCCCCTCCCTGTTAAGATGGCTACCTACCTGTTAGGTGAAGGTGGGCAATACAATGGCTGACACGTGCTTCTGGGTGGCGCAGGGAGAGTGCTCCATCCTGGTGAGCTTTGGGACAAGGGGACCTGGTGGGAGTTGTAGTGCAGGCTTCCCAAACACAACCACCCCCTTCCTGTTAAGATGGCTACCTACCTGTTAGGTGAAGGTGGGCAATGCAATGGCTGACACATGCTTCTGGGTGGGGTGGGGGGAGTGCTCCATCCTGGTGAGCTTTAGGACAGGGGGGCCTGGTGGGAGTTGTAGTGCAGGCTTCCCAAACACAACCACTCCCTCCCTGTTAAGATGGCTACCTACCTGTTAGGTGAAGGTAGGCAATGCAATGGCTGACACATGCTTCTGGGTGGGGTGTGGGGAGTGCTCCATCCTGGTAAGCTTTGGGACAAGAGGGCCTGGTGGGAGTTGTAGTGCAGGCTTCCCAAACACAACCACCCCCTCCCTGTTAAGATGGCTACCTACCTGTTAGTTTGATGAGGGGAATGCAATGTCTGCCACTTGCTTCTGGGTGGGGTGAGGGGAGTGCTCCATCCTGGGGAGCTTTGGGACAAGGGGGCCTGGTGGGAGTTGTGGTGCTGGCTGCCTGCACACCTGCCCCCATGGTAATATTGCTAGCTACCTTTGGGGTGAATCAGAGGGAGTGGATGTTGGAACTGTGAGACATGTGTTGGGCAGAGTGTGGTGCACATGCATGCATTTTGACCTAGGAGGTGTAGCTTTGTAGTTGTGCAAGACAGTACATAGCAGTGTGATGGTAGACATTTGTTGGTACTTACCAGCCTCCACTCCTGTGAGACTCTCTGGATGCAGTATGCCAAGCACCTTCTCCTCCTATACCGTGAATGTTCGTAGTGGAATGGGAGGGCCACTGCCAGTCCTCTGAGCCAGCTCACGGTTCTTGTTGTTCTTCTCTTTCACCTTGCTCTTGAGGTCATGCCACCGCCTCATGATCTCCTTCTTGGTGCGCGGGATGGTCCCTACTGCATTGACCCTGCTGACTATCCTTCCCACATTTGCGTTCTGGTGGCTAATGGTATCTGTTGGACCAGGTTTCCAAACAAATGTGGTTCTACTCTGATTACCTTATCTACCATCACTGACAACTCATTGTCAGTGAATTTGGGCATTTTCTTCTGTGATATGGTGTGTGATGTGCAAATGGGTTAAAGGTGCTGGTGTGAAGGTGGTGGTGGTGATGTGTGTGGTGTGTGTGTTGTTGTGATGGTGTGTTGTGTGCAGATTTGCCTATCCTTTGTGCTGTGGGGTTGGGCCCTTCAGTTGTGGAGTAGTGCAAAGGATTCTGGTCAGGGAAGGGGCTGGTTTTATACTCAGCTATGTGAGGTTGTCAAAATGGTGTATTCCTGTCAGGTGTGTTGTGTGGGTTGACCTGGGATTTGTATTTTTTTGTTGCCATGGGGATGTGTCATTGGGGTGTGTTAGGTGTTTTTTTGAGGCTGAGCCAGGTTAATAGCCACACTTGGTAGCCTTGTTGTGTGTTTTTTGTCGTCCGCCATTGCTGTTCCGGAGCGAGCGCGGCGGTGGGTATACAACCGCTCTTCCGCCAGCTCTCCCATTCATCAATGCTTGCGATCGCGGCGGTCGGAATGCAACGGCCCTTCCGCCGGCTCTCCCATTCACCAATGGTTGTGATCGCGGCGGTCGGAAAAAGCTGATCGTTCCGCTGTCACCGCAATGGTATCCTAATTCAACATGCGGTCACTCCGCTGGCCGTGCGGTGGTTTTGGGTGTTTCCGTTGCAGGACCGACCGCCGCGGACGGATTTTTACCTGCTCCGCCGCGGTCTGCTTTTTCTGGCGGTTCATCCTAATCTGACCGCTGGTTTTCCCGCGGTACATGCGGACAGTTAATTTCCGCTACCACGGCGGTCGGAGTGCTTTTCCCCCCGCCATCGTAATCGGGCCCTATATTAGTATCTGAGGTACATAAACATTCGCAAAGGAAAGCAAATTTATCAGTTATGTTGATCAGATGTGTAAGGACCCTGCCACCCGGGTCCCTGATCTCAGCTGGTACCATTTCTGATTCCTGTTGTCATAGCTGGACACCCAGTAGTCTGCCCTCCTTCTCTCTATGTTTATATCGTCTCTGTTTGAATTTTATCAGCACTTCATCTGCTGCAGCAGTAAAAAGTGACTTCAACAGGTGTTTGGCGGTTCTAAAACCCTCTTAGTAGTATGATTCAGGTCATTTACATATTATGTCACGTCCCCCTTGGGTTAGTTTCCAGTGCTGACAGCTCCATCTTCTGTTGTTGTTTATGAAATGCTGAGTCCCTAACAAGAAGGCCTTGACATGGAACCTTACCAGCCGTCCATAGAATGTGCACTGATGCAACAAAGCCCGCATTCTTCTTATATATTTGACGGTCTGAAGAGTGTTTTTCTCTTGTAGGTATCTGTAGGTAACAGCCCTCATATGTTATTCTGCAGGTGGCGGTGCTATATGTCTCAAGCTCACCTGGCAGTCTGATGACACCAAAAAATAATCAGTACTGAGGGGAATGGGGTGTCTTCTTTGTGGGGTGGAGCGGTCTCCATACATCAGAGAAGGCCTAGCCGTGTAACAACTCTTGGAGCATTGGTGGCATAAATAGTCCCCACAATCAATCTGGCACATGCATCAACCGAAATACTGGTCGCAAACGGGCAGATTCTCAGAATCTGCCCCGTTGCGACCAGTATTTTTGCATTTGGGATGCATCATCCCAAATGCAGAAACCACAATTTAAGGAATTGCAAAATTACTATTCCTTAAATTGCAATTGCATTTAAGGAATCACAAATTGAGAATCCTTAAATGCAATGCATTAAAGTTAAAAATTCGCGATTTCGCTAATAGGGGAGCAAATTACCATGAAGTTAAACTGCATGGTAATTTGCAAAACGTTGAAAAATGCACTAAAGTTCATTTTCAAACTTCCATTTACACACACACATGCCCTTGGGGCATGTGTGTGTGCAAGATGTACTCATATGCAGATTTCAGGGTGCAACAGGGTGTCCTTTTGACACCCTGGCACCCTTGAAATAGCTCCCGCTATTAGCCATTCTTTAATAGCGAATCGCTAATAGTGAATAACTTCCCATTCATTCCTATGGGCCTCCTGGCCCATAGGAATGAATGGGTAGGTATTCCTTAATTGCGACTCGCAATTTGCGAGTAGCAATTAAGGAATGTTTAGGAATCGCTATTTATTGAGCGATTTCTACATGCATAGGCAATTGCGATTCCTTAATAGCGATTCCTTAATAATCGCTATTAAGGAATCGCAATTGCCTAGCTTGATGCATGTGCCCCAATATCGGCAAATGAGCTTTAATTTTTGAGTACCTTATTATGACATTTTTTGTTAATCAATATTGCAGCCCCATATTTCTTAGAGCAACTGTGTGAAGTCGAGTGAATCCCCTATCAGTAATTGACCTCCCTCTACAATCTAACTTGCCGACCCAGTCACGCCTGAGCTTTTGGGATTCAAACTTAGATTGATGAGACTTCTGAATAAGAGCTATATCCACTCTTATGGTATGCATGTAATGTAACACAGCCTTCAGCTTATTATAATGGTACATACCATTAACATTCCAGGAGATGATGGAGAAGGCCGTAGTCACCTATAAGGGCATGAGTGATGGAATGGCCTTGATTGGTAAGTGCCCTTGAATGAGTCATAATCTGCTATGCATTGTAGGAATAGTAGGCTGACTACTCTAGCAAGCAGGTCTATATACTATGCATGTATCAGGTCTCGAGCTGGCATAGTATGTACTTGAGGTGAATTACAATGGAAGACTTAGGGGGAATTGGAAGGAAGGGGGTACAGAGAGGAAAACTAACTACGGAGATGATCTTGTAAGTTATAAATGGGACCTCAAAAGGGCACTTTAGAGCTGGACCCTAACTCCTGTCCTAGGAGTCATCCCTTGTTTGCACCCAGTCACTGGACCACGCAATGTGTGAGAAAGGAGATGATTTGAAATCTGGTGGTCCCATGAGCCACAGAGTCATATTTCTAGACCTCTGGTGCAAGGACTAAGCTGAATACACCAAAACTGAATTAGCAAGACAGTTGGGCCACAGCCCTAACATGATCCCTCTGTGTAATTCTCCAAAGGCTGTGGTTCAGGGCAATATCAGTCCCTCTAGATGAGTTCAGGGACACAGTGGCAATCCAAACAATCTTTCTTTTGTGAATAACACACTCAAAGATAGCAATAGGAAATGGGGATATACAATTTAAAATGTTTATTTTAAAATCCTGGTTCTATTGCATAAAATATGTATGGCAACCATACAGAATGCAAAAATAAAAGCAGATAAGCATGTAGCGGATGGCAAAAGAGGAGAAATGTTTCTAACATTGTGAACAAGTTTATGACATCCTAATGCCCTAAATATATTTCTAAGTGCTATACTAAACCTTCGCTAAAGCATTAAATTGAAAAACTTGCCCTTTGAATTTTGGAGATTCTTATTTGTATTATACAGCATACGTTTGAGTATCTGGGTTTCAGGTATTATTTTTCAGGATTCTGCACATAAGCAGTATATTTCCTCTCGGTGAAGAATACTGTCTGTATGGTTTCTGGAATCAACTCTCCGATTAAAAGTGGCTCAGCAATCTTCTGTGACCTCTGACTACATTGCTTGTGTGAAAGGCCTCTCTTTTTTTTTTATATTTCTGTTTTATTGATTATCAACAAAGTCGACAGTACAAAGCATTAGAACAAAATACAGATATATACGCTTCGAGTCTTGGTGCAATCACGGGTACAAACATACAGAATACATTATACTGTAACGGGGGTTAAGGCGTAAGTTGGTCATCGGAACCAGGGTCCAGGGGGGGAGTACAGATACCCCCTCGATAGCCATTCCACTTGCCCCAGATGGAGGACCACTTCCTGGGGCACCCACGGGAAATATATACAGTTTTTTCCCTGAACATGCACCAGTCCATGTCGTTTTTCCAGGAGATCACCCCAGGTGGCTCCCTCACTCCCCACAACTGTGCTATGTTCCTCTTGGCTATCATCTGGCCCAACGTAACCCACAACTTATCTCTGCTGTTGAGGTCTGTGGGCTCCCAGATATTCAAGAGGCACCTTTTTGCCTCCGGTAGTGTGACTACCCCTGTCACCCGACTCATACATTCAAGCACTTTTGACCAGTAGGACTGGACGAGGGGACACTCCCAGATTATGTGCATGAAGGAGCCAATCTGTCCACATCCATGCCTACAATCACCCCCCTCCATCCTACCCATTTTAACCAGAGTTGGACCAGAGATATATATCCTATGTAGGATCTTGAACTGCACGAGACGTAGTCTGGAAGAGATGGCAACCTCCTTAGGGGAGGCCAGGGCCTCCTGCCATTCCTCATCATCTATCTCAAGCCCATCGCCTTCCCAGCGCTGTCTCAGGAGTAGCAGGGGGTCGGGTGTGTTGTTGACCAGCTTCTTGTACATCATAGATATGGCCCTATCTGGTAAGTAGCCATCCAATAGTCTGTCCTCGAGCGGTGAGGCGTCTGGTAGGGAGGTGTCAACAGATATGTTTGACTGTAATGCATGCCTGACTTGTAAATAACGGAAGTACTCTGAATCTGCGAGGTCGTGACTTTGCTGCAGGTCTGCAAACGGTACCATTCCCCCTCCCTTCCACAGGTCACCTATAGTTGAGAGCCCAAACAGATCCCATTTGTCAAATCCTTTGGAAGTGCCGAGTGTGCCCAACTTTTCCGAATCCCAAAGGGGGGTTGCCAGAGAGAGTTTTCCTTCCCATCCCAGACTTTTACTCGCCGTGTGCCACACGGCCACTGAGTGTTTGGTCGGGCCCGTAAGATGATATCGGCGGGGTCTGGAATATAGCGCTCTGTGGTATGTGACCCCAGGAAGTAACCATTTATCCATCCTGTAAGCAGGGTCGTCCTCAGGTTTGTAAACGCAATGATTTATGGCCGCCAGATGCGCTGCCCAATAATACTTCCTTATGTCAGGTAGACCAATTCCCCCATCGTACCAACCCAGGACCAGCTTCTGGAGTGCTATCCGAGGCCTACCCTCCCACAGCAAATTCCTCTGCAGGGCTTCTATTTCTTTAAAATAACTGGTCGGGACAAGATCGGGGAATTCTGCAGGGCGTATAAGAAGCGCGGTAATGACATACTTTGAATAATGCCGCCCTCCCCAGGAGCGAGAGCGGCAGTTGCCTCCATACCTCGACATCACGTTTAAGCCTCATCAAAGGGGAGTAGGTTACGCTCATAGCTGAAGCCTAGGGTCGGCTGCAATAAAGATGCCCAAATATCGAAATCCCTCACTTGCCTCTTTGTATCGGGCAGTCGCGAGGCATTGGTGGGGATCCCCGCTGAGGACGTATAGTAGGGACTTGCTCCAGTTTATCCTGTAACACGTAATACCTCCCAAAGACAGTGAAAATGTCAAGGACTACTCGTATGGAGGACTTGGGGGAGGCCAAAATAGGAGGATGTCGTCCGCATAAAGGAAATGCGATCCTCCCATCCCTCCGTCCACTTGAGCCCTCGAATTGAGGGACTCCAACGGATCCATGCCGCCAGTGGCTCCAAGGACAGGGCAAAAAGGAGAGGCGAGAGAGGACATCCTTGGCGGGTCCCCCGGCTCAGGCCAAAAGTCACTGACTTTTTGTTATTGACTACCACATGCGCCAGGGGTTCCGAATACAAGAGCCGCACCCAGCCAATGAAGCCTGGGCCGAAGCCCAGCTTAGTCAGGACCGCAAAGAGATAGGACCACTCAAGTGTGTCGAACGCCATTGTGGCGTCCAGCGAGACCGCCACCGCCGCCTCCCGAATAGTGTCAAGTCTACCCATAACGCCATGGACGCGTCGTAGATTTAGCGCAGTGTTGCGGTGGGGCATAAATCCCGACTGGTCAGGGTGGATGAGGTTGCAGATTACTGGTATCAGGCGATTCGCCAGCACCTTGGCAAGGATTTTAGGTTCAGCATTTAAAAGGGAAATTGGCCTATAGGAAGAGGCAAGATTCTTGGGCTTACCGTCCTTGTGTATCGTCACCAACGTGGCTACTCGCTGGTCGTAAGGCAGGAGTCCCTGTTCGCGGCTCTCGTTGAACATGTTACGCATGTGGGGAGCAAAAGCGTCCGGTTTCAATTTGTACAGCTCAATCGGCAATCTGTTAGGCCTGGAGGCCTTGCCAGTACGGAGGCCACGGATCGCTTGTGCCAGTTCGTCATCTGTAAGTCCACTGTCAAGTGCGTCGCGTTCATCAGCCGTGAGGGTCGGCATTCGGATATCCCGGAGGAGTTGCTCCGAATCTGCAACAGAGGAGCTGGATGTCGTCCGGTACACGGAGCAGTAGTAGTCGGCAAACTTGTTTGCGATTGCTTGTGGGTCAGTTATCGTGTGCCCCCCTTCATTTGTCAATTCCGGGACCAGCCTATTAGCCAGTTCCTTCCTATCCAGCCAAGCCAACAATTTCCCAGCCTTATCCCCCAGGTCATAGAGTCTACCGGCTTTCTCTCTCCCCAGTATTTTGGCCATGTCCGTAGCAATGCTCCTGTACTCATCCCTCCTAAGCTGTAGAGTATGGAGCGTCTCTGGCGAAGAACCATTTGCCTCCGATTCTTCGAGGTAACGGATCTCATCCTCCACCCGGACCAGCTCCTTGACCTTATCCTTACGAATCCCGGCAATCGAGGACAGTGCCTGTCCCCGCAACACCGACTTAAACGCCTCCCACAGGACCTGGGCCAACTGGACCGTACCCTCATTGTCACTGAAGTAGTTGGCGATTGTCTGGAGGAGTGTCTTTTTGACAGCAGGGTTGCGGAAGTACCAAGGGTTAATCGGCGCTACTCTCCCGGCCTGTCCACCCCCCAGGACCAGTTGCACCCAGATGGGGGAGTGGTCAGAGATGCCCCGTGCCATGTGCCTGACTTCCTGTGTCTCTGTGAGCAGGGCCGCTGGGGCCAGCAAGTAGTCAATATGAGAGGAACTGCCGTGTGCGCCGGAGTAAAACGTGTATTGGGTAGTGTCAGTGTAATGCGCGCCACAGGTCCACCAGTCCCATAGCTTCAAGAAAGTCAGGAAGCCATCTCTGTGACTGTGCCATGTCTCTCGGGGGTGACGGTCTAAGTGCCCCGAGACCACTGCGTTGAAGTCCCCACCCAGCACTAACCGACCCTTGGGAAGGAGAGCAAGCGAGTGCCTAAGTCCCTGAATGTCAGGCTTCTGCAGACCCGGTGGGACATATACTGTAGCTAGATTAAGGGTAGTGCCCCTCCCACTGGCCGGATACTGCCACATACCGCCCCATGTCATCCACCCAGTTGCGCTGCACAGAGAACGGAAAGGATTTCTTAAGTAGGATACCAACACCGCGGGCCCCGGAGGTGAATTCAGAGTGAACCACCAGTTTGTATCCCCACCTGTCGAGCACCCTACATGTGTTACCGACTAGGTGCATCTCCTGGAGTAGCACCACCTCGGGGGAATGGCGTTTAATGTGCTGTAGAACTATGCTGCGTTTGAGTTTATCCCCGAGGCCATTAACATTCCAACTTAACAATCTAAACTGCCTGTCACTGCCATTCCCCATTGTATCTGACACAGTACACACCCAAGTGCCCCAGCTCGAAGAATAGTACAGTCGACATGAAAAAACAAGTAATAGAAAAGGATAACAAAACTACATTCCCAAAAACCACCCAACAACCCCCCTCCCTGCTCCCCTGCACTCTGGGCCTAGAACTGCCCATCAAAAAACTCTGCAGAGTGCCTGTCGCCCAAACTGATCTAACAGTAGCTGAACTGGGGGCGGGGGGTGAACGGCCACTCCCCCGTGAACTCCCACCCTCAAAAAGCAACAATGAGGCTCCAGAAATCGAGACTGCAGTCTACAAGTCTACCGATAAACCACACATTTCCCCACATTACGTTAATCATCTCCCACTGAAATGGCATAAATGCGAGAGCAACCCCATGTAATCCCGACCCCTCCCTCCAAAGTCCAAAGTCTGCATCTTACAGTTCTGCAGCGTCCAGTGTCCCAGGCGGCTCAAGCGGGATCATCTACGATCGCCCTGGTCATCCGCCCTCCTCCTGCCCTCAAGCCAGTCCGCGGCGTCCTCTGGTCGATCAAAAAACTAGGCTCTACCATCCGTTTCCACCCAGAGCAGGGCCGGGAACAGCATCGCATACTTCCCCCCCCCCCTGTCCCGTAACTTCTTTTTGATCGCCAAGAAGGATCTCCTCTGCTTCTGCACAGCCAGGGTGAAATCTGGAAAGAAGGAAATCTCTGCGTTTTCAAAGCGAAGCGGCGGGGCATTCCGGGCAAACTGGAGGATAACATTCCGATCTCGGTAGTTTAGTAATCGGGCCAGTATCGGCCTGGGCAGCGCTCCAGGCTTTGGTCTCCCGCCAGGGACCCTGTGCGCCCTTTCGATGGGCTGGAGGTGAGTTAGGATGAGATCTTCCACGAACAGGTCTGTAGCCTGTCCCTCCGCTTTTTCGGGGACCCCAATTATGCGCACATTGTTGCGGCGAGTGCGCCCTTCATAGTCGTCTAGCTTCTCCTCCGCGTGTTTCCGAAAGACCTGAAGGTCTGCCACCTCTCGCTGCAGCTGGGAGGCGTCATCGACCAAACTAGATGTGGTTATCTTCAGTTGCTTGACCTTCTCCCCAATTTTCGTGAGGTCCGCCCTGAGGAGTGTTACCTCCGTTGCAATGGTGTCCATCCTTTGTTCCAGGGACACCCGCACGCCGGAGATGGCATCCATCACATCCTGTAGCGTTAGTTCTATGGCCGCCCCCTCCGCACTCTTCATCATGGCTGCCGCGTGTTGCAAATCAGGAGGAGTCGCCTTTGAATAAGCGTACTTTTCAAGCTTGCTAGTTTGCGCCGTCTTTTGGCCCCTGGTCCCCGACATTGTCACTCCGGCACCTTGACCCTAGGTATCTCCAACACCAACGCTGATCCCAACTCGTCTTCGGCACAGTCTCTACACGCCCCCCAGGGCCATGAGTAGCCATGCACAGCGGGGAAGGGGCGACCCAGCAGCAATCCAAACCACTAGGGCACCACCCTAGATGGAACCACGCTCCGGGCACCGGAGACAGCCCAGGCAGAGCGAAGTTGAGTCCTGGGCACCAACAAGGAGGGCTCTTCTAGTCCCGGATCATTAGGGCCCAGAAACGACCGACGGTGCCGGGTCCGCACCCCCAGCTCCCGGTCAAATCAGCGACAGTCAGATGGATGGCAAGAGTTACGTGGAGGCCTCCGTTGGTGCTGCGTTCCGGCGAGGCGCCAGCGGGCGTCCCCCAGCCCCAGGCAGTCACTAAGCCTCCTTGCACCCGTGTTGGGAAGGGCTGTTCTCCTCTCCCACCTCTGGAGGCACGTCTGGTCACAGCTACAGCGGGCAGGGGTCAAGGGGAGGATGGAGTTAAAGCTCTGCCCCAGAAGGCCCGCTAAAGAAACTATCCAAATGCGTCACACCAGCAGCCAGGCCCCAGCGTCTCAGCCACCGCTCCCGCCGGAAGCACTCACCTCACCTTCTTCACCGCAGTCGATGGCCCGGGGTCTCTTCCATGCCGGGGCCACAGCCAAGAGTTGCGTCCTGCCTCCCGCCGTCCGCGGGCGTATTATTCCACCAAGCGGGCAGCAGGCCTTCACCCCGGCCTCTCGTAGGCGGCGGCTCGCGGGATCAGGCAGTCACGCCCAGCGCGCTGCGTCCCGATCTCCCGTAGCCAGGAGGGGTCGCCAGGCCTCAATCTTCTGCCCGTAACACGTCGGCAGATGCTGCTCACGGATCTTCGAGCCGGTGCGGGGCCGTGTCTGCGGGGTTGTGCGCGCCTTTCGGAATGCTTCCGGAGCCGGATAGGTGTGGCGGATCGTCAGGTGGGGATCACGGGTGCCGGAGCTCTACGGAGCAGCGGCCATTTATTTTCGCGGCTTAGCCACGCCCCCGTGAAAGGCCTCTCTTGATCAATGGTCCAATCCCAGGGCTAAGATACCATTTGATGAGGAATTTCATCTCATATTTACCAAAAACAGGTTTTGGAGACAGTAAAGCTTCTCTAAGACTAAATTAACATGGCACAAAATGAGTCAGTTTCATCCACTTGTTGCCATTATGCCTCCATCTTCTTTGTAAACAATAAGCTCACAGTTTAAGGGACCAGCTTGTAATAGCTAGACCCATTAATATAAGCAAAACACGTCTGCCTACGGGGTTGGCAGTCATGATGATATCAGTCTTTTTTGTGTGTGCTCTGGGAACTTAGGGGCCGATTACGATGGCGGTGTTTGGCACATCCGGGGTGCTGGCGGAAAACGTCCATTTCCGCACTCCAGTGGCGGTCCTCGCGTCCGCCGTATTACAATGGTCAAAGATAGCCCATTTCCCGTCCGCTGCGGAGTTTCGGGATCCGCCAGGAATTTCCTTCCGCAACGGTGGCGGAGGGAGCCAATAGAGAAAGAACACCATGCAGAATGACGTTACGACCGACGTACAAATCACGATGCCTCAAACAGCCCATCACAATGCAGCGGAGAAACCAGCCACTCGGAGATGGCGGAAGCACTATTGCGGAGAGCGAAACTCCAATTCCGCCCACCTCCACGCGTTCCTGACCACTATGGATCCAGCTCTACAAGCCCTTCTGATGCTGTTCTGATCCACTACCAGCAGATAAGACACCGCCGCCGTCAACACCGCAGATACGTAAATAACACATCTCCGCATACAACCACAACACCCAACTCCTGTGCTGAAATACGGATCCTGTCCACATCAGACACTCTAGTGGAGACAGGAACATATCCCCCAGTGTACTCCCACATGTCCTGCTTGCTAGAAATCCACACCTCCGCATCGGGGTCACCCATCAACATCGAAATCACTGCAATGTCCGGGTCACGTCACTGCAGTGGTGAAGACACAGGAAAACCTGCACACAATGTAGTATGCAGGGCCGGCGCCAGGCATGGGCAGTCTGGGCAGCTTCCCAGGGCTCCACCTTCACCCTACCCACATGTTGGGCCACATCAGTTGGCCACAGCCCACAGCACGCTTCCCACATCCATTACTGCACATGCTGTGTGCCCCTCTTGTGCCCCCCCTCAATGCACTATTTAGCAGCCAGGTGTGGCTCGACCTCGCACCTCACACATCAAAGGGCAAGGTAGATTGACTGGGAAGGTGGGGGTGAAGATGACCCCCCTGCACAGAAGGTCAGGGGCTGGACAACCCTCCTCCTCAAACCTGCCTTCCACTCATGTGAATCAAACTGAGTAAATTAAGAAATGAAGACTCACTCTGCATATTAACAACCACTGAACTGTTCACACTGCATGTCAAGTCCCTCAGACAGATCCCACACTGACACTCTGCCACACACACATACCATAGGTCAGCAGCAATGTATGAAAATAAATGGACTACCCCAAAGTGGAGTGCACAGTGCTGGAAAACCATGGAGCAAGCCACATAGCATTTGTACATGACATGCAAGAGGAGGAACATATCACACTACCCTTAGGCCATCAAATCAGACATGGGTGGCACAGTCATTGAAATCAAACCAAAATTACATCTGTGCAATATCTCTGGGATACAGCAATGCAAGCTATGCATAGGCACAGAAATGATAGGAAGTGTCAGAAGCCATACAGTGACCAACCCCACATCTGTGTCAACTACCTTGACATGTGTATGCCACCAGCACAACACACATGGCTCATTGTCACACTCCCTGACTGTCAAAACCAAGTAGGACCTTCACACATACCCCTCATCTACCCATCTCACACATGCAATACTCAACACCTGTGAGAAACACACATAAAGGTCCAAATAAGGTCCTGTGAGTTTCCTGACAACCAATCACACACCCTGGTGTGTATCTACAAATGTCAGACTCCCACTCAGGGATGACTGAACCAATGCTGATCAAAAACCAATAGCCAAACACAAATCTCACAAACAACATCCAAAGAAGTCCAACAAGCTCAGCCATGTGCAGGCAAACAGTGGATAGGCAATGTGACCCTAGACAGAACACGAATACACAACATTTTCACCCTGGACAAATGCACAGACACCATACCCCAACCCAATCAAAAATTGCATTATCAAATGCCAATCATGAACACTAACTGTGATCAATGGGACAAATCAGCTAACACAGACATAGACACCACACCAGTTATCAAGTGAGCATGGTGTCAATGTGTACCACAAGCATGCACATGCACAATCCTGACAAGTGACAGGGCAAACATAGGAGGACATAGCACTATTGTGCACTCAAAACAAGCTCATGAACAAGACTCCACATTGCTGCATGTGACATGCACACAAGAAATGCACACTACACATTCAACACACATCTGAATGTATTACAATGCACAAACTACTCTCACACAATGCCATGCAAATAGAACATCACACACACATGCACCTGTCAGTAGAAAGAGCCAACACAGGCCAAACACTGCATCCATCAACCACAAAAACACAACATATGCAAAAAACAATTCATCACATAGTCAACTCAGCTGGACATCAGGGGATGCACACCTGGCAAGTACAAGGCAACATACACTGACAGCACTGCATGCACAGTAAGCAGTGTGTGACCACCAACAAAACCAGTAGCACACATATCTGAGTGCTCCACCATGAACTTCCACACCACTAATCATCACAGCACACAGATCACATCACACTCAGGAAGGGTAGCAGTACCTCAGCAAACAGACATACAGCTTAGCCATCACCCACAGCTGCACAACTCAGGAAAACCCAGATGCAAACAACATGACTAGAGGACTGTGCTGCTCAAACATATGCACTGCACATGAGCAACCATGACTGCAACCAAGTAGAAGAAAATAACACATAACTAATTGTGAAACTGTCCTGAGTGGCACATTGGTCCTGTACACAGATCATCCTCCCACAGTATAGTGTCACACTATGAAGTGTTGGGGAGGGTCACACACTGGCAAGGCATGGGGTGGAAGACATGAGACTGAAGTGGTGTGTACATCAGTATTGGACAGGTGAGGAGTGTACAGTGCAAAAACACATACAGGAGTAACTCACAATGTGTAGGCATCAGAAGCACCTATAGGGGATGGTATGACTCCTCATGCCACATACTAAACTTGTCCCTAAAATGTGTCAAGTGACAGCAATGCATGAGAAAACTCACAAATAATGTCAGTGTGGCTGAGCAGGTCAGCACAGTGAGCACAAACTTAAACAAGACCTATGGCTGATCAACAAAACACAACGCAGACTTTGCAGTGACACACTCTGCATACTCACAAATGACAGCGACAACAAGTAGGTGTACCCCAGTATTGCATGGTCACACCGACACACTGCACAGTGCTCAACCTACAAGTCCTACATGTGCCCACAATCTGAAGCACATGTCTGATAATGTAAACAAACAGGCACTCATTACCTGGATCATACATGTGTATAGGTGTCATGTGCAGGGGCACATACACCTCAACACTTCTGACAATGACAGGCCAATCACACTGTATGACTACTCAGTGCACACATTGAAATGTACCCATGTGACTATGAAGACAGGCCTACACAAGATGCCTACACACCAACACTGCTGTGCACACATCAAGAAAGATCCCACAGACATGACGGACCCTGGCCACCACGTAAGTCACACTGTGGATAGAATTCCTATAAGTGGTGGTACTGCATCCTAATATGACATGTCTACAATTTTGCGAACCTGACTATAGAATGATCATGATAAGAGTAGATCATCACAAACAACCATCATTGCACCCCCAAGCCTCAAGGAGTCAAGAATCACAAAAGTGCCGGTAACCTCTGGCAACCTCTGAAAATGCAAATCAAATATTTGCCTATGTGAATGTGGCCTACAGAACATGTGTCACATGAACATATACCCATACATTAAACTTTACATTTAGCAAGGGCAGCGACGAAGCAGACAACATGAGTAAATGTTTTTATTATATAATCTCCGGATAGGCAGCAAAAGTGCAAAACAGCAAGGCCATTGGCCAGTAGAAATATCCAGTATGCACATGTGTGCATGAGAAACTGGGAAATGGGCATCAAAAGTACAAAACAACAAGGCCATTGGCCAGTAGAAATATCTAGTATGCACATGTGTGCATGAGAAACTGCACGGGAAATGGGCATCAAAAGTACAAAACAGCAAGGTCAATGGCCAGTAGAAATATCTAGTATGCACATGTGTGCATGAGAAACTGCACGGGAAATGGGCATCAAAAGTACAAAACAGCAAGGTCATTGGCCAGTAGAAATATCTAGTATGCACATGTGTGCATGACAAACTGCACAGGAAATGGGCATCAAAAGTACAAACCAGCAAGGCCATTGGCCAGTCCATATTTCTAGTCCGCACAAGTGTGCATGAGAACTTGCACATAAAATGGGTTACATCGTCCACTGCCATGGGAATCACCACAGTTCAGGGGCTACATATGGGCAGTCCAGGCACTGCTGTTGGAGAAATGATGTGGGGAGGAGGACTTGGCTTAAATATTTGGCTTTAAGTCGAACTAGGAGGGGCTGATTGTCGGGGCCAGTTGGCGGACTGGACCTGGGAGAGAGAGAACCGGCTGAGGTAGAGGCATCCGTGGCTGTGGGAGCCTGAGGGGTGCTTGGACCGGGTGGAGTGGTGGCACGGGGAGGTGGAGACATGCTGCGTGGAGGCACAGTGGATGAGGGTGAATGTTGAGGGCTGGGTCTCAACTGTTTGGGGATTCGATAGCCCACAAGTGTCTTGGCCGGAGTGGGAAGTGAGGTGGGCACAACAGCCCCACTCCCACCAAAGGTGTATCAGGTGCAGGTGGCTCTCCCCGTGGGGATTTGCTGGACCTGGTGGTACGCTTGGGGTGGCCTTGCCTCTTCCCCTGCATCCCCTGTTGTCGAGGTAAACCCCCCACTTTGCTCTCTTGTCCCTGCTTCACAGGGGTGTGGGTGGGAGTTGACGTTGTGGGTGAATCTGCCTTTGAAATGTGTTTGGGCTTAGTCGTTGCAGGCACCAGGTTCACAGCAGACAGGGCAAGTGTTTGTGGGTCTTTGGGAGCAGGTGTGGGGATGGGAGTGCCCTTGGATAGTGGTGATTTTGATGAATGTGATGTTGATGCCTGCTTCTTGGCCTGATGCCCCTGAGTGTCACGTGATGGGCTTTTGGTTTTGCGCTCATGTGTGCCCGTTTTGTGTTGTGGTGATGGTGTCTGTGGTCTTGTACGCTTCGAGTGCTGCTGTTGTGTGCTGCGTGTGGAGGACTTGGTGCCTGAGGGCTCTGGCGTGTGGGCACTCTCGTCAGGTGGTGCCACTGGCAGGGTGGTTGCTGAAGGGACAGGAGCTGGGCTGGGAGCCTGTGACTGCTGAATGGCTGCTGTCACTGTGGAGGACAAAGACTGGACAGTTCGGTGTAGGCCACCCACATCAGAATGAATGCCCTCCATGAAGGCAACTACCTGTGCCAACTTCTTGTCATGATCCTGGAAGGCATTCAGGAGAGCAGTCTGACCCACACACAGCTGGCACAAAAGGTCTACCGCCTCCACACTGAGGGCAGCAGGGGAGACAGGGGCAGGGGCAGCAGTGCCTGGGGGGAAGGAGACACTACCCTTCCTAGGGCTGCGTGCACGGACAGCACCTGTGGGAGCATTCAGGAGGGTGGGCACTGGACGATGTGTGGTGGAAGATGAGGCAGATGTGGAACTTCTTGTGCCCGCCTACATTGAGGAATCACCGCTGGAGTCTGAAGATGTGGAGGTTGGTGTTTCCGGGCGTGAATCATCCAGGTGACTCCTGTCCCCCTCCGAGGCGCTGGTCACATCAGTGTCAGTGAACTCATGTGTAGCAGTCGTGCCAGAAGCTTCCCCACTGGTGTCCGTCCTTCCCTGCCCTCGGTAGATGCTGCAAGAGACAGAGACATAGGTTCAGTATAGTGCCATACTCACAAACATCATATGCAAGCAAAGCACAAAACTTTAAAATGATACTCCCATGTTGGACTCCTCCATGTACATTCAGCATGTGCTACATTTATGCAATCATCAGAAGATGCATGGAAACATGCATAGTTGATAGTAATGCTCCATGTGGCATTGACACAGCCAAATAGTTGGCCCTGTGCCTCCTTGTAACCACACATACCATTCTCTGTAAGCATACCTACGTGCCTGTAGGTGAGATAGCTATACATCAAAACATGTTGTCTCTGTCACATATGGAGTCTCCTTAAGGGAACACCACAGATACTAACACCAAAATGTCCTTTTGCAATGGCTACAAGCTCCTGATATCCACCATGTTGTGCCACGAAGCACAACTACAGTTGTACATTGGTGTCAGCTGTGTAGATGTCACAAATTATCTGTTGTGCACAGCACACATCTATGAATGCACACTAACATGATGCTCACTGCTGTTCACTGACAGGTTATGTCTATGACACTCATACTGCAGCATATGTCACAAGGCCACATCTCATCTGTCAATGACAAGGGTCATGGTCTTAAACACATGAGAAACCCCATGTTGTACAAATGCAGTACAGCTGCACTCAACACTGAGGCTACTTAGAAGCCATTGCATCACACTAGAGACATCACAGAGCTTCCCACTGGCTCACTGTTGGGATTCATGCAGTCACTCACACCCAAAGTCACACTTAGCTGAATACTCACCCCCAACTTGCTGCTGATGGGCCCTCAAGCGTCCATCCAGCTCTGGCTGTGTCACTGCCAAGATGCGGGCCATTAGTGGTGTCATGGTCCTGCGCGCCAACCTGCCACTCCGAGGGAGCACCCCCAGCGTCATCTCTGCCACGTTTTTGCTCAGCCGGCAGATGTCATCCCACCTCTTGTGACAGTGTGTGTGCCGTCGGTTGGAGACACCCATAGCCCGCACCTTGCGTGCAATGGCCCTCCATATCGCCTTACGCTGGTGGACCTTAAGCAGCAGGCATGGGAGACAAGAAGAGGAAGTTTCAGTGACACTGTTTTATGTACCACTTCGTGTCAGTACAGGAGCATGAAAATACATAGCACACTAATACATAAATGTTGAGCAGAGGCCAAACAGCATGACACGCAGTACACTTGCATCGGATAATCCCATAGAGATGTATACATGTATGATGATGGACATAGTACATGGCCATCTCATACACATGCAGAGTGCCAGCACAGCAACCAATGTGAAAATTACCCTCATCTGTGATGCAGTATGTGAGTGAGCATGACATACAATACATTGGGAATGATGTGTCGGGGCTGACTCACTGTGTCCTAACACCACACACCCCTCAATGTCCTTGGCCAGTGAATGGCTACATGTGTCATGGTGGTCACATTTAGGGCCATGATCTGACATTCTCACACTCTTCTCACAAGGTGGAGGCCTATCTTGTGCAATCCTCAGGCCTAAGATAGCTCTTTGAGAAATAGGGTGGTGGACAACACATATGTTTCACTCATTCCATTTAGTGATGGGTCCTTGTAACATTGGGCAGTTTCTGTGCAGGCCAGAGGGACTCACACTGAGGTTAAACGTGGGCCATCAGAGAAATCACATGCATGTACAATATGAGAGGGTAAACAGTGCCTACACATGCGAGACTGAACACATAATGTAATCAATAGAAGGATGACATCTCCAAATTACATTTATCTGATGTGTCATAGGTGAACTACCACCAAGAGTGTTACACACAGGCATTGTACTCTTGTGCATAATGCACACATCACCATAGGGGCAATTTGAGAACTGCACACACATCATTCAGTACCCTCTGGACAAAATACATTTGTAATGTCACAAATGAGCATGTGAAGACTTAATGGACTATGACATCACATAGCACAGGCAATGTTTGTTCAGACTTCGACTGACTCAAACCAGCAGTGTAACTGTATGGCTGCAAAATACACTGCATGTCACTCCCATCCTTCAATGCAGTCTTGGATCTGTGGAAATAAGGCTACACACCCCATTGACATGAAGTCAGCATGCTAGGCAGTGTATCACACATTTACATTAACCAGTCTCAGACCAACGTTTGTTGTTTTTGCAGAAGAAGGGCTGTAGAAGTGTCCATGTTGCCATCCTCCCCACATACTCAAATGCAATTCTTAATAGGCCATGTATGGAGCAGGCTATAGGAAAAATATGGATGCATGCACATTGACTTGCACTCACAGGCACATACTACTGCAGAGCAACATCATGTGAGCATTCTGAGCACTCTCAAACTTTTATTCAGTAACACTTACCAGTACATCTGGCGCACCATACAGCCTCCCATACTGTGCAAGGACCTCGTCCACCAGGACCTCCAGCTCCTCTGTGGTGAAGGGACGGGCCCTGATGTTCTCAGTTCTCGCCATCACTGGGTCCAGAATACAGGAACAGCAGCAGTTGGTGGTGAAGAATGGCAGGCAGCAGTGTCTGAATGCAAGTGAAATGTGTGGCTCGCTCACAGAGATTTATAGGCCCCTGGGGTTGTTTCAGTGGTACTCACCTGCTGCAATTGGCCCGCCTGGTTAGCATTTTTCAATTGTATCCAATAACCGGGACCGCGGTAGCGGAGCATGCCTACCGCGAGTTTCAAAATTGTATTTCGCTATTGCGGTTCCCATTGGCTGCAATGGCATTGCCATAGGCTGTGTCACCAGTAGCGGCTCCTGGAGGGAGTGCTGCTGCGGCGATGTGGCGAGGCGTGGAAAGGGACAGGGTGGGGGTAGTAAACTCATGCTTACGGCCGAACTGAGTTAAGTACATTGTATTACAATATACAACGAATTACATTGCGCGCTGCATCGCAATCGGCGATGCAGCGCGGCAATGTAGCTCATTTTATTTGCGGGGTCCAGGCGGTCGCTACCGCTATTTGGCATCTTTCAATTGTAACCAATGACCGGGCCCGCGGTAGCGGAGCACGCCTACCGCGGGTTTCAAAATTGTATTACACTACCGCGATCGCGGTTCCCATTGGCTGCAATGGCATGGGCATTGGCGGTGGCACACCGCGGGGTCCAGGCGGTCCCTACCGCTATTTGGCATCTTTCAATTGTAACCAATGACCGCGGTAGCGGAGCACGCCTACCACACCTATGGACACATTAAGCACTAGCAATGGCAATAGCCAATTTTCATCTTTGAACACTATACCTTCACAATGTATTACAGCACCTGTTTGAATAATTAAATGCTAGTGTGACATTCAACTCACTGATGCCTACACATGCCATGTCAGTGCACATGATTACATGCATTGGCATGTACTTACTCACATGTCACCTATGATATTTGTGTGCATGTACCCAGATTTGGTGTGTAATGGAGTCTCATATTTGTGAACATGTCAATGTGTGAGATGGCTAATCAACCCACAGTAATGATGGACTGACCACCTAATGTGCCTATTTCACTGTGCACATTGCTGTATTGATTTTGATAGTTGATCAGCTTACACACACTGTGCTCATTGTGTAGAAAAGTTGTGCTCTGTGCAACTTAAGCAAGAAGATGTGGCAGGTACAGCAGCTACGTAGAAGTCAGCAGTGTTGCTGTTTCCAACATGTGCTGTGTCCACTACTCCCAGGGCTGGGGACACAAGATGTAGGAGTGTACCATTTACCATTCCCCTAGTCAGATTCTGTTTTGGAGGTAGTCAGTATGTACATACTGATGTACGACTACATGTGATCAAGGTGTCTCTGCATGTGACTTGTGCATTAAGCTGTTGTTAAAGTCCAGTCATTGTTGGCGCTGCGTCAGTCAAGATGTAAGATGTTTGACACATCTCATAGGGGAATTAAATTGACATGTGTCCCCTTTCCTATTATGTAGGAGACGACCAAATGTGCATCGTCCATTCCCAGTGCTGGCGAACATGGAGGATGAGGACATCATAAGGAGATTCCGTCTGGATCGCCTCACCCTTCAAGAGCTATGTGGTCAGTTGGAGCCCCATCTGAGGCGTCACAGAACCTATCCGACTGCTTTGACACAAACAGTTAAGGTGATGGCGGCCCTGCATTTCTTTGCAACTGGTTCGTTTCAGTACATGGTGGCCATCGCCGGTGGGATGTCTCAAGCTATGTTCAGCATGGTGCTACGTGATGTCCTGTCCGCAATGATGACATACAAGGACCGCTACATCCACTTCCCAAGGAGACATGAATTGGCAGGTGTGAAGGGTGATTTTTATGATCTTGGACACATACCCAATGTTGTTGGCGCCATTGACTGCACACATGTTGGCCTAGTTCCACCACAGGCACGTGAGCACATCTACCGGAACAGGAAACATTTCCATTCCATTAATGTGCAAGTGGTATGCCAAGCGGATATGATTATCTCCCATGTCTGTGCCAAATTTCCCGGTTCTGCGCATGACTCCTACATACTGCGTAACAGCATCATCCCACAATTGATGGAAAATCTGCATCCGGAGCGTGCGTGGCTTGTTGGTGAGTACGCAGAGTCAAGTAGTGTGCTGTATGTGTGACATGCTGTTCTCAGCTACTGTTTATATTGCTAAATTGCACTCTGTATCTCACACCTAGGTGACTCTGCGTATCCCAACCGGCCTTGGTTGCTGAGCCCACTGAGGAATCCAAGGACCCCGGGTGAAGTCCGCTACAATGATGCACATGGGAGGACACGTCGTGTGGTGGAGCGTACTTTTGGGCTTCTGAAGTCTAGATTCCGGTGTCTGGACAAGAGCGGAGGTGCACTACTCTACTCTCCCCAAAAGGTGTGTCAGATCATAGTTGCATGCTGCATGCTCCACAACCTGGCCTTGCGCAAAGAGATCCCCCTGCTCCTGGACGATGATGAGCAGCAGATGCCCCCCCCTGCAATCCCACACATGCCCAGTGCCGAAGAGAGTGGAGAAGAGGAAGGTGTTGACCTGCGTCAACAGCTCATCGACAACTACTTCCCTTGAGTGTAAGTGACATTGTACAACAGTGACATTGTCTGTTGTCTTTGATGGTAGTGGCACGGCATAGATGATCTTTTTGACTGCTGGCTGTTGTTGGCTCTGTGCTAATGGCTGATGTGTGTGGCACTGGGTATTTTTATCCAGGTACCTCATGTCTATGTTGATGTTGTTGCTCATTGTTATGTGTGCTGGTTTTTGTACGTTGATGACTAGTGGTGTGTTTTAGCTGTAATGGCATCACCTGACAAGTAAATGTCATTCTCTTGTGTCTTTCTAGGTTCCTTCACCCTCTCAATGCCTCATCACAATCAGAGCTTGTGGTACATTGGAATCTGAGTTGACATTGTACATACTGTGATAAACATGGAGCTGACACAAAGACATAGGTGTGTAAAGAGTGTTTATTTACAATAAGTATTTGTGACAGAGAAGTGATTATTTACAAAATTATGCAAAGTGAATTTATGAGTTGTAAGTGATGGTAAATGAGACAAATAGAGTAGTCACCACATTGATGTAGTCACACAGTCCAACAGACTCCTACCATCAACATGGCAATGTGGGTAAGGATAGTTACCAAAGTCAATGTCAAGGGGAACACCGGTGCCATCATGGCTGGCTCAGCGACTTGCGTTTGGATGGTGCATTGCCACGTGGTCCTCCCCTGGTGTTTCTCGGATGGCCCCTCGGGCGTTTGGCAGGGGGGCCTCTGCTACAGGCTCAGCGGTGTCTGAGGAGTCATTTGGTGCAGCTCACCCCTCTCTGTGGCCCCAGCTGAGGTGGTGGGAGTATCAGCAGGCGGGCCACTGGAGGGGGTTGAGCCGTCATTTGGGCCGCATGTCTGTCCCTCAGAACACCCACTAGCTGGCCCATGAGGTCCACAAGTTGGCCCATACGTGTGTCCATGGACCTCAGCAGCAGGCGGAGCTCACGCACTTCTTCCACAATCTGTCCCTGGTTCTGTTCATATGCCCCAAGGACTCTTGCGATGGTGGCCAGGGCTTCGGTCTCAGTGTCCTCTTGTATTTGTCCCCCAGTTGCCCTCCCACCTGCCCTGCTGACACGGACCTGTGGCGTTGGCACTAGATGCACCCGCACACTCTCCCTGGCATCCTATGATTGTGTTGTGGTGTTGGTAACCACTGAGGCAGGGAGAGTGTTGCAGGCAGCAGTGGTGATGGTGGTGGTGGAGGCCGCACAGGTCGTCGTAGCAGGGGTCAGGGCTGTTGTTGTTGCTGTGGTGGTGGTGGGGACAATGAGGGCCTGAGACGTGGTGCACCCTGGCAGTCTGGATGGGCCAGGTTGTTGCTCCTCATCCGAGAAACGTGGGGAGTCTGCATCTGAGAGTTCATGTTCCGGGGGGGAGACAGGCTCTGCAGGTATGTGGTGTTTTCTGCTGCAGTTGCTTGTGGATCTCCTGTTGAACAGAGGTTAAATGGTCATTGAAGTGCACTCCACTAGCTTGGTGTTAGAATTTTGGATGTTACATTTGATACACCAAACACTTTACATTGCAATCACTTGGTATGGCAGCAAGATACTGAGCATCATGACATGATGTTGAGGTACATACATTACTATGCCATGGTGTGACATGTAAATTGAAACCATGTGCCACGTACAGATTGTGTGATTACAAGGACATGTCATCATCTGACAACTTGCGGCACATCAACTTTATGTAATGCGTCTAATTTTTTTTGTTCTTCATGGAATCCGTTTCAGCTAAGCAAGAACTAGCCATTGTAATGTTGTACATTCCTTTTTCATATCATGTACTTTACTTTGTTTGTCAGATTGACCATGCATGTTTTGTGTTCATATGGGCCTTCATGCTCTGACACCATGGCACTTACACATTGCATTCTGTGCTGTGCATGATTGTGCCATGAATTACTTTCACATGTGACTTGGTGAGTCAAAGTTTAATTTCTGTGGCAGTTACGTGTGCTTAGCTGTCTGCACACTGGATGTGTCTTTTGGATCTATGCCAAGTTGGCTGACATGTGAGTGCTGGTGTGGTCATATGGCTCCATGCATTTTGAAAGGATGGCAGGGTGCATGCACTAACTACCTACCTGTTCGGTGACACAGTGGAGGGAAATGGCTGCCACATGGTTGTGGGTGGGGGGGTGCTCCATCCTGCTCAGCTGTGGGACAAGGGTGCCTGGTGGGAGTTGTAGTGATGGCTTCCCACCCACAAACACCCCTCCCTTTTAAGAAGGCTACCTACCTGTATGTTTGAGGAGTGCAATGAAATGGCTCCCACATGGTTGTGGGTGGGAGGAGTGCTCCATCCTGCTCAGTTGTGGGACAAGGGGGCCTGGTGGGAGTTGTAGTGATGGCTGCCTGCACACATGCCCACATGGAAATATTGCTGGCTACCTTTGGGGTGAATCAGAGGAAGGAAATGTTAAATCTGTGAGACATGTGTTGGGAAGAGTGTTTTGTACGTTAGTGCATTTGTGTTTAGGAAGTGTAGCTTTCTAGTTGTGCAAGACAGTACATTGCAGTGTAATGGGAGACATTTGTTGGTACTTACCAGCCTCCACTCCCCCAGGTATTCCTGTGAGACTCTCTGGATGCAGTATGGCAAGCACCTTCTCCTCCCATTAGTTGAATGTTAGTGGTGGAATGGGAGGGCCACCGCCAGTCCTCTGAGCCAGCTCATGGTTCTTGTTGGCACGCTCTTTTGCCCTGCTCTTCAGGTCATGCCACCTCCTCTTGATGTCCTTCAGGGTGGTCCCTACTGCATTGACTTTGTTGACTATCCTTTCCCACATTTGATTTTTTCTGGCTACTGGTGTCTGTTGGACCATGCTTCCAAACAAATGTGGTTCTACTCTGATTATCTCATCTACCATCACTGACAACTCATTGTCAGTGAATTTGGGCATCTTCCTCTGTGCCATGGTGTGTGAGGTGCAAATGGGTGAGAAGTGCAGGTGTGAAGGTGGTGGTGGTGATGTGTGTGGTGTGTGTGTGGTTGTGATGGTGTGATGTGTGTTGATTTGCCTCTCCTTTGTGCTGTGGGGTTGGGCCCTTCAGTGCTGGAGTTGTGCAAAGGATTCTGGGCAGGGAAGGGGCTGGTTTTATACTCAGCTATGTGGGTGGGTCAAAATGGAGTATTCATGTCAGGTGTGTTGTCTGGGTTGACCTGGGATTTGTATTTTTAACTTGCCATGGGGATGTGTCATTGGGGTGTGTTAGATGTTTTTTGAGGCTGAGCCAGATATACAGCCACACTTGGTAGCCTTGTTGTGTGGTTGCTTTCGACCGCCATTGCTCTTTCCGCGCGACCGCGGCGGTCGAAATGCAATAGTCCTTCCGCCGGCTCTCCCATTCATCATTTGTTGTGATCGCGGCGGTCGGAAACAACTGATCGTTCCGCTGGCACGCCATTGTACCGTAATTTCACTTGCAGTCATTCCGCTGGTCAAACGGCGGTTTTTGGTCTTTCCGCAGAAAATCTGACCGCCGCGGACGGATTTTCAGCTTTTCCGGACGTTCCCGGCGGAGTTTTGTGGAATCCGTCTGCCGCGGTCGGATTTTCTGGCAGTGCATCCTAATCTGACTGCTGGTTTTGCCGCGGTACATGCGGACGGTTAATTTCCGCTGCCACGGCGGTCGGTGTGCTTTTCTTTTTTCTATCGTAATCGGCCCCTTAGTTCTTTCTAATAGAGATAAAGGAAACGCTAACTGCTGTCAATGAGTTAAAACGGACTGCCTAAATGAGATCTGTCACAGTGTTCACGGCAGAGAGAGGTATAGGGAGGTGTTTAAAGAGATAGGCATGCTGGACAGACGTGCATTTAAAACATAAATAGAGCAAAACTATCCACATAAGCCTCTCTCCCAAAATAGGTATCTATAAATCTCCTGCATATGAATAATACCCATGACCAACAATAAAGCATTATGAAAAGGCCACAGACTTTGGTTACAGGGAGGAGGAAACACCGTCAGCCAATCCAAATTATCATAATCCCTCCAATGTTATCAAGTCATCTGCAATATAACTTGTAGGCTACACGTATAATCTAACCCAAATAATAATATGGTTAAAAAAATAAGGGGTACATAAACAATGACACCTAATGCAATGATGTATGAAGGGACTAGTTATCAAAAGGACTCTCTCAAAATAAACTATCATAGTCACTTATCCCCGTCATGCTGATCTGTTTTCAAAGGAGAGCAGGATTTATCTCTTTCCCTGGAGATTAGTTCCATAATCTGACAGAGCTCCTCTCTGTCTGATCCCCTCTCAGCCTAGAGTGATGGATGCCCCCTGAAGGTTATATTTAGTGTGCTGTATGCAGGGGGTAGGGGAGCTAGACCCACATTTTTCTAGTCTTTGTGGTGGTATAGATTGTCCTGCAGAAGAGTCCATTATTGTACTTTCCAGTGAACCCAAGAAGTCCCCCAGCTCCTCTGGGTCAATATAATCTGTCGACTTCCTATTTATACTAACGATCACATTAGCCGGGTCTAGAACATCATATCTAATGTCCCAATTTTTCAATTTGTGTCTTGGTCTCTAGTCTGCCCTTCAGATTAATTTCAGAAGACAAGTCCGAAGAAAAGGAAATAGTTTTGCCTTCAAACAACACTGGGATGTTCTTCTTTTTGTCCGTTTGAAGGAGAAGTCTTGTATGTGGTCCCTCAAGAGACATACAATGATGTGGCAAGGCTTGTCATCATTGTTCACGTTACTGGGTCTTATATGGTGAGCCCTTTGAAGTTCCAGGGGTTTTGTGAACTGCAGATTGGGAAGGCATGGGATAAGGTTGGTCAGGAAGGTGATCATGTTGTCCTTTTCCTCACATTATGGAATTCTATAGATATGGATGTTATCCCTGCAGGATGGATCTTCTAGATTCATCACCTTCTGGTGAAGAAGCTCTATATCATGGCCCCAGTCTGGGAGTCTTTCTTATTGAGCTTCAATGTCTTCAAGCCTCTCCTCAAGCAGTATCTATTCATGCTAGGAAAGTTAAAATATCAGCATGTATCGACTTCATCTCAGAGGACAAGTCATTCATCTTGCTATCCAGTCTAGACAGGGTAGTCCCGAGAGCCGATCTCTCTTTAAAGGTGGTGCCCAGGGCCCTGTCCAGCAGCTTGAGGGCTACAGATTTCTTCATTGTTCTGCCACCGGCTAGTACCTCGGAGAATAGAAGTTATTGCTTTGGGCACGATGACAGCAGGAGCCATCTCACTGCAAGGGTAAGTGGGTGAATAGAAAATGTGCACAATGGAGGGGGCTCATTATGGAAATATCTAGAGCAACCGCAAGACTAAAGTCTATACATCATGATCAAGGCACAGCAGAAATCAAGTCAAGCAGCCCCTTAGCCAACTAAAGTGAGGAAATGGAATACAGTGCAGCAGCTCTCAGGAGCAGAGGTCTTGTAACTGTCTGGCATCGGGGTCCAAAACCCTCAAGGCAATAACCAATCTTCAGATTGAAGCTAATATCTCTTTCATTTCCTGACCTTTATGCTCATCTAATAGTTACTGCATATACCACTTTATGTGGCATACGGACACTTGCACTTTAAATTGTGAAAGAGTAAACAGTGTTGCTGAGGTCCAGTTAGGTGCCTGGGGCACGCACAGGAGTAACTGTTCGCAGAATGTCTGACATCAATCACATATTCCAATTAAGGTCTTTCATAACGAAGAAGGTCCAGGAAATGTGAAGGTCCCAACTCTGGCCGAGTTGCAGACAGCCACTGCCTTACAACCACCTTGGTTGCCTATAAATGCTGTCAGGCATCTTCATTGCATCTCGCTCTGTCAAAGCACTCACACCACAATCTTCGGTACAGCCAGTTGTTCATTTCTTACTGCCTCTGACTCTCTCTTTGAGTGCTACACATGTCCTAGAGCAGGTGTCCCATGTCAGCTTTCATGACTTCAGGCCTTGAGGTTGTGTTGTTCCTCGCATCCACCACAGCCCAATAGTGTTACACCCCCATTCGAGTGAGGTGCTACCACTGACCGAGAAATGCTGAATTCCAGCCATGCTGAGGATCTCTGGAAGTTTATCAATGACGTTTGACCATAGATGAAGACCTCCCACTCTCTGTGACTGGGTCTGCAATTACAGCATCTTGAGGAGCTCTTTTGGGGAATGGACTTTCCGGGGGAATCCCGACTCCTCCTTTGGTGGTGCAAGTGTTGAAAATAATAAAAATTGTACTTGCTCTGTCATCTACCTGCATTTTATCTCTGCTTTAGAAAGTTCTTCATTTGCTTCAGCGCCACAGAGCGGTAACAAGATCTTTAGCAAAGGATTTGATTAGTAGAATTGCATAGAGCAATTTGCATTACTCAAGTTTTAATAGCAATTAAGGAAATAAAATTCTAACTCTTCTATTCATTTTCATTTGTTGATTTCTTTTTATCTTGATTTTATAATTTTATACATGAAATGTCTTGGCTTTATGAGCTAAATGTTGTGATAAACTTGTAATAACTTGATCTTAAGTTTGGGTATTATCAGGAACACATCTCAGAGAGAGACTTGTAGTATAAGCAGGAGAGCTCTTGGGGGGTCTATATGCTCTCAGGAGAGGTGCTCTAAGCGGACAGCAACGTGAGTCTGGCATTGTCAAGAGCATAACGTTTAGTAACAATAGTTAGCAGCAAGAGTAGAACTAGGAGTGAAGTGTGTGCTGGTCACATTAAAAATAAAGCTCTGTGCGGTGGAACCAGCTGGAGCCCAATTTAACTTCTTTGGGCTTCCACTAGGACTCCCACTAGGACTCATTTGTCTTTGCCAATATGAGTGAAACTGGGACGTCCAGTGTCTTTGGGAGTAAGTGTTCTAGTGCAGAAAGCTATGGGTTGCCGAGGCTCTTGGCTGTTTGGAAATAACATTCTCTCATCTTACCGTGGAGTGAGAGCTCCACACCCTCCTTCTCTTGGCTCCACAAAAGCAATCACACAATGAGGAGAAAGGGTTGCAGTGGGAAGGTTGTCTGTCCTTGGCAATGATGTTTGGCAGAAGCTGCCCAGGCAGCTCTGCTTCAGAGTGATGACCAAGGGAGGAACAGTGGGTGAAAATGACTATGATGTCTAAAGCAAAACTAGAGCTGCAGGCAGGAATGAAGTGACACCTTGGCAGACCTACACAAGTAGGAAGACAAAGTATAAGCAGTGTTGGTGGTAGTCATGGGCAGTGTGGGCAGCTGCCCAGGGCCTTGCTCCTGCTCACACCTAAGGGGCCTGCACCAGAGCACCACCTTTGAAAATACTCCAGTGTTACGAGGCCCAGGGAGCAGTAGAAGTGCAGTGCTGTGAGTTCCTGGTGGGTAGGAAGGGTCCACCTCCGCCCCGGACCTCGCCATGAAAGTGGGTAGTATTCTTGGTATTGTAGAAACATTTCCGTTTAGAGGAAGCAGGCTACATTAATAGTGAGAAACGTGGAAAGAGTCTAAGGGAGACCGGCAGTGTATGGTTGCTTACGTCAGAGGGTACAGTGCAGGGTTTGGCTGACGAATGCTGTGAGCTGCGCTGAGATTGGTTGACCTTTGACTGAGATGCGCTGGTATTGGCGGACAAACTGTGAGCACGGCGTGAGGGGAAAGGAAAGGAGTGTGAAAGCAAAGTAGGGAGTGACTGTTGAGCTTGAAAAAATGGGAAATCCCTTTTTGAAAACACAGAAGGATTCAAACAAGAAAGAGACATTTCTACCCGAAGGCACAACAGCTAAAGAGATGGAGGCAAAGAAAGGTTAGCACTCGTGCATGTGGTTCCGCCAAAAGTACGGTTACACTGCAAAAATGGGGAATTATGATTCTCATTAAGTGACACATTTCGTATACCCTGAGTTGAAAACTTGAGAAAGAGGATTTACATCTTAAAGCCCCAGCCTAAACCCACACAATTTGAGGTCCTAAATCGTTGGGAACATGTAGCTAATGAGAAAAAGAGATAGAAATTTGTGCTGAAAGTCCATAATAAGGCTTTGCTTCTGGATCAGTGAGCAGGATGATGAGAGACAGAGGAAGTGGTGAAGGGAGGTGATTGAGACAGTTGGAACTCACCCATTAATAAAGAATGAGGACTTAGAGTGAGGAAAGACCAGTAACAAAAAGCAACTCAAACAAGGGGCAGAGGCAGAAAAGGATGAGAAGGATGCCTTCATGGATGAGCTCCTAAAAATGCGACCACCCCCATATCATGTAGCACCTGCCTCAGATACTATGGCCTAGACTCCAATAGTAAGGGAATCTACTTCTGTACCCTCTCCCGAGGCTAGCACACCCCCAAGTTACACTGAGACTACCATCACACCCTTTGCTCCGACATCTACTCTTGCTACTTCAAAAACATCTCAAACCCTGACTAATGTAAATATCCATTCCACTCTGATAATTACCAGCACACTGCAAATTTACCAACTCCAAAGCATTACTTCAAGCAGAGTAGATACAACCAGTATATTAGATTTTGGAACTCCACTGAGAGAAATTGTAGGAACCCCGTTATCGAAAGTATTGCAACATCCATAACTCCAGACACCGTTGCACCCCCCACTGCACAAACCCCACAGAAACCAAATATAGCCCAGTTGCAAATTGAGTTTGAGGAGATCATAAAGGGTAATGTGGGATTGGATTTTTTGGGACATTACGATGAGAACGAACTGCATTATATGAGCAAAGAGGCGGTGAGAGTGGCACGAGAGACTTATGCAAAGATGGAAAAGATGGCTGATGAATGTGGATTTGACTTGAAGCAAAGGAAAAAACTGCCAATAAATGTCTGGATGATGATGAATGACAACGTTTTGAGGTCATTGAAGCTAAAGGGACTGAAAATGCACGTTAGGAAGCTGATTGAGAGCATCAAGGAATGGAGTGATGTCAAAAAATTCAGGGAACTATGGTCTAAAAAGGAAAGATAAAAAGTAAAACAGAAAAAGGAGTCTCTGTAGGAGAAAGAAAGAGAGGCTTCTGTTGAAATTATGAAGAAATATCCTCTGAGGGAATTACAGGAAGGAGAATGCGTGCATGTCCATTGGTCCAGAACAGACCTTTTCCACTTCATGAACACTCTCCTGAATTTGAGGGAGAATCCTGATAAATGGACCACCCAAATAGATCAGATAGTGACCATCTCAAAGGTTTTGTTGGAGGATTTTGATTTGCTTTTCGAGGCATCAGTCCCAAAGGATCTGTGGGCAAAATGCAAGAGAGATGTAGGCTGGCCAACGCGAGAACCCCCTAGAGTAACCAACTCAAATGCTCCATCACCCTCAGTCAAGACCAAGTATGATGCGGTCATTGCCTACTTTAAAACGAAGGTGCCTCAAAGGGAAATGATTTGCCCCAAGATCTTCAGAACGTCTCAAGAGCCCAAAGAGTCAGTACATGCTTATTTCAAGAGATTAATGCAGGTGTACAGGGAACATAGCGGTATGAACGATCCCCTTTGAGACAAAATGGGGGGATTTCTTCCTTCCTATGTGTACGTTCTTCAACCAGAAATTAGCACTCAGATAATACAAGGTGTCCTTTGCTGGCAATGCAAGCCTGTAGATGATATACTGCAGTATGCGAAATATTGCAGCAATACATTAGATGCAAAACAGAGGTGACTGAAAGAAAAGTGTATGGTTGCACAAAATAAGGGCCTGATTTATATATTGGCGGAGAGGGTCCAATATAGGGGTCCGCCTGCCTCATTTACTTGTGGCTAATGTTAGAGTTAATCACAGTGGAGAGTACTCTGTAACTGCTGTGATTAATCCCCTCAGACGGCCCTGGGGAGTAAGGGCCATCAAAGAAATGGCTACATGTCCACCCACTCAATATGGATGGGCAGACATGTAGTAATTTTTTACTGTTTCTTATCGCCAGGTAAAGCCTGGTGGTAAGATACAGTCAAATCCTTATAATGCTCCCCTTGCCATGGGAGAGCCTCCCATGGAGAGGTGGGCATTATATTTCAAAAAGAAAATCTCGTTTTGGGATTTTCTTTTTTAAAAGAAGAATACAATACTCTGTGCTACCGGTCTGCATCCTGCTGATGCCGCCCCATAGCAGAGAGTCAAATGCATTGACAGGAACCGCTGTCACAGTTGTTTCTGGCAATGCTTTTATAAATAACCACCTGCCTGCCTTATATACCTGGCGGGTGGTGCTTCCACCAGGGCAACGGAGTAATTTACTCCGTTGCCTCGGCGGACCCACTGGACGTCTGCCAGGATTTAAAAGTTGGCAGGGTATGCCCAGACGTGGGTCCCTTGCTCACTTTGCCACTGGATTCAAGATAGCCTGGCTGATGAGGGTTTTGAACCCGAAACCGGTCCCAGGATGCTTGTTTCCGGTCCAGGGAAGACATGGCTTGGCAGTTCGGGCTGGACTGTTCCCATGAGGCACAGGGTCAGACTGATTTGCATATGGCCATGTCTGAACTGGGGTGGTGGAGTGAGCTAAAGAATGATGATGGATTAAACCCAGATCAGTTGACTGGGGGTGAGTGTTTGATTTGCTCTAACGCTCCGTCCATCATCCCCTTTGGTATCGCTTTGTTTGCCCTAAGTTGGCAGGGTATGCCCAGACGTGGGTCCCTTGCTCACTTTGCCACTGGATTCAAGATAGCCTGGCTGATGAGGGTTTTGAACCCGAAACCGGTCCCAGGATGCTTGTTTCCGGTCCAGGGAAGACATGGCTTGGCAGTTCGGGCTGGACTGTTCCCATGAGGCACAGGGTCAGACTGATTTGCATATGGCCATGTCTGAACTGGGGTGGTGGAGTGAGCTAAAGAATGATGATGGATTAAACCCAGATCAGTTGACTGGGGGTGAGTGTTTGATTTGCTCTAACGCTCCGTCCATCATCCCCTTTGGTATCGCTTTGTTTGCCCTAAGTTGGCAGGGTATGCCCAGACGTGGGTCCCTTGCTCACTTTGCCACTGGATTCAAGATAGCCTGGCTGATGAGGGTTTTGAACCCGAAACCGGTCCCAGGATGCTTGTTTCCGGTCCAGGGAAGACATGGCTTGGCAGTTCGGGCTGGACTGTTCCCATGAGGCACAGGGTCAGACTGATTTGCATATGGCCATGTCTGAACTGGGGTGGTGGAGTGAGCTAAAGAATGATGATGGATTAAACCCAGATCAGTTGACTGGGGGTGAGTGTTTGATTTGCTCTAATGCTCCGTCCATCATCCCCTTTGGTATCGCTTTAGGATTTAAATCAGGCCCTAAATTGGCACTGACTGCAGGTGTGCGGGGAATAGACATGCCCATTTCAGGACTTGACTTTGATACAAGTACGGGAGCAGGGAGTTTCTATGCCTCAAGGATTGGGAAAAGTACAGGGAGGTGTCACTGGAACTAGTATAAGCGCCCTGAAGAAAGTTACCCCTATCATATTTGCAATAAGGTTGGCAACTGGAAATGGGAGTGTCAATACAATCCCAACCAAGCAATGATTGATGTTAAATTACCCAATCCCATGACACAAGCTGAACTTCCCCCATAACAAGACCTCCAGTGATAAATCTGAAAACCCAAAGGCCAGGACTTTCACTAAATCCCTTGGTGCCTGTACAGATGCAAGTAAGGGACCCTCAATTACAACCTTGTGTCAGAGCTGGGCAGAATCCATTTGTAATGCAAGCTACCCCTGTTCCTATCATGTTTAGAAGCTCAGTGGAATCTGAACAAGGTCAATGACTGGGGAGGAGGAGCGTGTGCTTGGTGCAGTCCTGCAAGTGGATCAGAGTGGCCCTTATGTGAAAGCAGAGGTCAATGAACATCCTATATCTTTTCCTATAGAGACTGTAACCATTCGTTCAACCGCATGGACGGATAAGGTACCGAACTTACCACTCTCTGGAAAAGAAGTCCAAGATGTTAGCATCACGAATCAGCAGCGTACCAATCACGTTTCAGCCCCAGTTCCCAAAAAAATAGGGACCCTCAAAGAGCATCACCAATTTATTATATGCGATTCAAGTCCCGCAAATTTGCTAGGAAGAGATCTACTCAGTAAACTTAACTGTGTGGTATACTGCACACAAGATGGAGTAGAGCTAGAGAACCAGCCAGCTGATGCTAAGTTTAAAATGCAGGCACCAGAGTCCCTAGCTAGACTGTACTATGTCTTTACCAAGGAAGACTTACACCTGGATCTAAAGAAGTCAGTTAGAGAAGAGAATTGAGTTTCACTGGAAAGGAGATTGGATTGCTTAAAGGTGCTAAACCCCTATGGAAAACTCTTTGGTCTGATGCAATTTTCCCTCAAACTCATCCCTAAAAACTGATCCCGGAAGACATTGCAGGAATTACTCCCATCATTGATATTATGATTGAATAGGGAATTTTGAAGGAGGACATCGGGAGTCCATGCAATCCTCCATTTATGGCCTTGCAAAAAGCAAATAAAAACTGGAGGATAGTGCAGGACTTATGGCAAATCAACCAAACAGTCGTTCCATGCTATCCCATGGTAGCAAACCCTGCTGTGATCCTTTTCCAAATTCTCCCAGAAGCGGAGTGGTTCACGGTCATTGACCTATGCCAGGCATTCTCTTCCATTCCCCTTCATGAAGAGAGCCAGTATCTCTTCGCCTTTCGATTCCAAGAGAAAACTCTTGGGTTGTGTCATGCTCCTCAGGCGTACACAGATAGCCACTCATACTTCAATCAGATACTAAAGATGAACTTAGAGACCCAGCAGTTCCACCTCAGTGGAATATCTTGATGACTTGCTCGTGATCTCAATGACAAAAAAGACTTGTATGCAAGACACCATCGCCCTACTCAACCATCTTGCTGAGAAAGGGCACATGGTTTCTCCCAAAAAACCTACAGTGCTGCCAGAGAAAGGTCAAGTATCTGGGACACCAGATCAAAAAACGAGTCAGGAGAGTGTCCCATGAGCATTTGAGTCAGTTCTTAAAATGAAAATCCCAACCACACAGAGGGAAGTACGAATGTTCTTTGGAATGGTTGGCTATTGCAGACAATATATCCCAAATTCTTCCCATGTAGCAAAGCCTTTACTGAGGCTGACACATACAGATGTCAGTGGCCCAGTACCAAGGGATAACAAGAGTATGGAATCCTTCCAGGAGCTCAAACATTTGCTCTGCAGTGCACCCACTCTTGGAATGCCAGACTACACCAAAGATTTCATACTCTTCTGCCATGGGCGTGATGGGTGCACTCTGTGTTGACACAGACTGATGTAGAGGCCAAACACCCTGTCTCCTATTTTTCTGCAACTCTTGACCCAGTAGCCGCAGCATTGTCTGGTTGTCTTAAAGCAGTTGCCGCAGTCAGTCTGAGCATTAAGGAAACAGAAGAAATAGTGATGGCTCACCTGCTCATTGTCATGGTGCCTCATTCAATTGTAATTCTCATGACCCACACCCAACATTTGACCAACAGGCACATAACCCACTGTAAGAGAGCAATTTTAGCCACGGACAATGTTTCTTTAAAGAGCTGTAATGCTTTAAATCCTGACTCTCTATTGCACATCCCTGATGAAGTTGATGAATCTGAATTTGGCCACAGCTGCATTGATGTTAACGAGCTATGCACAAAGCTGAGACCAGACATACTGGAGGTGCCCCTTCTTGAATCTGACCACACTTTGTTTGTTGATGACTTTTGCCTAAGAGACAGAGATGGCATTTAGAGAGCTGCGTATGCCGTCTGTACCCTACGTGGAGTAGCAGAAGCATCTTACTTGTGTCACGTAACCTCTGCACAAGTCACTGATTTGATTGCCTTTACCAGAGCCTGCTGCCTGTCCGAAGCCTCTCCAGTCACCATTTACACTGACAGCCGGTAAGGATTTGGCATTGTGCCTGACTTCAGTCAGTTGTGGTCTCAAAGGGGAATTTTGACTTCTGCTGGTTCCCCTTTCAAGAATAGTTTGTATGTCCTGAATTTATTGAATGCCCTTTATCTGCAGAGGGAAATAGCTGTGGTGAAGTGTGCTGCACACAAGAGTGGTGAGGACTTGTCATGAGAGGCAACTGCTATGCAGATGAGATTGCTCAATACTGCGCTCTTGAGTCCAGCACATTCCAAATGGATGAGCCATGCAGCGCTGAGGGAGAGACGATTTCAAATATGCTCTTGAACACTGTACAAATGTTTAACAAATTGAGGGAATTGCAACAAGAGGCCCCAGAGATTGAAAAAGTGAAATGGAAAAGAGCGGAATGTGTGAAGTATGCTAGTGACATCTGGGCATCTAGTGATGGAAGACCTGTCCTACCTGACTCTGTTACCACCTATGGTAAAAAACATGCGTGGACCAACACATGTGGGAGGGATGGCAATGACCTTCAGACATCACTGGCATAATTGACACTTTCACACAAAGGCCGAAACTTTGTGCCAGTGTTGCTTGGTTTGTCAAAAACAGAATGTGGGCAAGAAGGTTGTGGTCACTATGAGTCACATGGGTAAGTCAGATGGCCTCGTTCAACAGTTTCCAGATTGATATTTTGGCGATGCCCCAATGAAATCAATTAAGGTACATATTGGTTATCATATGTCTATTCTCTCTTTGGGTTGAAGCATACTCCACCAGAAGATGTGACAGTCTGACAGTTGCCAAACTACTGCTGAGGAAATTAATCCCACGATTCGGCATGCCAGTCTGTCTTGAATTAGATCAAGGGAGTCACTGTAATAACTAAGTCATGCGGTTGTTGTGTACGACGTTAGGGATCAACCAAAGATTTCACTGTAGTTACAGAACATAAGCGTCAGGAGTGGTAGAGAGGGTCAATGGAACAACCAAAGCAAAATTGGCCAAAGCCTGTGCCTCAACATCCCTGAAATGGCCCACTGCACTTTCCTTGGTACTAATGAGCATTCAAAGCACTCCATGCAAGAGAACAGCATTGTCTCCTCATGAGGTGCTGATGGGGAGAGCCATCTTTCCTGGTTCCCGAGTACTGCAAAGGGTTGGCTGATGAAGTGTGTTCTATCTTTCACCAGGTCTACATTGAATTCAATCTGTGTGAGAAGCTCCGTAATATGATTTGTGCCCTGGTGACTGGATTAACGTGAAGAAACATGTTCGCAAGTCATGTCTGGAAGAACGCTGGAGAGGCCCTTACCAGGTTATCTTAATAACTAACACTGCTGTGAAGTGTGCTGGATTGCTGAACTGGATAAATGCCTCCCATACCAAGAGGGTGAGACAAGCAGAGTAAGAAGCCGAGCCAACATCCACTAATTTTCTGAGTCCTAGGTTTGAGGTTTCTGATGCACCTGAAGAGGAAGAGGCGGGACAGTCTGAGACGTTCCAGTCTTCCATAGAAGAGCTTAAACAGCCACCGCAACACACCGGTGATACAGATTCCTCAGCTGCATCTGATAAATGAGACTCCAGACTGAGGCTACGTATTCTCAGAGAGAGCAAGCATTCATGGAAGGTAAAGACAACTCTGCCTGAGACAAGTGTCTCCAAATCAGAGAGAGGAGTTGACAAGGAAAATTCTGCATCAGAAAATGATTCAGACTCCACTGAGCTGGAAACTGCAAGTACCTCATGGGAACAAGTGCAACCGGATGAAGAATGGTCAAGGACTAGGACTAGATGAAAGAGACCTTTGAAAAAGGTTAAAAGACCAGGGACAAATAGGGAAGTAAGTGAGTTAGAGGAACAAGAAAATCCAGAACTCCAAGGCATCAGTGAGGAGGACCATGGGTCAACTATCTCTAAAAGACCTAAAAGGGAGAGAAAAGCAAATCCCCAGTATTAAGGTCCCAACTGGACCTATTTCGCAAAGAATGACATTGACTCTGATGATTGTCTGACTGACATTGGCGAGCCTCCATGAGTCGAAACCCTTAGACGAGAAGATTTCGTTTACACAGACCTTACTGACAAAAGTTGAAAGAACCGAAATAGATTAGAGCAATGATCAGAGGACTACAGGGCCCTTAGGCATCCAGATGATGTAGAATAAAAATGACTGTAGATTCTGAGATGGGGTAATGACTACAGAATAGATTAAGAAAGACTAATCCCTTATCGAAGTCTCGTTTATTCACATGATCTGATGCAAGCTAACATGGCACAGCATACTAAAAAAAAATTCTTGTGGTATTGGTAATTGCCATTGCAGTTTCCGTAGCTGGGTGGGTTTAGACATCTATCTGTTGGAGGGGAATGCTTCACACCTATAAACAAATCAAACTAACACCCCTGTAGTTGGTAAGAAAATGCAGTTAGGTTGACGTTCGCACATTCCTTCTTCTGAGAGTGTCTATAGCTATAACGTATACTTTTAAATGATTGCCGAATATATTAAAATAATGCAGATTGAAACTTTTTTAAGTGTTCCTATCTTCCAGCTTCTGCAGCCGAGGGATCGACCTACTTTCATTTACCTTTGTCATATGCTTTCTCTTGCAGCGTTTTCCTTAATTTGTTTTATCAGCATTGTTGGACCTGGCCCTTCTTGCAGGGTTGTTCCCAAACCTATTACCTTCCCCCTATATTTTTTCTGACCTGTTTTTATTGGCCTTTAGGACCCTGGTCACTTTATCACTGCTATTCAGTGCTAAAGTGCATGTGCTCTCTCCTTTAAACATGGCATGACTGGCTTACACCTGTTTGGCATATTTAATTAACTTGTAAGTCCCTTGTACAGTGGTATCCCATATAACCAGGGCCTGTAAATAACTGCTACTAGTGGGCCTGCAGCGCTGCTTGCACCACCCACAGAAGTAGCCTTTCAAACCTGTCTCAGGCCTCTGCCACTGCAGGGCCTGCTTGCGCAGTTTACTGCCACATTGACTTGGCATGTAAAGTTACTTGCCAAGCCTGAAAGTCCGATTTTACTATATATAGGCCAACCCTAAGGTAGGCCCTAGGTAGCCCTATGGGCAGGGTGCTGTGTAGGTAAAAGGTGGGACATGTGTCTTTATTGTGTGGCATGTCCTGGTAGTGACAAACACCCTATTTCATTTTTCACTGCAGTGAGTGCTGCTTCTCTCATATGTTAGCATTAGGAATTCCCTTAAAAGTCTTTAAGCGGTAATTCCTGATCTGAAAAGAGTAACATTACCATGTTAGGTATGTTTGGAATAGTGGTGATAAATCCTGGTTATTGGTGTAAGTAGATTTTGTATTACTATGGGAGAAATGCCACTTTTAGGAAGTGGGCATTTCTATGTTCTTATGCCTCTTTGTGCTTTGCAGCCTGACTCCAATCCACTTCTAAGGCACTGTGACAGCTAGGCTTTGGTGCATACTTTCCAGACAGCCATCACACAGGAAGGGTTGGGTGCAACAGGGTTGCATCTGCATTCATCTGCATACCGAATGGTCTTCCGGGACTGGGAGAGGGGGGGTGAGGTGCACTTTCATTTGTACAGGCTGGGCCCTGCCCTCACAAAAAGGGCTTGTTTACCCCCTACTGATGTCTGGAACCAGGGCTTAGATTGAATGGGGGTTTTGAGCACTTCTAAGATTTCTTTTGAAGTAACCTCCACATCAAACACATTCTGAGTATAAGTACAGGGGCTCTGAACCCATGTTTTTTTAGACACTGCGTGGGACTTGTAATCAGATACTGCTGGCTCTACAAACTGCTCCAGAGGATTGCTGTGCTGACAGGAAAACCTACATCTGTGCTTTTCTTTCTAAAATTCTTCGCGAGAATTTCATCACAATGCGGGTTGAACCATGGGAAAAAGAAGAAAGCGTAAGAAAGAGGAAAAGAGAAGATGTCAAACGGGAGGCAATGCAGAGCGAATTCTATGACCATTTGAAAGAAATGAAAGGACCCAAGGAAAGAATGTAATGATTTCGAAATCATCAGAGGTGGGGTTGTGAAATCTGTTTTCTATTTGTGGTGCTCAAAACATGAGAAATCGAACTTTCAAGAAATTTAGGCTAACTTTTTCTGTTATCCGTTTTCTGTGATTCTAGCCACTGTTTATTCTATAATACAGACTCAAAGATTTTCTCTGGGTTGAATAATTTCCCATGAATACCTGAGCAGAGTGTACCTTATCAAGGACAGAGCAACTGTCCCAGTCTGAATAACATACTCTGCAACACTTCATGTACTGAGAGCAGATGCTGGGAACACTAGAACTCCATGTAGTAGTATAATGAGAAAATCTTTGAATGTATTTCTTCACCAACTGCTTTATTTCTATTGGCTTTGAATGTGTGATATATATATATATCCCAATGATATTGATTTGGAAGGAACAACGAATATAAACAACACCATCATCAACTTAACAGATATCAGCCTCAATGCAGCAGAACAACAAATCCTATCATTGGGATTGTCATATTGCCCCAAAACAGATTTCAACTACACCAACACTCGTGCAGACATCTACAAATTTGTCAGAAAATTAAAACTACAAAAATTTCACAAACTGAAGACTAGATCAGAGGGGTCTCCAAATGTAATAGAAGTGCAGAATCAGGAGAGCATTGAGACTGAAGAATGCAACCTAACAGTCTCTGACCTAAGCGCACTTAAAGATCTATACAACTTGGGCAATGAAGGCAATATGAGTAATATCGTGAGCACAGATCAAGGGGAAGTTATGGAACTTGCAACGCAGGACCTACTATCTCCACGATTTGAAAAATGTGCCAAACCGACAACTAACTTTAAGGAAAAGTCCACGTTTATACCCATTATGCCCCGTAACTCCCTAGATCTTTTCAATGAGCATGTAGTGGCGGAAATCAAGCAGTTACATGTGGAAACTAATAAAACCCCAACACAGAATCAAGAACCAAGAACGCAAATATCTACAACTGATGGAAAAAATCAACAATAACAAACAGGTTGTAGTGAGAAATGCGGACAAAGGGGGAAATGTGGTGCTATGGTCCCTCAAAGACTACAAGGAGGAACCAGCAAACCAACTCAGTGATGTGGACTGTTACCGGAAAAGCTCAATGCAGAAGTTTAAACAAGCTCAAGACAGCTTTTTCGGCAAATTACTGGCATGGAAAAGTATGGGTCTGCTGAACCTCCAGGAGTATAAATACCTTAAAAAAGAAAATCCTACTATCCCCCTTCTATATTTTGTCCCTAAGGTGCACAAATCAATCGATAAGCCCCCAGGCAAACCTATAATCTCGGCCTGTGATGGCCCACTGGAAAATATGTCCATCTATATTGACTCGTTTTTACAAGAGCATGTGAAAAAACTTGATTCATATGTACAAGATACCAGTGACTTCATCAGGAAAATTGAAAAAATCAAATGGCAGGAGGCTATTGTCTTATAGCCCTGGATGTAGCAGCATTGTACACCTGCATAAGAAACAATGATGGAGTAAAAGCAGTGGAGTATTTTCTGGCCAACAGACCTATGAGATATGCTAAACACAACCAAATGCTAATTGACTTAATGACATTTTGTTTGGAGAATAACCTGTTTTTGTACAAAAACCAAATATACCAGCAAATTCAGGGATTAGCAAAGGGGGCCAGCTTCTCCCCTAGTTATGGCTGTCTCTTTATGGGATGGTGGGAGGAGCTGGTCCTTATGAAACAATACGCTCGCATTTTCTCCGACAAGGTAATAGCCTGGTTAAGATTTATAGACGATCTTTTTATTGTCTGGGATGGCTCGAAACAAAGTGCACAAGAATTTATTGCAGATATAAACAACAACAACCTGAATCTTAAGTTCACATATTCCATCAGTTTTTAATATATAACATTCTTAGATACGAGGGTATACATTTCCAACAACAATCTGGCAACCTCACTGTATAGAAAACCTACAGCAGGCAATGCTATTTTGCATGCAACAAGCGCCCACCCGCCACACCTTATACATAGCATCCCCTACGGGGAGATGCTAAGAATAAGGAGAATATGCAGTGAGGACCTAGACACTCAAGTCAAACAACGAGAATGTAAACATAGGTTCCTCCAGAGAGGGTACAATACACACACTATTGAAGCTGCAATATCTAATTCTAGATGTAGGGCCAGAGATGACTTGCTTCAATACACATTAAAACCCCAGTTTACAACAGGCATAACACCTGATGCGCCAACTCAGCTGATTTTAGGATATTCTAGACAGGAAGGACAGATAAGGGCTATTATACGACGTAATTGGCATACCGTACTAGGAGACCCAATTATAGGTGGCTTAATGCCTAAAAAACCTGCAATCACCTTTAGAAAAACAGCAACTATGGGTAATGCTCTGGTGAAGAATAACCCGGAGGATGTTGAATCCAGTACATGGCTAACGTCCAGAACGGGCTTCTTTAAATGTTCCTCCTGCAAGGCATGCCAATACGGTATAAACACCATGACGTATCAAACACCTTTTAGCCAAAAATGTACCCCATCATAAAATATCTGTCCTGCAAAACTGAGTTTGCTGTGTATGTATTAGTATGTAGCTGTAATCTTCTTTACATAGGCAGTACTAAACTGGCAGCACACAAAAGAATCCTTCAACATACACGAGCAATTGTCAACTATGATCCAAGCTATCCCGTGGCAAGGCACTTTAAGGACAAACCTGAAAGTAGTCTAAAACATTTTAAATATTATGTTTTGGACTCAGTGCCGGTTGCCAAAAGAGGTGGAAACAGGGAGGCAAAACTCAGGCGCTTGGAAACTAGATATATCATAGAACTTGATACAAAGCACCCAGGGGGTTTAAACACCAGTGAAGACATGTATACTTACCTGTGATTCTGTATTTTGGCCATGAACTTTGAGGTTATTTTTCGTGTAACAGTCTCTGTCAGATTTTAGGAATTAGGTACATTTCCGTAATCTAAACATAGATTGAAATTAGATTCCTCATATACCGGATTAGCTGCAACGGAATCCATTGTAATTTTAACCACCTTACAAGGATTACCATGTAATATAGAAATCTTGTTTTAGTAACTATTACACTCTTTTAGCCAACACTGTTTTAGAACCTTTTAGGAGTTTTTAAGCTAACTTATTGGGGTTTTAGGTTGAAATGACTTTATGTGAATTTTATGAATTTTATAAACTCGTTTGTGGGAATCAACCGTCCAGTACCTCTAGCATTAGCTCATCAACTCCTAGTCTAACTCAATTTATTTAAATTCTAGGTGTCTATTCCGTCTCCATTTTTTGTCCATAGGTCCTGTAGAGATGAAAACGACAATAGTCTTTCCTCTGTGGCTGCTAGCTATTGTTTGCACATAGGTTGTTTTTGCACTAATATTGCACTAATTTGCACAAATAGGGAACTAGGCAGGACTTGCACTTTAGTATTAAAAATTTTTTGGGGGGGTTTACATCATGCACTAAGTCACTTTTTGAATATCAAATAGCAGTATATCTAGGCACAATTTTAAACTAGGACACGAATATTCGGAAAATGAGGAAATATATTTTTTAGTATTTATACTTTTATTTTCCTTCCATTGAGAATATTGGTGTTAGACACAATGTGTTTTATTATAATATGTTTTTACACTGGATGAATTTTATACATATTGTATACTATTAATGCATTTATGCTATGACTTACTTTCCAGTGTAGTATGTTTACTATGTCTACAGCTGCTATCACATGACACTTGCACTTTAAAAGAAGTAATCCCGCCCTAGTCGCTGACATGTGATCAAGGCCGTCTTACCGGCTGAAACGTGTCATGGCGACATGGTGATTGCTGATTAAATCACTGCAACGATTTCTTGGGTCTACTCTTGCCTTATTTCGTGTGGATGAAGTGGTGGGCAAGCCGGCAACCATATATATATATATATATATATATATATATATATATATTCACTGAAAAAACCATAGGTTTCAGGGGCGTTATAGTTAGTTGGACATTTCACTCGTACAAAACCATAGAAATTCCCCTGTTATAGTTAGTTCAGCTAACTATAACTCGAGCGTCCGCAATGCACTGCTGATGATGTCACATATTACATCACTCATGACATGGTCAGTGACATCACTCATGACATCACTGATGACATCTCAAATGACATCACTGATGACATCACTGATGACATCATCCTTGTGATAGAGTGGCAGACCTCCTCTCACCCTAATATAACCTTTGATACACACACTCAAAAATACAAACTAACATTTTCAAAACAATGGACATACCAATACCAGTTACAACACACCTATTCAGTAATTCCAAGATCTACACACACATCCACTCATTCACCAACAGTCCCTATACAGTCACTCATACATGTACTCACTCATCATATGTACTCATACACCTATACATCCTGTTACACACCGCCACTCATCCATAGAGTTACTCACACACATAGTCACACATGCAAACAAAGTATCAAACATCCATTTACTTGCATATACAGTTATACACACACTACCACACTTACTTCTACAGAAACTTACACATACTTACTCTCTTAAACAATCACTTATAGAAACACCTACTTATTTGTACAGGAACTCTTCCAATCTCTCACTCTCACATATACTCACTTATATACACCAATACTCACATATACTAGTTTAAAACATATGTAGTTACTCATAAAGACACTATTGAGACAGTCATTCACTCACTAACACACCCAAACACATACTCATCCACCTATACAGTTCTGCACACATGCTGTCTTCAACACATACAAACAGTGAGTCACTCATTCATGCATCTATGCACTAAGTAATACCCCCACTGAACCATAAGACCCTCAGACACTCATACTGATACTCAAAAACCAACTAATAACCCATATAGACACTCATGTAGCTACTCACCAACCCATGCAGCCACTTATACACAAAGTGAGAGACTGATACAGATATTTTCATATTTAAACATTACTCACTAACCCATGTATTCACTAAGATATACTTAGTCAGTTATACAATCAATTTTACAAAAAAAATCATCCATTTAGACACTTATATACCCATTTATTCTTCCATCGACCTTGAGATATACATATATAAAACATATTTAATTTTCAGAAAAACACACATTCACTGGATGATGTCATCAGTGATGTCATCAGTGATGTCATTTGAGATGTCATCAGTGATGTCATGAGTGATGTCACTGACCATGTCATGAGTGATGTAATATGTGACGCCATCAGCAGTGCATTGCAGGCGCGTGAGTTATAGTTAGCTGAACTAACTATAACGGGGGAATTTCTATGGTTTTGTACGAGTAAAATGTCCAACTAACGATAACGCCCCTGAAACCTATGGTTTTTTCAGTGAATTTCTAAGGTTTTTTAAATGCTAATTTCTAACTATAACGTGCCTGAAACCTATGGTTTTTTCAGTGAATTTCTAAGGTTTTTTAAATGCTAATTTCTAACTATAACGTGCCTGAAACCTATGGTTTTTTCAGTGAATATATATATATTTATTATACTATGTATACATGTGAAAATGTCTCGGTCCCCTGTTTGCCTCGGTGGCATGGAAAAAATGGGTGGAACTGACGTCAGCAGGCCGACGAGGTCCTCTTATGGCTCTGATGACGTCATACGGTGTCGCGAGCGGAGCCGTGCTCGTTGACGTGGGAGAGCTAGGAAAGAATTTCCGTGGAATGCTGGTGCAGGGGATATTCACCTAAGTGTTCAGGCTAGTCCTTTGGGAGCAACTGTTTATGTTGCCACTCCAGAAACCGAAACCAGTGATCCGAGGGCAGAGGCCCTGCAGATGGCACACGAGGTGGGGTGCCCAGTTGTGTGCACCGGCGGGGCAGCGAAGTGACAAGCACCACAACCCACAAAAAAGGTAACGAGGGCACTGAATAACACAGGATCTTCTCTTTGTATCTGGCAGGAACAACGAAGTTAAAATGCCCTAGTACCAAAATGTAGAATTAGTGCTACAACGGTCTTCAAGAGGACCTGCGATGCCGCTTCTGCCTCCCGTATCCTGGAGGCGGCACATGGGTCACGCGGTACGGTCATACTGCGGTGGGACGCACACTCGTTGACCTCTCATGGCACTGCTCCACACTTCAGGGAGGACGCTTTCCATTAGCTATGTTTTCTGATGACATGTCACGCCGGCCCCGTCCAACAACAGAACTCCTTTAGATCCAAACAGACTCTTCCACTCTCTCACCGGAAGTGAAACCAGGCCACGCGGACACTTTCAAAATACAACAGCCGGGAATGCACTTTTTGGTAAAAAAAACACATTCCTTCCTCCTAATTAATCAAATAAACGTCTCACTGAAGAACAGGGGCCAGCTTCGATCGGTAAACAGCCGTTACAACTACTTTTTTACTTTGCGATACCATTACAACGCATGCATTACCACGCATGCGTTGTACATAACGAAGTCATTACTACGCATTTTTAGATCGCATGTTCATTTACCACGCATGCCTGTACAACGAATTTTGTTGTAAAGGTATGTATGGTAAATGACCATGCGTTCTAAAAACATGTAGATCGATCCATGTCGTTGTAAGGAAACAGAGGCTGTTCCGTTTCCTCACAACGACGTGCACCCCCTCAGAGATGACGTGAAGCAGGAACCACGAGGAGAGAGGAACCATGAGGATTGAGAGGTAAGGGGGATTGGGCATGGGGTGGGGTTTCTTTTCTAGGGTTTAGGGTAGTGCAGTGGTGTTTGGGTGGTGTAGGGGGTCGTGCTGGGGGTAGTGTTTTAGGGTTTAGGGTAGTGCAGTGGTGTTTGGGTAGTGTAGGGGGTCGTGCTGGGGGTAGTGTTTTAGGGTTTAGGGTAGTGCAGTAGTGTAGGGGTCGTGCTGGGGTAGTGTTTTAGGGTTTAGGGTAGTGCAGTGGTGTTTGAGTAGTGTAGGGGGTCATGTTGGTGGTAGTGTTTTAGGGTTTAGGGTTGTGCAGTGGTGTTTGTGTAGTGTAGGGGGTCATGCTGGGGGTAGTGTTTTATGGTTTAGGGTAGTGCAGTGGTGTTTGGGTAGTGTAGGGGGTCGTGCTGGGGGTAGTGTTTTAGGGTTTAGGGTAGTGCAGTGGTGTTTGGGTAGTGTAGGGGTCGTGCTGGGGGTAGTGTTTTAGGGTTTAGGGTAGTGCAGTAGTGTAGGGGGTCGTGCTGGGGGTAGTGTTTTAGGGTTTAGGGTAGTGCAGTGGTGTAAGGGTAGTGTAGGGGTCGTGCTGGGGTAGTGTTTTAGGGTTTAGGGTAGTGCAGTGGTGTTTGAGTAGTGTAGGGGGTCATGTTGGTGGTAGTGTTTTAGGGTTTAGGGTAGTGCAGTGGTGTTTGTGTAGTGTAGGGGGTCATGCTGGGGGTAGTGTTTTATGGTTTAGGGTAGTGCAGTGGTGTTTAGATAGTGTAGGGGGTCATGCTGGGGGTAGATTTAGGGTTTAGGGTAGTGCAGTGGTGTTTGGGTCGTGTAGGGAGTCGTGCTGGGGGTAGTGTTTTAGGGTTTAGGGTAGTGCAGTGGTGTTTGTGTAGTGTAGGGGTTGTGCTGGGGTAGTGTTTTAGGGTTTATGTTAGTGCAGTGGTGTTTGGGTAGTGTAGGGGTAGTGCTGGGGTAGTGTTTTAGGGTTTAGGGCAGTGCAGTGGTGTTTGTGTAGTGAAGGGGTCATGCTGTGGGTAGTGTTTTAGGGTTTAGGGTAGTGCAGTCGTGTTTGTGTAGTGTAGGGTGTCGTGTTTTAGGGTATAGGGTAGTGCAGTGGTGTTTGGGTAGTGTAGGGGGTCATGCTGGGGTTAGTGTTTTAGGGTTTAGGGTAGTGCAGTGGTGTTTGGGTAGTGTAGGGGGTCGTGCTGGGGGTAGTGTTTTAGGGTTTAGGGTAGTGCAGTGGTGTTTGTGTAGTGTGGGAGGTCATGCTGGGGGTATATTTAGGGTTTAGTGTAGTGCAGTGGTGTTTGGGTAGTGTAGGGAGTCGTGCTGGGGGTAGTGTTTTAGGGTTTAGGGTAGTGCAGTGGTGTTTGGGTAGTGTAGGGAGTCGTGCTGGTGGTACTGTTTTAGGGTTTAGGGTAGTGCAGTTATGTTTGGGTAGTGTAGGGTGTCGTGCTGGGGGTATTGTTTTAGGGTTTAGGGTAGTGCAGTGGTGTTTGGGTAGTGGAGGGGGTAGTGTTTTAGGGTTTAGGGTAGTGCGCCCAACCAGCCACAATATCCGTGGACAAAGGGGATCCTGACTCTTTGGAACGCTCCGTCAATTGAATAATTTGGGTCAAGGGCCCTACCACGTCCAAGACCTATCAATTCCTTTCTTGGGATCCCTCATATACTTGGAGAAAAAGGTACATAGTTTCTTATCAATTTCAGGCGTGTGTGCCACCTTCCCCTTCAGTGAGGGCCTGGGGCATTCTCCCTCATCCTATTCCTGACCTCCCTTTCAAGGGGTTGATGGATTTTCCCCACCACATACTCTGCCACTTTGGCGTCAGGTGTCCACTCTGCCGACCTAGGATGGTAAATTTGGGTAGGCTCGAACATGTCCGAGTGGACCCCGTCCCCAACTGGGGACTGAAAGGAGTGGGACTCGGGACGCCCCGAGTCCTTATCCTCATCGGAGGAGAAATCGTCCTCCGATACACCCTCTCCCTCTAAGGGAAACACGCCGTCGGGGTCAACAATAGTGGTGACAGTGTCGCAATTTTCTCCGGGCCCCTCCTCCTCCCGGCAGGGTGCATGTTTTAGCGTTTGCGCACTCTTGAGGAAGGTCTCCGTAAGTTTATCAAATCCTTCCAAGTGCCCCGCGTTATGCTTAACGGCCCTTTTATTCCCCATCTGGGAGCTACTTGGACCCGCCACCACCAGATCTGGGTCACTGAACACCCCAGGGATGCTTTTCGCCAGCTTATCAACCTGATCCCTAAGAGGAGCCAGCACCCTAGAAATAGCCAGAGAGAGGGCTTGGTCCACTGCTGGAGGGAGAAGTTGGGGGCCATTCCTCCTCCACTTCCTGGTAGGAGGAGTAAAAATGGTCTTCTGGAGAAGACATGATAGCAGAGGGTGTGAGCACAGAACAAATGCCCTTAAAATCCTTAAGACAGCCCCTCGCCGGTGCTCCAACAGCTGGGCTTTCCCCGAAGCTGTTATAAGAATAGACAGAGGCGCAATACCAATTACCACCACCAGGTGGCGCTGGTCACTAACGTGGCCGTGTGGGGAAATCACCGCGTAGCGGTGTCAAAATTAGGCGAGGGTTGGTCGGGAATCAAGCGGACACTAAAGGAGTGACCGGATTCCCAAACGTGCGTAAAGACCAGCGGGAGCGCTCGACGGAGCTGCCTCGCTCGGACCAGACGCGCCTGACAGGATCTCACCGCGCGCAGAGCACACAGCGGGAGAAACTGCGAGGGGGAGAACGCGCTCGGGCAAGAGCCTGCTGCGCAGGGAATATGAAACAATACCAAGGCAATAATGCTAATAACGTGCACAAGAAACCGCTATACAAACAGCAACAATGTCAGATTAAGCCAAGAATGTAAGGAATGCACTTAACTGACGAGCAGTGAAGAAAGAGGAAGCGGAAGGGACGTCACGATATTATATACGATGGACTGTGATATGATTGGACTATAGTTGCCTTGGAGACTACCCCCTAATGGTTCATGGGTTGTGTAGTCTTTTGTTTAATGATTGTTGTGTTATGTTTTCTTTGAACTGCTATGCAAATAAAGTGAGGAAAGATATGCATAATCCTCGCCTCCGTCCTGCCATAGAATTCATTAAACTTTATTTGATCTGATTTAGAAACATAGATCATAAAAGTGTACATAAAAACAGTAAATCCTCTTTCCTAATACAATACAGTGAGAATTAATTAAAACCAGTAGGTAAAAACGGGTGTTACAAAGCCCGGTTCAGAGCAACTTCAGGTTAACAGAATCGTAAAGTTCAATGTTTCGCAAGATCAATCTCATGTACTTCGTGCAAAATACGCAATAAGGGGTCCAAGTAAGATGTAACACTCCAATACCTGACCAGTTTGCACTATATAAAACTGCAGAAAAACTAAAAATAAAAAGTGTTTTCCACACTTCTGTCAATGGGCTATATGTGGGCTACATCTGGGTGATATTTGTGCTACATTTGGGCTCTTTTTCTCTGGTGGCCATCTTGGGAGACTTATTTGTTATGAAGTTTCCTAATTTCGTCATTTACTGCAGTCTCCTCAGTAGGAAATGCTTTCAGTTTTTTACTTTGATTCCATCAAGAAGGCATTCAGATGTGTCACACATTTGCCATAAATTCAGAATGTTAGCACTCTAGTTGTTCATTAGATAACTGTAGTAAAGCTACTGCTCACCAGGGAGTTAACTGGAAGTCTACTGCTGGTATTGAAAGTGATTGTTTCAGTCTGCATGTCAGAATTTTCTAATGAAATAGAAGAGGATTTGAGATCTCACTTAAAACATGCCCTAAATTTTCTTTCTGCAGCACTAACCATAATTTCTATGGCAAAATGAACCCCTCATTTTGTTCCTTTTTAAATTAAATGTTTTAAGTGTTACCAGTTTATTCCAATCAAGATGGCTTCAGGTGTGCCATACTTTTGTCATAAGTAAGACTGTTAGTGCTCTAGTTGTTCTTTAGAACACTCTGGGAAGCTGCAGTAGAACACAAAGGCATCAACTGACAGGCTGCTCCTGTTGAAATATAACAGGAAGATACTTGAGATCTCACTTAAAACATGTCCTAATTTTTCTTTCTACAGCACTAACCATAATTTCTATGACAAAATGAACCCCATCATTTTGTTCCTTTTTAAATTAAATGTTTTAAGTGTTACCAGTTTATTCCAATCAAGATGGCTTCAGGTGTGCCATACTTTTGTCATAAGTAAGGCTGTTAGCACTCTAGTTGTTCTTTAGAACACTCTGGGAAGCTGCAGTAGAACACAAAGGAATCAACTGACAGTCTCTGCCCTTGTTGGATGTACATGTTTTACTGAGAATGTCAGACTTCATTCTCACATGACTGAGAAATATAATGTGAATTTACAGAAAATATGCTCTCATTTTAGCTTCTGGAGCACCTTCCAAAACTGTATGTGACAAGCATGTGAAAATAGTTTCCTCTCAAACATGATTCATGATATCCCAGCAGAAGGTTTTTCACAGGGTAAAATCACCTTAGAACACACCACAATTCCTGAAATTAGTATGGTACCATCAACAAATGAATTCTAATGTAACTAAAGTCTGTTATCACCCTTTATAGTTCTCCTTTTGGTAACCCTCAAAATCTTCTATTCACTACAATGCATTTCAATGGGGTACTATCATTTATATTGGTCCTAAGATGGCTGCCAGCAATTCCAGGATGAAGTACTGACAGCCAATCAGATCTCACGATGACATGTGTGGTTAGGCTCCGCCCAGATATATATGTGTTTTCTTTTTCAAATTTCTCAGGAACTACTGAACGGATTTACACCATTTAACCAAAAGGCACGACTCTGAACCAAGGGCTACCTTTTTGCCAAATTTGGTGTAATTCCGTTCAGCAGTTCGGGCTGTAGCTGCGATGAAAGGTTCCTATGGAAAATTGCATGGGGAAAACACGTTTTGGCACCCCCCTTTTTTCTCGGCCCCCGCTTGCCGAATCACCCCGAAACTTTCAGGATAGGAGCGGACCGGAGCGGGCCATAAGTTTTGAAAATTTCGCGAATATTCGTCAACCGGCGCCAACATTATTTCAAATAGAATGTTGTGGATTTCCTATGGAAAATAGGTCCTAACTATAACTATCTACTGGCGTATCGCCAGTAGATAATATATATCTATTATATATATTATCTATATTCTATTCTATTCTCTCTAGTTGTTCTTTAGAACACTCTGGGAAGCTGCAGTAGAACACAAAGGCATCAACTGACAGGCTGCTCCTGTTGAAATATAACAGGAAGATATTTGAGATCTCACTTAAAACATGTCCTAATTTTTCTTTCTACAGCACTAACCATAATTTCTATGACAAAATGAACCCCTCATTTTGTTCCTTTTTAAATTAAATGTTTTAAGAGTTACCAGTTTATTCCAATCAAGATGGCTTCAGGTGTGCCATAATTTTGTCATAAGTAAGACTGTTAGCGCTCTAGTTGATCTTTAGAACACTCTGGGAAGCTGCAGTAGAACACAAAGGCATCAACTGACAGGCTGCTCCTGTTGAAATATAACAGGAAGATATTTGAGATCACACTTGAAACATGTCCTAATATTTCTTTCTACAGCACTAACCATAATTTCTATGACAAAATGAACCCCATCATTTTGTTCCTTTTTAAATTAAATGTTTTAAGTGTTACCAGTTTATTCCAATCAAGATGGCTTCAGGTGTGCCATACTTTTGTCATAAATTAGGAAACTTCATAACAAATAAGTCTCCCAAGATGGCCACCAGAGAAAAAAGAGCCCAAATGTAGCACACATATCACCCAGATGTAGCCCACATATAGCCCAATGACAGAGGTGTGCAAAACACTTTTTATTTTTAGTTTTTCTGCAGTTTTATATAGTGCAAACTGGTCAGGTATTGGAGCGTCACATCTTACTTGGACCCCTTATTGCGTATTTTGCACGAAGTACATGAGATTGATCTTGCGAAACATTGAACTTTACGATTCTGTTAACCTGAAGTTGCTCTGAACCGGGCTTTGTAACACCCGTTTTTACCTACTGGTTTTAATTAATTCTCACTGTATTGTATTAGGAAAGAGGATTTACTGTTTTTATGTACACTTTTATGATCTATGTTTTTAAATCAGATCAAATAAAGTTTAATGAATTCTATGGCAGGACGGAGGCGAGGATTATGCATATCTTTCCTCACTTTATTTGCATAGCAGTTCAAAGAAAACGTAACACAACAATCATTAAACAAAAGACTACACAACCCATGAACCATTAGGGGGTAGTCTCCAAGGCAACTATAGTCCAATCATATCACAGTCCATCGTATATAATATCGTGACGTCCCTTCCGCTTCCTCTTTCTTCACTGCTCGTCAGTTAAGTGCATTCCTTACATTCTTGGCTTAATCTGACGTTGTTGCTGTTTGTATAGCGGTTTCTTGTGCACGTTATTAGCATTATTGCCTTGGTATTGTTTCATATTCCCTGCGCAGCAGGCTCTTGCCTGAGAGCGTTCTCCCCCTCGCAGTTTCTCCCGCTGTGTGCTCTGCGCGTGGTGAGATCCTGTCAGGCGCGTCTGGTCCGAGCGAGGCAGCTCCGTCGAGCGCTCCTGCTGGTCTTTACGCGCGTTTGGGAATCCGGTCACTCCTTTAGTGTCCGCTTGATTCCCGACCAACCCTCGCCTAATTTTGATACCGCTACGCAGTGATTTCCCCACATGGCCACGTTAGTGACCAGCGCCACCTGGTGGTGGTAATTGGTATTGCGCCTCAGTCTATTCTTATAACAGCTTCGGGGAAAGCCCAGCTGTTGGAGCACCGGCGAGGCGGCTGTCTTAAGGATTTTAAGGGCATTTGTTCTGTGCTCACACCCTCTGCTATCATGTCTTCTTCAGAAGTCAATTTTTACTCCTCCTACCAGGAAGTGGAGGAGGAATGGCCCCCCAACTTCTCCCTCCAGCAGTGGACCAAGCCCTCTCTCTGGCTATTTCTAGGGTGCTGGCTCCTCTTAGGGATCAGGTTGATAAGCTGGCGAAAAGCATCCCTGGGGTGTTCAGTGACCCAGATCTGGTGGTGGCGGGTCCAAGTAGCTCCCAGATGGGGAATAAAAGGGCCGTTAAGCATAACGCGGGGCACTTGGAAGGATTTGATAAACTTACGGAGACCTTCCTCAAGAGTGCGCGAACGCTAAAACATGCACCCTGCCGGGAGGAGGAGGGGCCCGGAGAAAATTGCGACACTGTCACCACTATTGTTGACCCCGACGGCGGGTTTCCCTTAGAGGGAGAGGGTGTATCGGAGGACGATTTCTCCTCCGATGAGGATAAGGGCGTCCCGAGTCCCACTCCTTTCAGTCCCCAGTTGGGGACGGGGTCCACTCGGACATGTTCGAGCCTACCCAAATTTACCATCCTAGGTCGGCAGAGTGGACACCTGACGCCAAAGTGGCAGAGTATGTGGTGGGGAAAATCCATCAACCCCTTGAAAGGGAGGTCAGGAATAGGATGAGGGGAGAATGCCCCAGGCCCTCACTGAAGGGGAAGGTGGCACACACGCCTGAAATTGATGAGAAACTATGTACCTTTTTCTCCAAGTATATGAGGGATCCCAAGAAAGGAATTGATAGGTCTTGGACGTGGTAGGGCCCTTGACCCAAATTATTCAATTGACGGAGCGTTCCAAAGAGTCGGGATCCCCTTTGTCCACGGATATTGTGGCTGGTTGGGCGCACTACCCTAAACCCTAAAACACTACCCCCTCCACTAAAGAAACATCACTGCACTACCCTAAACCCTAAAACACTACCCCCAGCACGACACCCTACACTACCCAAACATAACTGCACTACCCTAAACCCTAAAACACTACCACCAGCACGACTCCCTACACTACCCAAACACCACTGCACTACCCTAAACCCTAAAACACTACCCCCAGCACGACTCCCTACACTACCCAAACACCACTGCACTACACTAAACCCTAAATATACCCCCAGCATGACCTCCCACACTACACAAACACCACTGCACTACCCTAAACCCTAAAACACTACCCCCAGCACGACCCCCTGCACTACCCAAACACCACTGCACTACCCTAAACCCTAAAACACTAACCCCAGCATGACCCCCTACACTACCCAAACACCACTGCACTACCCTATACCCTAAAACACGACCCCCTACACTACACAAACACGACTGCACTACCCTAAACCCTAAAACACTACCCACAGCATGACCCCCTTCACTACACAAACACCACTGCACTACCCTAAACCCTAAAACACTACCCCCAGCACGACTCCCTACACTACCCAAACACCACTGCACTACCCTAAACCCTAAATCTACCCCAAGCACGACCCCCTACACTACCCAAACACCACTGCACTACCCTAAACCATAAAACACTACCCCCAGCATGACCCCCTACACTACACAAACACCACTGCACAACGCTAAACCCTAAAACACTACCACCAACATGACCCCCTACACTACTCAAACACCACTGCACTACCCTAAACCCTAAAACACTACCCCAGCACAACCCCCTACACTACTGCACTACCCTAAACCCTAAAACACTACCCCCAGCACGACCCCCTACACTACCCAAATACCACTGCACTACCCTAAACCCTAAAACACTACCCCCAGCACGACCCCCTACACCACCCAAACACCACTGCACTACCCTAAACCCTAGAAAAGAAACCCCCACCCCATGCCCAATCCCCCTTACCTCTCACTCCTCATGGTTCCTCTCTCCTCGTGGTTCCTGCTTCATGTCATCTCTGAGGGGCGGTGCACGTCGTTGTGAGGAAACGGAACAGCCTCTGTTTCCTTACAACGACATGGATCGTCTACATGTTTTTTAGAACGCATGGTCATTTACCATACATACCTTTACAACAAAATTCGTTGTACAGGCATGCTTGGTAAATGACCATGCGTTCTAAAAAAATGCGTAGTAATGACTTCGTTATGTACAACGCATGCGTGGTAATGCATGCGTTGTAATGGTATTGCAAAGTAAAAAAGTCATTGTAACGGCTGTTTACCGATCGAAGCTGGCCCCTGTTCTTCAGTGAGACGTTTATTTGATTAATTAGGAGGAAGGAATGTGGTTTTTTACCGAAAAGTGCATTCCCGGCTGTTGTCTTGTGAAAGTGTCCGCGTGGCCTGGTTTCACTTCCGGTGAGAGAGTGGAAGAGTCTGTTTGGATCTAAAGGAGTTCTGTTGTTGGACGGGGCCGGCGCGACATGTCATCAGAAAACATAGCTAATGGAAAGCGTCCTCCCTGAAGTGTGGAGCAGTGCCATGAGAGGTCAACGAGTGTGCGTCCCACCGCAGTATGACCGTACCGCGTGACCCATGTGCCGCCTCCAGGGTACGGGAGGCAGAAGCGGCATCGCAGGTCCTCTTGAAGACCGTTGTAGCACTAATTCTACATTTTGGTACTAGGGCATTTTAACTTCGTTGTTCCTGCCAGATACAAAGAGAAGATCCTGTGTTATTCAGTGCCCTCGTTACCTTTTTTGTGGGTTGTGGTGCTTGTCACTTCACTGCCCCGCCGGTGCACAGGACTGGGCACCCCACCTCGTGTGCCATCTGCAGGGCCTCTGCCCTCGGATCACTGGTTTCGGTTTCTGGAGTGGCAACATAAATAGTTGGTCCCAAAGGACTAGCCTGAACACTTAGGTGAATATCCCCTGCACCAGCATTCCATGGAAATTCTTTCCTAGCTCTCCCACGTCAACGAGCACGGCTCCGCTCGCGACACCGTATGACGTCATCGGAGCCATAAGTGGACCTCGTCGGCCTGCTGACGTCAGTTCCACCCATTTTTTCCATGCCACCGAGGCAAACAGGGGACCGAGACATTTTCACATGTATACATAGTATAATAAATATATATATATTCACTGAAAAAACCATAGGTTTCAGGCACGTTATAGTTAGAAATTAGCATTTAAAAAACCTTAGAAATTCACTGAAAAAACCATAGGTTTCAGGCACGTTATAGTTAGAAATTAGCATTTAAAAACCTTAGAAATTCACTGAAAAAACCATAGGTTTCAGGGGCGTTATAGTTAGTTGGACATTTCACTCGTACAAAACCATAGAAATTCCCCCGTTATAGTTAGTTCAGCTAACTATAACTCGCGCGCCCGCAATGCACTGCTGATGGCGTCACATATTACATCACTCATGACATGGTCAGTGACATCACTCATGACATCACTGATGACATCATCCAATGAATGTGTGTTTTTCTGAAAATTAAATATGTTTTATATATGTATATCTCAAGGTCGATGGAAGAATAAATGGGTATATAAGTGTCTAAATGGATGATTTTTTTTTGTAAAATTGATTGTATAACTGACTAAGTGTATCTTAGTGAATACATGGGTTAGTGAGTAATGTTTAAATATGAAAATATCTGTATCAGTCTCTCACTTTGTGTATAAGTGGCTGCATGGGTTGGTGAGTAGCTACATGAGTGTCTATATGGGTTATTAGTTGGTTTTTTGAGTATCAGTATGAGTGTCTGAGTGTCTGTATGGTTCGGTGGGGGTATTACTTAGTGCATAGATGCATGAATGAGTGACTCACTGTTTGTATGTGTTGAAGACAGCATGTGTGCAGGACTGTATAGGTGGATGAGTATGTGTATGGGTGTGTTAGTGAGTGAATGACTGTCTCAATAGTGTCTTTATGAGTAACTACATATGTTTTAAACTAGTATATGTGAGTATTGGTGTATATAAGTGAGTATATGTGAGAGTGAGAGATTGGAAGAGTTCCTGTACAAATAAGTAGGTGTTTCTATAAGTGATTGTTTAAGAGAGTAAGTATGTGTAAGTTTCTGTAGAAGTAAGTGTGGTAGTGTGTGTATAACTGTATATGCAAGTAAATGGATGTTTGATACTTTGTTTGCATGTGTGACTATGTGTGTGAGTAACTCTATGGATGAGTGGCGGTGTGTAACAGGATGTATAGGTGTATGAGTCATATGATGAGTGAGTACATGTATGAGTGACTGTATAGGGACTGTTGGTGAATGAGTGGATGTGTGTGTAGATCTTGGAATTACTGAATAGGTGTGTTGTAACTGGTATTGGTATGTCTATTGTTTTGAAAATGTTAGTTTGTATTTTTGAGTGTGTGTATCAAAGGTTATATTAGGGTGAGAGGAGGTCTGCCACTCTATCACAAGGATGATGTCATCAGTGATGTCATCAGTGATGTCATTTGAGATGTCATCAGTGATGTCATGAGTGATGTCACTGACCATGTCATGAGTGATGTAATATGTGACGTCATCAGCAGTGCATTGCGGGCGCACGAGTTATAGTTAGCTGAACTAACTATAACGGGGGAATTTCTATGGTTTTGTACGAGTGAAATGTCCAATTAACTATAACGCCCCTGAAACCTATGGTTTTTTCTGTGAATATATATATATATATATATATATATATATATATATATATATATATATACTAATGTAGTAAATGTATGAGACTTTTGTCTAAGGTCCCATAAAAGGAGAGTTTTCTCTACGTGTCACTCACCCTTTCCCCTTTCTTAAAAGGCGAATATATGCTGGATTTCTAGCAGAACTTTACTGAATTATTTGCATTCCTTTTCTTTTGTTCACTCTTTCTACCAATTGATTTATGACTAACTTATGCTTTTCTGTTATTGATATTCTTTAGCAAACCCTTTAAATGTATTTATTGCTTCTTGTTCCTAAATCAGAAATGTTTTTACCCTAATGTTAAACGTGTACGGTTTACTTAAAGAGACGGATCCAGCGGGGAGCAGCAAAGTACTGTAGGTACTACACAGCTCGCAGTCCAAGCCGTTGGCGCACACAAGGAGGTATAGGTTGCACAAACCGATCATGTAAGATTACATCTAGTGTAAAGAGTGAACATTCGTGCATAGAAATGTTTTATGACTTTAAAAAAACGTACATAATCCACTGTCACAATATAGCATCACAAAGACAATATATCATAATTGCCACCAGGTGGCAACGTGAACTAACATTTCATTACGGTCAAACCAAATAGAATTCTCTTAGAAGTTAAAACATTGATAATATTATGTGAACATTTTCGGCCAGCTCTAGCTTTTTATCTAATATCACGCCGCATGCTAGAATTTGCACTTTCGATTTTTAATTCGTCTTTTTATGTTTCTCCTTAGGGGAGGAACGAAAAAAACAATCAGAACAATAAGATTCAGATGCATTCATGGCAAGCCGGTACATAGTAAGCATGTAAGAACATGTAATTTAATCATTTTCTTTTATTATTGGGAGTATTCATTCTTTGACGTTCTCGGATCCACCATGCCCTTTCGCCTGATGGACGACTAACCTCTCGTGGTTTAGGGGAGAGGGGGGGGGGAGTTTATACCTCGGTAGATCGACATCGATCAGGCTAAGAGAACAGCAAGTTATGCAGTCAGTGGGATCTCACTCCATACGTTTGATAATTTACGTCCCTCCAGTATGTCTGGAGAACCCTACTGCTCCCTATAGTGTGGAGAAAAGTACCCTTTCAATCTTATACTTTAAACAGATGCCTAGCTCAGGCAGGCCCATTTAATAACATTTGCTTTTGTTGTATTAGACCCTATGGAATATTTTCAGATGAATGATGGGTAGCCTTGCTTTTATTGTATTTATTGCTGCTTGTCTGGGATGCGTTAGTGCCTCCTCCTCGACCAGGTCTTTAAGGGGGACCAGATCACTTCGCCGCAAATTTCAGAGTCTATGTTTATGTTTATGGATTTATAAAGCGCATAGCTGCCCAAGGGCTTCCCAGCGCTGCGGAGAGGCGATGATGTGCAAGGGGATTAATATATCATCAAGGGAACAACCACGTTTTTAGTTTTTTTCTGAAACTTAGTTCATATCTCTGAGCAGTTTCATTTCTCTGGGCAAGAAGTTCCACAGCAATGGGACCAGCTGCGAAAAAGATCTTCCTCCCCATCTGGATCTTTTTATCCTTGTCGTCTTCATGAGCAGGTCTGAAGATGATCTAAGAGACCTTTTAGGCACGTATAGGGTGATGAGTGTTCTAAGTAGGGCTGGGCCCTTGTTGTTCATGGCTTTGTGAGCCAGACATAAAGATTTGAATTTGATCCTTGCTTGGATAGGCAGCCAATGAAGCTGTTTCAGTGAAGCCTTCGCTGATTCTTATCTGGGTATTCCTCGGAGTATCCTAGCTGCCGCATTTTGGACCACCTGTAGTCTGTTCACCACGTATTTAGGGGACCCCTGATAGAGGGAGTTACCGTAGTCCAGTCGAGAGACCACCAAGGCCTGTACAACGGTTCTCCGAGTCTGTTGAGGGATAAGGGCTAGGATCTTGCGAATAATGCGGAGTATCCCAAAGCAGGTGGCTGCCAGTTTCCTTGATTGTATTTCCATGGAGAGATTGTGATCCAACCACATCCCCAAATTTTTTATGGATCCTTTAGAAATGGGGGGACTGCTAAGTTCTTGTGGCCAACTGATAGTAGCCCGGGGCACAGAGTTATTTCCCAGGAACATCAATTCAGTTTTATCGCCATTCAGCTTTAAGCTACAGCTGGCCATCCATTTGGCTACTTTTTCCATGCAGGGGACCAATTGGCTGTAATTGGACTTAGGGCCCCCCGTCACTGATACAACCAGTTGCATATCGTCTGCATAGGATACGATTGATAAGCCAAATTCCTGAAATATATTGGCCAATGGTTGCATGTAAAGGTTAAATAATGTGGGACTAAGTGCGGATTCCTGTGGGACTCCTCATGAGACCTGTAGTACATCTGAAAGATGCGTGCATTCCATTATCTGGAAGGATCTGTCTTTTAGAAATGAGGATAGCCAATGTAGGGTGCTATCCCAGATACCTGCCTTCTTCAACCTGTAGATCAGGGTGTTGTGATCCACAGAGTCAAGATCGAGAATCAGGATTGCAGCGACACCCCCCTGATCGAGAATTCCTTTGAGTTCTTCAGTGACCACCAACAGGGCTGATTCCGTGTTATGCTGCGGCCTGAAACCCATTTGGGTCTGATGAAACAGATCATTCTCTTCCAGAAACTGGGAAAGGGTATGGTTAACGTGCTTTTCCACTTTTTTTCCTAGAATAGGTAAAAGTGATTTGGGACGGTAGTTCCCCAGTTCTGTAGGGTCCAAGTGGGGCTCCTTCAGTGAGGGTCGGACAATGGCATGCTTCCATTTTTTTGGAACTATCCCTTGAGTGAGAGATAGCGATAGAAGCTCTGATGTGGTGGACAGTGTGGTGTCCCCGCCCTGCAGTCGAATATGTGGGGGTACAGGGTCTTGGGGAGAGCCTGATTTGATATCCCACAAAATCATGCTGGTGGTTTCTTTGCTTAACACAGGAAACTAATCTAATACTGGTCCTGTGGCCTGTCCCAAGGGGTCGTAAGTTCCTGGAGGGACATCTGGCCTATCTAGGTGAGTGTTCCCTTGCATCGAGTTGTAGATGTTTTACACCTTATTAGGTCGAGCATTCGAGACCTCTTGTATATACTTTAGTATATACTTATATGTGTATGTACTTTGTGGGCTCTGGAGATCAGCCCTAGGACTTGTCTGCTTCCGCTTAGGGACTTTTTTTCTGTTCAACTCCCTCTATTTAACTGTCTTGATAGAAAACAACCCGTAGAGGTCAGTAAAATACCAGAATTACTTTCTGCTTGTTCAACTGCCTCTATTTAACTGTCTTTATAGAAAACGATCAGTAGAGATCAGTAAAATACCAGAATTGCTTTCTACTGAGGGACTTTCTTTTTTTAGGTTGAGCCCTGAGCCAGCGCGCAAGCGCTGCTCTGGGGTTGATCTGTGGTGGTAGAGAACGGGGGAGAAGCCATGCCCACTCCCCCGCCCACTTTTTCATTGGCTTGTGTCTTTGTCCTTTCTAAATGCTGCCTTCCGATTGGTTTATAGGCTGTTAGTCCTTTCTTATGACGGCCATGTCATCATTTGTATCCTTCCATGGCTACTGGCCCCTTTACTTCGTGTTGCATGAGCACTATTTTCTTCCCGTGCCCCCCTCCCGCTGTCGGTGCCTTCTCTCCCGCCCCCCCACTCCCGTTGTTCGTGCCTTCTCGCCCCCCGCCCGCCCGCACTCCCGTTTGCAATGCAATAGGTCTTGCGTAAATGCGAGTCCTATTGCATTGCAAATGCTTGTTTTTCTTTTCTTTTTTCACTGTTTCTAATGTGTGTGGTGTAACTAGGTGAAACCGCCAGCGTACAGGGGCCTCCCCGGCTTTGAAGAGCAGCCTTTTATTTGCATGACTCCCCCGCCCTCCCTGCAGCGAAGTAAGGGTGCCAGGAAGGAAGCACCACCTGTCCGGCCACAAGCTTTAGAGCGGCCCCTGGGTTACTGTTTCACACGAGCCCTCCCCGAGTTACAAGAGCCGAGGGCGGGGGCTGTGAGTCTATATCACCTAAAGTGACAAGCTAGCATCCCCAGACAGACAGACACAGGCTGGCCTCCATCTCACTTCCGGCGCACGTAGTGGTGAACAGACTTTCACTAACCAGGCGGAAGCTGCTGCCAACCTGAGAGGGTAGTAGCCCCAGGCCCGACGGCCTCTCCTCCCACAGATGACTTCTCACGTTAGGTTTGAATACTTGGTGTATTTAGTGCCCTAACATGGAGTGAGTAGGTGTGGCAGGGGTATTTTTCACGGAAGTAGTTTCTGTTTGTTTTCCTACTTTGTCCTCCAGTGTGGCCTCCTTGGGCAGTCCTGGTCCTCTGTGCAGTGTCTGGGGTGGGGGCTACAGGCGTTCAAGTAAGAAACCATAGGCTGCACCTGTAGGCCTCGGAGCGGATGAGTGAGTGATGTTGCTGCGTGCTTTCACTGAGCGAGGAAATGGCCAGCAGCAATTGTTTGCTCACTGGAGATGGCTACTTGTAAGGGCATGCATGCCAGTCTCTCCCGGAGGGCGTGCCAGCATCTAGAAGTGTGTGCCCGCGGCGGTTGTTGAGGCAGCTTGTGTTTGTTGACTGCCTTTCTTCTGTTTTCCAGTTCCTGAACCTGTACGAGAAGAGCCTCCGGAACGGCACTGGCTTGAGCAGCCGCAGCACGGCCAAGCTGTGGCTGCAGCACAGCCTGCAGTCCCACTGTCTGTCCGCACAGCTCAGGCCGCTGCTTGGAAACCGCTCCTACGCACGCATGTTTTACTCAGGTATAGACTCCTCTCGGCCTCCTTCGCTTCTTCAAAGCGTCCGCACAGCTCAGGCCGCTGCTTGGAAACCGCTCCTACGCACGCATGTTTTACTCAGGTATAGACTCCTCTCGGCCTCCTTCACTTCTTCAAAGCCTTCCCGCCCAGTGCCTGCCACAGGCGCTCCAGGGAAGGAGTAAGAACCCAAACCAGCCCTGGCACAAAGGTGCTGAGCAGCCGGCGCCACAGACAGACAGAGCCCCTGAGGCCCCGCAGGGCTTGGGCATGGCAGCCCCCAGGCTCTGAACTCATTACACCGCTGCATGGAATATATCCTTTAACTTGGAAAAGCAAAAATAAGGATGATGGGTGGAGGGCTTGAATTAAGCTCTGCCACCTTTAATTACTCGGGCCTCATTCCAGTCCAGCATTCACAGCAGATGTTGGTTGTTAACTGAAAGGTGGTAGTGGGGTGTTAGAAATGGGGGTCTCTAGTTGGCAAGGGCTTGCACCTTTGTCCAAGTAGGAACCCTTCTTCCTAGTCAGGGTAAGGGAGTTACACTCCTAAAATAACCCCTGCTCACCCCCTTGGTAGCTTGGCACGAGCAGTCAGGCTTATTCTAGAGGCAGTGTGTAAAGCATTTGCACCAAACCAACAGTAATACAATGTAAGCACTACAAACGGACACCACACCAGTTTAGAAAAATATCCAATATTTTTATATACTTTAAACAAGACCAAATACAATAAAAATCCACTGTACAGTACTTCAGAAATAGTTACTTCTCAAAATGTCTTTAAAAACAGTTCCTTGATTTCGATAGCTCCGTCCAGGGCTATCACGGCGTCGTGAACAAACAAATCCAAACAGTTCGGCTGACCGCGGCGTCGCGGGTCAGCTACGGTGTCAGGAAGACCCGCAAACAGTACCTTTCAGAAATGCAGGGCGTCGATGACCTCGCGGTGAGCTTCCGAAACACGGCGTCCGCAGGCGTCGGTTCCGGAGGTCGGTGCGGCGGCGTCGGGGCCCTCGAGGTCACACGCGTTGCAGATCGATCTCCTCTAATGAAGTCAGGAGCGCTGGCGTCGGCCGGCGTTGGGTGCTGCGGTGCGAAGTGCAGCGGTGCGACGTGTGGAGCGAGCAGGTTGCGGTGCGAGCAGTGGCTCGGTGGCGGCGTCGGATGGCGTATTCGGTGAGACCAGGGTCGCGGTGTGAGATGAAGGCGGTGCTTGTCACGGTGCTGGCAGGTCACGGTGCAGCAGCGGCGTCGTCGTAGCTGCAGCGCTGTCGTCGGCTGACGAACTGGAGGCGATGGCACCGGCGTCGGTGGGCCAAGGCTGCAGTGCGGGATGAGGGCGGTGCGTCGTGTAACTTACGAGCGGTGCCCCCGAACCACGGTGCAAGCAGCGGCGTTGAGTCCGGCGTGGAGCGGTGTCATCGGGGATACCACGGCGTCGTCGTGAAGCGAGGCGGTGCGAAGTGCAGTGCCCACAGGTCGCGGTGCGAGCAGCGGCTCGGTGGCGGCGTCAGCAGGCGTCGTCGGTGAGACCAGGGTCGCGGTGCGGCGTTGCGGCGGTGCCCTCTGCGGTGCCTTCAGGATACGGCGTCGGCAGCGGCGTCGTAGACGGCGTCGGGCTTGAAGTCTTTGCTGTTCCTGAGACTTCTTGAACAGGGGGCAAGCTCTACCTCAAGCCCTTGGAGACACTCACAAAGTAGATTGCAGAAAGTTCAGTTCCAGTCCTTTCACTGCCCAAGACAGAAGCAGCCACTGCAGGCCAACACAGCAAAGCACACAACAAAGTGGTAGTTCCTCCTCACAGCTTCTCCAGCTCTTCTTCTTGGCAGTCTTCTTGATCCCAAAGAGTTCTAATTTTCTGGGGTTTGGGTCCCCCTTTTTATTCTCTATTTCTCTTTGTTCTCTGAAGGCAGAGAGGCCTTTGCCTAGTCCAAATCAGTTCTGGTCAGTCCTGGAGCACTTTGTTGACAAGTCTCCTTCTTTCCTTTCACAGTGCAGGCCAGGGACATCAGACGCACCACAGGAGGTGGAGCCAGCATTGTGGAGGGAAGGCCCAGCCCTATTCAGGTCCCAGGTGCATCTCCTCCCACCCATCTACATGTAGATCTTGCTATTCAGCCCTGTGCTGACTCACCCTGTCTCCTGGCATCCCCCAGCCCCTGTCACTCACACGCCAGACAAGGAATACACAACCTAGCAGAGGCAGGCTTGGATGGTTAGACAAGAAAATACCCACTTTCTAAAAGTGGTATTTTCAAACACAGAATGTTAAAACCAACTTTACTAAAAGATGCATTTTATCATTCTGAGTCCAGGCATACTAAACTCGAATTTCTACCATGTTCCCTGGGTCAGTTAGGAATATAAGCTGTAATAATCAAAACTGCCCATTCTGGCCTATGGGGAACAGGTAGCCTTGCAATAGTGAAAAACGAAATAGGCTGTAATTCACTATCAGGACATGCCACACACACCAGGGCATGTCCTACCTTTCACATACAATGCACCCTGCCCACAGGGTTACCTTGGGCCTACCTTAGGGGTGACTAACATGTAGAAAAGGGAAGGTTTAGGGACTTGCAAGTGTGTGCACTTACCAAGTCGACATGGCAGCCCCAGGCTGCGCACAGGCTCTGCAATGGCAGGCCAGAGTTACACTTTACGGGCTGTTTGCGTGGGTGGCACAATCCAGTGCTGCAGCCCACCAACAGCATTTGATCTATAGGCCCTGGCACTCTCAGTGCACTTTACTAGGGACTGACACATAGATCAAATAGGCCAATCATGGAAATACCAATCCATAACACATTTTGTACAGGAGCACTGGCACTTTCCCACTGGACAGCAGTGAGGAAAGTGTGCAGAATCATTACACCAGCAAAAACAGAGTCAAAAACCAGGAGGTCAGAAAGCAAAAAGTCAGGGGAAACATGCCAAAAGATGCCAAGTCTAACACATGTCCCCTCCAGCTGAAAGTAGGGAGAACTACCCAACCCCATTGGAGTTCTCTTCACTAAGGCGGAAGAACCTGGACAGACCATCTGCGTTGGCGTGTTCTGTACCAGGGCGGTGTTCCACCGTAAAGTCCATTCCCTGTAGGGAGATGGACCACCTCAGCAGTTTTGGATTCTCACCCCTCATTTGCATCAACCATCTGAGGGGCCTGTGGTCTGTCTGAACCCGGAAGTGAGTCCCAAACAGGTATGGTCTCAGCTTCTTCAGTGCCCAGACCACAGCAAAAGCTTCCCTTTCTATGGCAGTCCACCTCTGTTCCCTGGGGAGTAGTCTCCTGCTAAGGAAGATACAGACTGATCCAGGCCCTCTTCGTTCAGTTGTGAGAGCACCGCTCCCACACCAAGCTCTGAAGCGTCAGTCTGCACGACAAATTCCTTGGAGAAGTCAGGTGCCTTGAGCACGGGCGCCGTGCACATGGCTGCCTTCAGGGCATCAAAAGCTTTCTGGCAAGACTCAGTCCAGATCACCTTCCTGGGCTGCTTCTTGAAGTCAGCTCTGTTAAGGGGGCGACAATGGTGCCATAGCCCTTAACAAATCTCCTATAGTAGCCGGTGAGACCTAAGAAGGCTCTCACCTCTGTCTGGGTCTTGGGGTGTTCCCAAGCCAGGATGGTGTCAATCTTGGGTTGTAGGGGCACCACCTGGCCGCTTCCTACCTGGTGTCCCAAGTACACCACAGAACCCTGCCCGATCTGGCACTTACTGGCCTTGATCGTGAGGCCTGCACCTTGCAGAGCCCTCAACACTTTCTCAAGGTGCTGTAAATGTTCTTCCCAGCTGGAACTGAACACAGCAATGTCATCCAGGTAGGCGGCACTGAAATCCTCCAGTCCAGCCAACACCTGATTGACCAACCTCTGAAAGGTGGCAGGGCATTCTTCAACCCAAAGGGCATCACCCGAAATTGGTAATGACCTTCTGGGGTTAAGAATGCTGACCTCTCTTTGGCCCCATCGGTTAAGGCAATCTGCCAGTACCCAGAAGTTAAATCAAACGTGCTGAGGAACCGGGCAGCTCCCAACCGATCAATGAGCTCATCAGCTCTGGGGATGGGGTGCGCGTCAGTCCTGGTGACGGCATTGAGCCCACGGTAGTCCACACAAAACCGGAGTTCTGGAGTGGCACCTGGTGCAGCAGCCTTTGGGACCAAGACCACTGGGCTGGCCCAAGGACTGTTGGAGGGCTCAATCACCCCTAACGCCAACATCTTAGAGACCTCCTCCTTGATGCTGGCCCTGACCCGGTCAGTCAATCTGTAAATCTTGTGCTTCACAGGAGGGCTGTCACCAGTGTCCACGTCATGGGTACACCAGTGAGTAATACCGGGGGTCAGAGAGAACAGTGTGGCGAACTGTCCCAACAACTGGTGACAGTCCCCCTGCTGCTCCTGAGTCAGTGTAGGGGAGAGGATCACACCTTCCACTGACCCATCATGCTCCTTGGTAGACAGGAGGTCAGGGAGAGGCTCACTCTCCTCTTCCACCCCATCATCTGTCGCCAAGAGCATACTCAATTCGGACCTCTCGAAGTGGGGCTTGAGGCGGTTCACGTGAAGGACCCTCAAAGGGTTCCTTGGAGCCTGCAAATCCACCAGGTAGGTGACGTCACTTTTGGGCTCCACCACCTCATATGGCCCAGTCCACTTGTCCTGCAAGGCACAAGGTTCCACTGGGGCCATGACCCACACTTTTTGCCCAGGTTGAAATTCGACCAGAGTGGCATTCTGGTCATACCACCTCTTCATTTCTTCCTGGCTTGCTTCTAGGTTCGCCTTAGCGAGTTTCCTGAAGCGGGCAGTTTGGTTACTAAAGGCCAGCATGTAACTAAACACATCCTGGGGAGTTTTCCTGGGAGCTGCCTCCCAGCCTTCCTTTACCAAACTCAGAGGTCCTCTGACAGGGTGGCCATACAGGAGCTCAAAGGGGCTGTACCCAAGAGACTTCTGAGGCACCTCCCTGTATGCAAAGAGTAGGCATGGCAAGAGGACGTCCCACTTACGCCTCATGGGTTCTGTTAGACCCTTGATCATGCCTTTCAAGGTCTGGTTGAATCTCTCCACCAGACCGTTTCCTTGTGGGTGGTAAGGAGTGGTGAACTTGTAGGTTACACCACACTCCTTCCACAGGGATGTCATATACTTGGATATGAAATTGGTCCCCCTGTCAGAAACCACCTCTCTGGGGAAGCCCACACGGGAAAAGATCCCCATTAACGCCCGGCCCACCACTGGCGCCGTCGTTGTCCGGAGAGGGATTGCCTCAGGGTACCGGGTGGCATGGTCCACCAAGACCAGGATGTACCTGTTGCCCATGGCTGTCTTGGGATCCAGTGGCCCCACAATATCCATCCCTACCCTTTCAAAGGGTGTTCCAACAACAGGAAAAGGTTGGAGAGGAGCTTTGACCTTCCTCCCACTCTTACCACTTGCCTGGCAAGTTTGGCAAGACCTACAGTGTGCATCTGACTGCCTTCGCATTTGGGGCCAAAAGAAGTGGGTGACAAGCCGGTCAAAGGTCTTGTCCTGCCCCAAATGTCCTGCCAAAGGCACGTCATGAGCCAGACCCAGTAGGAAGGTCCTGAAGCGCTGGGGTACCACCAGCACACGGGCTGACCCAGGCTCAGCAACCTTAGGCTCACTGTATAGGAGACCATTCTCCCAGTAGATCAGATGTGACCTGGACTGATTACCAGCTGCCTGGTCTGCAGCCTGCCGCCGCAGACCCGCCAGAGTAGGGCACTCGTTCTGCTCCCTGCAGAACTCCTCCCTGGTGGGACCGCCTTCTTGCTGCCAATGGGTAGGCTCAGAGATGTCTCCCAGTTCGGCTACCTGCTCCCCTGTAGGCACCGGGGCGTCCCCCTCGAGGTCCGCCTCCTCCCGGTCCGTGGGGACTTCGGGGGCCGGTTTCCCGCGCCCCCTGCCCTTCCTCTTGGCAGGGACTTGGGCCATTGTTCCAGGTTCCAAGTCCTCTTGATCACCCTTTCTGGCTGCCATTGACTGAGTAGACACGCATGCCCACTCTGGCAACCCAAGCATCTCCAAGTGAGACCTGAGCTCAACATCCTTCCATAAGGACTGCTCCAGGTCGTTACCTAGCAGACAATCTACAGGCATGGTAGGGCTCACAACCACCCTCAAGGGACCTGAGACCCCCCCCCCCATTCAAAGGGAACCTGCGCCACCATACACTGGCGCTCAGAGTTGTCCACAGCAACTACTTGGTGGAAGGCCCCTGGGACTACCTGCTTCTCAGAGACTAGGTGACACCGGACTGAGGTCACACTGGCTCCAGTATCTCTGAGAGCCTCTACCCTTTTCCCATTAATGGTCACCCAGGTGCTATATTTCTTTGTGTTAGGGGGCACCTGGTTTCCTGGGACCATCTCACTGTCCCCTAGTGAGACAAGGGTAATTTCTGCGGGATTCCCACCCTCCTGTGGGCACCCCTCCTCCCCAAGCGCTACACTGGCCAACACTTTGGACTGTGCACCGGTGGGTGGCTGTGTCCCCTTTGGGCACTTGGGGTCCCCCTTCATGTGACCCACCTGGTCACATGCATAACACTTGCGGGGGCCGGTCTCAGCAGGCTTTCCTGTAGAGACCCCTGTCTTCTTATCACCTGGGGGATGGGAACCTTTACCCTGGGTACTAGTTTGGGGCCCTTTAGAGAACTCCTGTGCTTTACCCTTGTCCCCCCCGCCTTTCTGCTGGGGACACTGCCCACCTTTGGGTGAGTCTCCCCCAAACGCTTTCTTGTGGACCCGGGTACTCACCCAGCGGTCCACCTCCATAGCAAGCTTCCTGGGGTCAGTTAGCTTACTATCAACTAGGTGCTGGCGCAGATCTGCAAAACATAGACTAGACAAGTGCTCCCATGCAATCAAAATTGTAGAGCCCCTGAAAATCTGTTACATTACTGCCCTTCACCCAACCATCCAGCGACCTACAGAACATATCTACACATTCCAACCAAGTGTTGGCCTCAGACTTTTTACTGGACCTAAACTGATCCCTGTACTTTTCAGGTGTGAGCCCATATCTAGTGAGGAGAGCGTCTTTCATGTCAGCATAGGTGAGGTCCTGCCCCTTACCCAAAGCTATCAGAGTATCCCTAGCTTCCTCTGGAAAGAGAGGCCACAACCCCGCTCCCCAGTTCCTCTCAGGGACCCCATTCATATGAATAGACGCCTCGTACCCTTGAAACCACCTTTGAATGTCATCACCCTTTTTGTACTCTTTACCTACATTCTTGGGAATGTGTACAACCCTGTCTGTGTGTGCTGAAGAATTGCTGCCACCATCTGAGCCGGTTCTACTCTTTAGCTCCAGCTCCTTAATCACTTTCTCATGATCTAACATCATCTTCTTTTCCTCCATGGCTATTCTCTTGTCTTCCCTCTCACTTTCTATTCTGAGTTTCTCCAATTCAAACCTCCTTACTTCCCGCCTGTCCTCCAGCTCCTCTGGGGACAAACTACTGCTGCCTGGCCTGGAGGGTTCCCCCCCTCCCAAAAGCACCCTATGAACAGGCTCCTCCACCTCTCCATTGAGATCACCAGATTGCCCACTGGCATGTCTGGCTGCTACCCAGGCCCTCAGCGCCTTTTGTAGCTCCTCCTTCCTGGTGAGGCCTCTGACCTGGACTTTCAGGTTCTTGCAAATCGATTTTAACTCCTTGACATTGTAGGCTTCCAATCGATCCTCCTCAAAGGCAATTTCTACTGATGCAACTGATGATACTACAGTTTCAGGCATGTTGAAGTAGCAAGTTCAAACTGGCAAGATCAAAAATTGGCCAAAAAGAAAAAGAACCTGTAAGTGGTACGTAATGGTTTGCGATATGGTAGTAGTGCACACCAATCACTGTAAGTCAAGTGCAAACACAAGTCCTATCCCCACCGCTGACAACCAATGTTAGAAATGGGGGTCTCTAGTTGGCAAGGGCTTGCACCTTTGTCCAAGTAGGGACCCTTCTTCCTAGTCAGGGTAAGGGAGTTACACTCCTAAAATAACCCCTGCTCACCCCCTTGGTAGCTTGGCACGAGCAGTCAGGCTTATTCTAGAGGCAGTGTGTAAAGCATTTGCACCAAACCAACAGTAATACAATGTAAGCACTACAAACAGACACCACACCAGTTTAGAAAAATATCCAATATTTTTATATACTTTAAACAAGACCAAATACGATAAAAATCCACTGTACAGTACTTCAGAAATAGTTACTTCTCAAAATGTCTTTAAAAACAGTTCCTTGATGTCGATAGCTCCGTCCAGGGCTATCACGGCGTCGTGAACAAACAAATCCAAACAGTTCTGGCTGACCGCGGCGTCGCGGGTCAGCTACGGTGTCGGGAAGACCCGCAAACAGTACCTTTCAGAAATGCAGGGCGTCGATGACCTCGCGGTGAGCTTCCGAAAACACGGCGTCCGCAGGCGTCGGTTCCGGAGGTCGGTGCGTCGTCGTCGGGGCCCTCGAGGTCACATGCGTTGCATATCAATCTCCTCTGTTGAAGTCAGGAGCTCTGGCGTCGGCCGGCATCGGGTGCTGCGGTGCGAAGTGCAGCGGTGCGGCGTGCGGTGCTCTCAGGTCGCGGTGCGAGCAGCGGCTCGGTGGCGGCATCGGATGGTGTCGTCGGTGAGACCAGGGTCGCGGTGTGAGATGAAGGCGGTGCTTGTCACGGTGCTGGCAGGTCACGGTGCAGCAGCGGCGTCGTCGTAGCTGCAGTGCTGTCGTCGGCTGACGAACTGGAGTCGATTGGCACCGGCGTCGGTGGGCCAAGGCTGCGGTGCGGGATGAGGGCGGTGCATCGTGTAACTTACGAGTGGTGCCCCCGAACCACGGTGCAAGCAGCGGCATCGAGTCCGGCGTGGAGCGGCGTCGTCGGGGATACCACGGCGTCGTCGTGAAGCGAGGCGGTGCGAAGTGCAGTGCCCACAGGTCGCGGTGCGAGCAGCGGCTCGGTGGCGGCGTCAACAGGCGTCGTCGGTGAGACCAGGGTCGCGGTGCGGCGTTGCAGCGGTGCCCTCTGCAGTGCCTTCAGGACACGGCATCGGCAGCGGCGTCGTAGACGGCGTCGGGCTTGAAGTCTTTGCTGTTCCTGAGACTTCTTGAACAGGGGGCAAGCTCTACCTCAAGCCCTTGGAGACACTCACAAAGTAGATTGCAGAAAGTTCAGTTCCAGTCCTTTCACTGCCCAAGACAGAAGCAGCCACTGCAGGCCAACACAGCAAAGCACACAGCAAAGTGGTAGTTCCTCCTCACAGCTTCTCCAGCTCTTCTTCTTGGCAGTCTTCTTGATCCCAAAGAGTTCTAATTTTCTGGGGTTTGGGGTTTGGGTCCCCCTTTTTATCCTCAATTTCTCTTTGTTCTCTGAAGGCAGAGAGGCCTTTGCCTAGTCCAAACCAGTTCTGGTCAGTCCTGGAGCACTTTGTTGACAAGTCTCCTTCTTTCCTTTCACAGTGCAGGCCAGGGACATCGGACGCAACACAGGAGGTGGAGCCAGCATTGTGGAGGGAAGGCCCAGCCCTATTCAGGTCCCATCTACATGTAGATCTTGCTATTCAGCCCTGTGCTGACTCACCCTGTCTCCTGGCATCCCCCAGCCCCTGTCACTCACACTCCAGACAAGGAATACACAACCTAGCAGAGGCAGGCTTGGATGGTTAGACAAGAAAATACCCACTTTCTAAAAGTGGTATTTTTCAAACACAGAATGTTAAAACCAACTTTACTAAAAGATGCATTTTATCATTCTGAGTCCAGGCATACTAAACTCGAATTTCTACCATGTTCCTGGGTCAGTTAGGATTATAAGCTGTAATAATCAAAACTGCCCATTCTGGCCTATGGGGAACAGGTAGCCTTGCAATAGTGAAAAACGAAATAGGCTGTAATTCACTATCAGGACATGCCACACACACCAGGGCATGTCCTGCCTGTAGGAGAGTAGGATCTGCTTCACATGGGTACCCCCACTTTTTGCTGATGCTTCACTGTTTTTCGACCTTAGTCTGGCTGGGGCCCTGCTAATCAGAACCCCAGCCTAGCTGCTTCCTCTCTAAAATGGTTTCCATGTGCCTTAGGCACATCTCTGATTGGAATCTGGAGTGCCCTTATAAGTCCCTAGTATATGGTATACTATGTACCCAGGGCATAGGTACCTCAGAGACCTACCAGGGGCTGCAGCATGTATTGTGCCACCCCTGGAAGGCCATCCAAAATGACACCACAGGTCTGCTACTGCAGCCTGGGTGAGGTGGTGCATGCACCCCTTACTGTGATATAGGCTACCTATATCACTACATACATACACACATATAAACCTATGTCACTCCTATGGCAGGCCTTATCAATCCTGAAGGCAGAGTGCGTGGTTCCTATGTGAGAGGGTGCCCCTGCATGAGCTGGGCCCCTCTGCAGCATTCGGAGACCCTTCTCTGATGCTGTTTGTAGTGCAGCCCGACCATATACTCTTAAGCGCATTATAACCTCGCGTTAAATGCTAACTTTGGGATGGCTGCACGGAAACATGTCGTGTTTGGTGTCAAACATCTTGGAATACTAACTGGCGGGGTAGCATTCCACCCTTCTAGAGGGAGAGACATGTACACACCGGTATACCCGGTACTGACTTTCCAGAGCCCTGGCATCACAAAATGGATGCCGCTGCCACAGACACGAGTCTGGCCTCCTGCTGCTGACCGAAACTCCGGCAGGGGAGGCCTGGACAATAGGTTTCCTGTCCCAGGGAGGTGTAACCACCTCCCCAGACAGGATAGTGTGTATTGGGGCTGGGCGGGAGCACTCTCTGGTGCTTTGAAGTCCTGCACTGGGGGCACATTTGGTGTCCCTGTGCATACCCCAGTTCAAACCGGCTCAGGGGCTTCCAGCCCCTGCTCTGGCGCGAAACTGGACAAAGGGAAAGGGGTGTAACCACCCCTCTGCCCTGATCCTCCCATAGGTGGGGCCACAGAGTATGTCCAACCCCCTACCTTAGCATAAGTATGGGACCCCAGTCCTTAGGACTTTAGATTTACCTGGATGAAACTCTGACACAGAATCCTGGACCTTCGACGCTCTACTTTAAGATTAGAGGACTGAAGAATCTCCCTTGGGGTCAAGGAGTGACTCCCCTGCTTGGCAGGCACCAAAGAAGCAATTGTCCGGTCTGCATCGCTGAACTCCCGTCGGACGCCGAAGTCCTTGCATCACCAGAGGTGGATTTCCAGACTTCCCCGAGGCTGCCCTGAGTCCCCAGCAAAGCTGAGGCCCGTAGCTGTCGTGGGTAACGTGGAACCGTGACCCCTGGACACCGATCGCATTTGCAAGTGCATCCTCTTCTGGGTCTCCCACGAAGTCGTGCTTTGGGCTTCGAGTAGCCCCAGCCTCCAGCACCAACTGCACCGAAGATCACTGGCCTCCACTCCACGAGTGTCCTGTGAGCCAGCTCCACATGCATCAACTCGAGGCTCCTTCACAGTCGCTAGTCCATTGGCTAGTAGGCCCTCCCGAAGGCCAATCTTCTTCTGCTTGGGCTCCCTGGTTGCTCCAGGGGTGCCCTGACTTACCCTTGCTGGGTGAGTCCCCCAGACCTTGCTGGTCTGCAACATCGTCCTTCTTCCATTTCCATGAGACTTGCTGTTGCCAAGGCTTGTTGGGTCCAATCCGGTCGCCGACACCCCTGCAATCGACAGACGTCATGGCACAGCTCGAATCCAGCTCCTGGTCATCGTCGACGCCTCCTGGACCTCGTGGCTGAAGAGTCAAGACGACTGTCAACCTACCTGAAGCACTCGACATCGGTGGGCATCTGCTCATCGCCTTCCTGGTCACTGGCTAGTGACCCAGACTCTGTCCCCTCTGCTTTCAGGTTCTTCAGATCTTCGATCCACCTTTGGATCCACCCTTTCGACTTGGCCGCCAGCAGCACTTTGCAGCAGATCGCCATTGAAAGCGACGACGAAACCCGACCCCGAAAGACACCTATGCACCCGGCTCCCCTGGGTGAGGTAACTCGAGTACTCCGGTGCTCCCGTGGGTATTGACACTAGAACAGCCTAGTTCTCCAAGGGTTTGCTCCAAGTCCTCCTCTAAGTGTCCCTTTTCTTTTAAATTCAAATCGCGACTTTCCCCATAGAAGTTAACGGCGATTCGCGGCTGTGTTCATACACAGCACGCGTCCCCTGTGGCTCCCCTGTGTCACTACCTTGGGTGGTTCCTTGTGGTCCAAGCACTTCTACAGGCTCTAGGCCTTGTGTCTAGCTCAGTCGTGGTTCTTATACCACTTTATTGGTATATGGTTTGGTACGCCCCTACAGCTCAAACGTGTATTTGTGCTATTACTGTAGATAACTAACTTATAATTTATGTACTTCGAACTCTAGCCTCATAAAGAGACTAGAGGGGTGTGTTTAGCAATAAATACATATATTTTGAATATATACCTGGTGTGGTCCTCTTTCATTTGGTCACTCAAGAGATTATAGACTGGTAAAACAAGCTGCTTTACATTCCTTCAAGACTTAGCCTGAAGGCTGCTCTCCATAGCTACCACTAGGATAGCTTTCAATAAAGGTTGTCTTTAACCTATCTCCAATAAGGGGTTGTTTGGACTGGTGCAAGGTGCCCACTATAATTAGTGGACAGCATATGCCAGGCCAACTTCTCACACTACCTTTCACATACAATGCACCCTGCCCACAGGGGTACCTTGGGCCTACCTTAGGGGTGACTAACATGTAGAAAAGTGAAGGTTTAGGGACTTGCAAGTGTGTGCACTTGCCAAGTCGACATGGCAGCCCCAGGCTGCGCACAGGCTCTGCAATGGCAGGCCAGAGTTACACTTTACGGGCTGTTTGCGTGGGTGGCACAATCCAGTGCTGCAGCCCACCAACAGCATTTGATCTATAGGCCCTGGCACTCTCAGTGCACTTTACTAGGGACTGACACATAGATCAAATAGGCCAATCATGGAAATACCAATCCATAACACATTTTGTACAGGAGCACTTGCACTTTCCCACTGGACAGCAGTGAGGAAAGTGCGCAGAATCATTACACCAGCAAAAACAGAGTAAAAAACCAGGAGGTCAGAAAGCAAAAAGTCAGGGGAAACACGCCAAAAGATGCCAAGTCTAACATGGGGATTTTAATGCCATCAGACCGATTGTTGCTTTGTTGTTCTCATCCCCAGATTCCGCCTTCCTGCTCAGCGATGCACACGTCACCGCCATGTTTCAGTGCCTGGAAGCCGTGGAGCAGAACGACCCCAGACTCCTGGCTCAGATCGACACCTCAGTGGTGAGGCATGACTCCCTAAATATCGGACTGTGATGATAAAAAATAATAACATCATATTGTGTTTTAAATTAGGAAGACATGGAGAGTTGTTTGTGGTTCAGTGGAATTTAGCCTTAAAAAACTCTCCCAAAATGGCCTTTCAGGATCATTAATTTGTCGTTCATTTCTCTGTGTTCATCAAGAAACCTAGAGTATAGTGGCAGGTAAGTGCCCCCAGGACCCACCCTAGTGTCTGTGTCCTCCACCACATCTTGTGTTGTACTACCTTCCCTCGGTTTCTTATTTTGCAAATAGTAAATAATTACATTTTGACACAAAATTTCCTTTAAGATATCAATATCAGCCCAAAAGGAGGAGGAATGGCGGAGCCATCAACAAAAGACACACAAGTAATATCTGCATACGTGATTGGGCATAAAAACCTTGCATATACATTACGGACATACAACAAATTAACTAATTCCCAAATTCCCTCATAGAGTTCATTACAGGCAAGCATCATTTTCCCATCTTTAGGTTCAAATGTCAAATCTGCCACCCCCGTAATGCATACTTCTGTTCCTGTCTGCCCTTACTGGAGTGAACTATGGACGCATGCTCTGTGGTGCCGGTTGTTCTTAGTAGGCTGCACCATTATGGCTGCCGGTTGGTCTTAAAACAAATGTAGTGCACTCGTATATGGTCTAGTGGCGCAATACCTGCAGCTCCAGGATTGGGTCCACGTGGCTTCTGAGTAACTCCATATACTATATCATCACTGGCTGCCTAACTGCGCTCCTGAGGTTGGCCTGAGTGCCCCTGAGTAGAGTCTAAGGAGGACTTGCTGATGTATCCCAGGGTTCCAACAATGGCAGTTTCTACTTTGATACAGACCACTTCAAAAACATGCTATGTGTCTGCATGTGTGATAGTGTAAATTCTTACACTCTGCAATCCTTCGTTCTTAGGCACAGCACATTTGCCACACCTCACACCTTGAAAAAAGGCCAAACTACCTCCAACACCTCTTTCAGTCATGCACTACGAAAAGGAACCCCTTGCATTTTTCATCAATCACTTTCTTTGCTATCTTGTGTGCCAAACATAACAAAGATGTTGCCCCTTAGATATGAAACTGTGCTTCTAATCTCAACCGTGCCTTACAACACCAAACCCTTTTCTTCGAATTTGAAGCAATCTAGGGGTTGATGGGCAGTATCTTGTGTGGGTCCTATTGCTTACCACTGGTGTGCAATAAACGTGTCGTGAGTGCACATCCAGTGGGTAGCCAAGCGGGTCCTTTAAGGCACTTGCCTCACGCCAGGTAGCGGGGTTTAGAAGTCAAGTCTTAGAGCAGGAGGAACTCCTCTACAGGCCGGTCACATTAACATTACATAAGCACAACAACACTTGAAAACCAGAGTTTATCTAATGCATCTTTAATCTACATATACTTACTTCCTTATGCATGTATATACCTTCCATGTACTTGGATCTATATATTTATTACTTTTCTCCTAAAAAGCATATTCAATGCACTACCCTATTTCCCATCCTATACCTCCATCAATATCTTTAATCTACATATACTTACCTCCTTTATGCAGCTATATACTTTCCATGTACTTATGGATCTATATATTTATTACTTTCTATTAATTCAGCATATCCAATGCACTACCCTATTTCTCACCCTATACCTTTATCAATATATCCTCTACATCCACTCTCTCATTCATCCCCATACCACTACTATGATCCCCAAAATAACCCTTTCTAGACTCTCCCCTACTCTACCCCTCCTTGCATCATCTGACACCTCTTTTACTATACCGATCCCCCAAAACAAGCCTTACTAAACACTTCCCTCTGACTCTTCCCCTCCACATATCTTTTTACTCATCCCAAGCCTCCTCCTACTGCTATGACCTCCCAAAAAAAAGTCTAAATCCTTCACTCTTCTATCCCTCCACTATCCGTTTCAATCAAAATAACAGACTAACATGTCCACTTCTCAAATTTCATATTTCACTGTACTAATTCACCACTAATCCTTTATGGGTTCCAGAGTAGCGTGCTACTCGCCAAAAAAGCACTTCAACACCCCATCAGGGGTAACAAGCACTATATAAATACAAACTTTTTTTCCCTCTTCTATCCTTCTAAATCCAAATAACTGACTTACCCATCCACCACTCAAATTACTTTCATATTTCATTATACTAATTCAACACTAATCTTTTATGGGTTCCGGAGTAGGGTGCTACTCGCCGAAAATGCGCTTTGACGCCTCGTCAGGGGTAGTAAGCGCTATATAAATGGAATTACAATACAATATAATAATGTGCTGTCTCTGTGGCTGTGCATGGTTAATGTAATAAGGTATCCCAATGATATTCTATGGGAGAGGTGCGCCTTGCAACAGTGAAAAACAAACTACCAGGACATGTAAAACTTGAAAGTACATGTCCAACTTTTCAAACACATTGCACCCTGCCCTATGGGCTGTTTAGGGCCTACCCTAGGGGTGACTTATATGTTATTAAAATCGAAGGTTTAGGCGTGGCAAAGAGGTTTAATTTGCCAGGTCGAAATGGCAGTTTAAAACTGCACCCACAGGCAGCAACGGCAGGCCTGAGACCTGTTTAAAAAGGCTACTTAAGTGGGTGGCACAGTCATTGCTGCAGACCCACTAGTAGCATTTTATTTACAGGCCCTAGGTACATGTAGTAGCAATTTACAAGGGACTTGCAAGTAAATTAAATGGGCCAATTGGATGTAAGCCAATGTTATTGTGTTTAACGGAAAGAGCAAAAGCACTTTAGCAGTGGTTAGCAGTGGTAAAGTGCGCAGAGTCCTAAAGCCAGCAAAAACGAAGTCCGCAAAAATGGGAAGATGGAAGGCAAAATGTTGGGGGGAAAACCACGCCATGGATGTCCGGTTCAACACTATCCCCATTCAATCAACGCAAAAACCATGATTGTTTACCCCCATTCACGTTGTCTTAACTTATAATGGCACCAAACGCTTTGGGACGTGTTTCTTTTCCACAGCATTTATTTTTAGAGCTGGTAATTGAGAAGAGTTGTGTACAAGTGTTGCTTTCGAAGTTTTGAGCCAATACCATGAATGTATTTCTCTTGTCATCTCTATAAATAACATGATGAGAGCAACAACTGTCTTGGATTATCGCTTTAAGTGAGTTTACACTGAGCTTTAAAACCCTGGGACCTTCCATTTTGTCTCCTCTTAGTTTATACTTCTTTGGGTGTAGAGGTGCTAAAATATGCATATATTTAGCATCCAAAGGCTAACTTGACCCCTCAACTGCTCGCCTATCGTTCACTACGCAGAAGCTGTTCTATCACCTTTAGTCAGACTCTTCACTTAATCGAACCTGCCTGCTCTCTTGTCACTAATATCATTACCTCTCAGTTCTCTCCATATTCCTTGGCCTGCTAAATTTGATATTGGCAATCACTCTAGCTAATGCTGAAGGTAGGAGGGGTGAAAATACTTTCCTCTTTCTTCCCCTCTTACTACTGTGGACGCTCGTTCTAGATCTTATTCGCTTCTGTACCCTCCTATTCTGGTTCTGCACCATTTGGGGTCCCCCAAGCCTATACCTGTGCCTTCTCCTTTTCTCCCACGACAATTTTCTTTGAATAAATTATTTCTTTGGGGTTATCCAAGCAGTCTCATGCTGATGGTGCCTAAATCTAATCCTCTTTTCCAACTTTAGCAACCCCCCATCACCTCTAGTCTCAGATCTCTGACTGCTTCCTATTAATCTGTTGTTGGTTGGCTCTTAGCTCCCTCTTGTAGAACAAGCTTAATAGAGAGAACATCTATTGTCTTACTACTGTAGCAACTACCTCTTTACCAAACCCTATCTCTTTCCCTCAAGAAACTCTGACAGCCACATCAGCTAGGAACCTCTTCATACTTTCCAATCTAGCTACATAAATGGATGATTTATAAGTGATGCAACTGCAGCAGCCATATAAAGTTGTAAATATTTGCAAGAGCCGCCTAAATGGCCCCTTCCATACAGCCGAGGCTTTGATCAACACAATATTCCTTAGAAAACTCACCTATTGTAACGGCTAATTTGAGGGTTTCTGTACAACCTACTAGGTCTACCCCTACCTCGCCCTGTCACCACCACGCTGGTTCGCCATCAACTCAGAATAGAGCTCTGTGCAAATTATTTAATCCTAGTTGACAAACTTATCAATTAACGGTTTCAAACTTTTCTCATTGTAATCCTCTTTTGCTAAGTCCTCCCCTCACCCTAAGTTTGACCAATCAAAACCTCCTAGTCCCTCTCCAAAACTCAGGTCCTCCTTCGATATTCTAGTCATTCAACTTCCCTAACCCTCATGGACTAACTCACTTCCTGCTCACCTGTGTGCAGTCCCATTGCTCCATGTGACCTGGTGGTGCAAATTTTTGAAGAGGCCTTGCGCCGAACCTGAGATGCAGATGGTTTAAAACAGGGACCTCCAACCTTCTCTGCAGTAAGAGCTACTTATGTTCAGTGAAAATCATCGCAATCTACTTATGTTATTCGTGTTGTAATAGTGACCACATCGTACAAGATACATTAGTATCTACCATATGCATTATAACTAGCGGTGATCCCCTCAGCGCATCAGACAGATCTACCAGCAGTAATGAAGAAAAAAAGGTTTCGTCAATTTGGAAGGGCTCTGTATGGTAATACAAAAAGTAATGGTTGGAATGCCCCAGGCATTAAAGTAAAAATATTAGCTATGATTTGTCACTCAAATATCAGCTTATAATATATTTTGGAATTCAGCCATTTTCCCCCAAACGTCAGCTTATGAATTCTGAAAACATGCATATTTTTGTCTTGAATAGACAATTTTGGCAAACATACATACATTCAACCAAACAAAGATTCTATTAGTATGCCGGGATGCACACAGGAGAGCTACATACAGATAGTTGTAGAGCTACCAGAAGCTCATGAGCCACTCATTAGAGAAACCTGGTTTATAATGTGTGCACTGCATCCTGTGAGGCAGAGCTTTAGAACTGTGTGCACTACATCTTGTGATAAGAGATGTAAAAAGCCTTATAATAGAGTTAGAAATGCAGATGTTGCAGATGACTCTTCCCTGGAACCTGTAATGCAGAGCTGTAAAAGGGCATACAGTTCACCCTGTGAAGCAGATGGTGGAGAAGGCTTACCACCAGAGGAGCTGTGATGCAGATGGTGCAGAGGGCCTGGCACTGGATTCTGTGAGGCAGATGGTAGGGAGGCCATGCACTGGACTCTCTAATGCACACAGTGTAGATGTCTTGCACTGGGTTGCTGGACGGCAAATGCTGTAGCAGGTCTGTTGCTGGATGGTTAGGCTATAGGTCTTTCAAAGAGCCTTCCAATGGACACTGGTAATTTTCATTTGCTGCATCATGTTCACTATCCCCTTACTAGGCCTCTTAAGGATTTCCATGCCTTCCAACTTAGCTGCATTCCCCATTGTTAAATTCCTTAGTTAGCATGTCCAAATTCCAACAGCACTTCCTGCGATCTTCAGTTAGCCCAATCATCACATTCCTTTCTCGTGTTCAGATGCAAGCCTTTGGTGCATCTCCCACTAAAGTCCTACTAAATAAACTGAATTCATCCTGAAAATCATAGTGCCGCACAACTGGCATCTGTACTTACTTCCTCCTTTTTTTAGGTCGAGCCTGGGCAGCGCATACGCTGCTCTGCGAGCCATGCTGTATTGGAGTATGGACTTGAAGCCCCACCCACTCTCCGCCAATATTTGTCATTGGCTTGTGTCATTGTCCTTCGTAAATTCTGGCTTCTGATTTGTTATTAGGCTTGTTAGTCCCTCCTTAGTACCGCCTCTTCATTTGTAGCCTCCCTTGAGGACTGGCCCTTTCACTTCAGTTGTTACACGGTACATCTTATTTAGTGTGTAAGCACTGTTTTCTTTAATGGTTTCTCCTACTGCAGGCACTACATGCTTTCCTGCAACAATCAGTGCATTCAGCACACCATGCGTGCTTTCACGGGGCGGTGCACTTTTACCAAAAAAAGCATTTGTTTGTCATCTTGACAAACAAATGTTTTTTGGGTAAAAGCGCCCCATACTGTGCTTTCACATTAATAGCAGCCGCTGACTTTTCTTTAGACACGGCTCGTCTAAAGAAAGGGGGGTGGCCTCTATTAGCTTGAAAGCGCAGCATGGGGCGCTTGTAAGCAACAAGCATTTGCAATGCTATAGGTCTCGCATTTTAGAAACTTTGACCTATTGGTGTTGTAAATGACAATGCCTTTTATTATTGCAGGTTTTTTAAACACAAATAAAAGGCATTGTCATTTACCATGCCAAGAGCTCAAAAACTCGCAATTGCGAGACCTATTGCATTGCAAATGCTTGTTTATTTTTCTGGCAACTGCCTCTATTTAACTTTCTTGATAGCAAAACGACCAGCAGAGGTCAGTAAAATACCATAATCACTTTAGCATTCTCTAGATTCCAGTCCATAGAAAGTGTCTTCCAAGAGCACCTGTAGACACTAATATTTTTTTCAAATCTTGTATTTTCAGTGATATAACCATTGAAGGCCCTGATTTTATATTAAAAACAGAGCTTTGGACTATACAATTTCCCGCTGAAAGGCAATATTTCTCTCCATGTGTTCCCATACCTGGCGTGTCACGCAGTTTGGTGCTTACTTTCCCTCCATGTTAAAGAACAGTAGATGTTTCAGCACCCAGGCTAATGTGCTGCATAGCTAAATACATATAACGTCCCAAAGGCGAGACCGATTGCATTGCAAATGCTTGTTTTTTTAAAAAGTCGCGAGCTTGTTACATCTCTCCTTTGAGGATTGGTGAGGAGAGTTCTCTTGCTCTGTAGTGGTAAGAGATCTAATGATCTTAAAGAGTTCTCTAGGCGAGTTGAGAGCTGAATTTATTTTTTCCTCGAAGTGCTTGGCTTGGGCTTGTTTAATTTCATTATGGTAATGTCTGATGGCCTTCTTATACTGACACTTGATAGTAGGATAATATGTTTTCCTCCACTTCCTTTCAATTTTTTGCATGTTTTTTTCAGAGAGGCTAGATGGTTGTTGAACCATGCCGTTTTTTTACAGGTGCAGTAAACCATTGGCCTGTCTTTCTGGATACAACTTTCCGCCACTTGGTTGAACAAGTCAGACCATATCATATCTGCCTCCTCTAGATTTCCTGTCAGGGCTGGAATTTGTGCTTCTAGGGAATTAACCATGCTGTCCGGTATGAGTCTAAGCCATTTCCTGCCTGCCTTTGTAGTGCTATGAACTACTGTTTGTGTTTGTGTTTTAGTCAAGGTGAGTGGGATAAAGAAGTGGTCTGACCATGGAACTGGTATGGGTGTATCCATCTCTATTTTGGGATCGTTGGAGAAGATGCGTCGAGAGTGTGCCCTTTTTCATGTCTGGCAGATCTCACATGCTGTCTAAGTTGCTTCGCTTCCATATCTTGTAGGAATCTGTTGGTGGATGCGTTGTTATGTTCATCTAGGTGAAAGTTAAGGTCACCTAGCACGGTCACCGATCCTTTACTAGCGGTGGTACTGGCTATAAGATCAGGGAAAATCTCTTGGAATGTGCTACAGGGTCCTGGTGGCCTGTAGATGAGAGTCCCTGAAAAAGTACAGGTGGGGGAGAGTCTGACACTGAATTGTATTATATCACAGTTAATTACTGTCAGAGGTGAGACAGTGCATCTGTATTCTACTTTATAAATAATGGCCACTCCACCTCCGACCTTTCCCACCCGATCCTGTCTTCTGATGGCATAGCTGGGGAAGGGCCATGGCTAGATCCAGTGTAGAGCTGTCTTTCAGCCAAGTCTATGTTACAAATAATACATCTAGGCGTTCCTCCTCAATTAAAACCCTAATCTCTACTTTGTGTCCTGGGAAGGATCTGCCATTCTCCATTGTACTTTCCCTTCTGGCCTTGGTGACTGTGTGTTTTTGTCAGATATATCCTTACTCACGGTAACATTACAGTGGCAACATACAGTCTTCTTACCTATCAGGTTTTCCACCGTAAAAATGTGTGCACACTGAGGGGTGACTGTCGGCCTAAATTGCGCCAACTCCCTTGCATTATAGCTTAGGCGTCTAAGGGGACCTGGGGTAGAACAGGCAGGGTTCCTAGCTCCTGGCCCCGGTCGGACGCGCGCAGATGGGCTTGCCTTTGGCGCGCCAGCGGCGCACCAGCGCAAGCCCACTGCACGCGTCCGCACCTCAGCCACCATAAGTAGGCATTCCCAGTGAGCAACTAGAGCGCTAACCTTGCTCACTCTATGGTTGCTCAAGGACAGCGGTCCTCTCTATGGTTATTTGCTTGCCCCTCCCTGAACAGCTGTCCAGACCTCCGGTGTGGAGCCAAGCCTGATTACACCTCCATTATCAGAAAGACGTGAGTACAGCGATGTAAAAAAGAAAGACGTGAGTACAGCGATTAAAAAGCATCCAAATTCAATTCAGAACAATTCAGTTAAAATTATGCAGTTAAAATTATGTAGTTTTGTCAGTAGTGGTAGTAACGCTAAGCGCTTCTGACCCTCTTAGCAGCCTTCAGGCAGTATTGTTTATATGTGTCTTGTAGTTTGATGAGACTGCTCCACTGGTCAGCTAATCCACCAGTAGCCTGCTATTCAGGGGGCCTGCCGCTGCCATGTCTGTCCAGTCTGTGGGACATGAGGCCCGACCGTGGCACAGCTGTATATACTTGAATCTCTGGGAGCTATCCAGACCATACTCATTTTGCATTGGGAGGAACGTTTTAATCCATTTGCCTCCCTGTTAGGTCTTCCATTGCTGATATACTGATAAGGTGCCATCCGCAGAAAACCTTCAGCTTAGACACATCTTGCATTGAGTTACTCACCCATAGTAGAGTTCACTTGGTGAGCCTACCTTTCCATCCTATAGCCTGCATGGCTTTGTTCCACGCTTTAATCACTGTGTTTCTACCAGTAGATGTTGCACCCCCTGCCACCCTGTATGTAATGCATGTATGTTGTGGCATTAACTGCCGTCCTATCTAATCTTACTGAGGGGTCATCCCTCGGGACATGGGCCCAGTTACGTAATACGTGAGGTTGTGAGACCCAATAATAAGCTCTCCTAAATATGGTCCTACAAAAAGCTACTACTACTTCTACATTTCGTCGCAGAAATACTGTTTGCTTTGAGTTATTCCCATCCTCTGAGGTCTCTTTAATGTTGTGCAGTCGCATCCTCACTTCATTCCTGTCATGCATTTTTACATCAGGGGATTTAGCCCAGTTTAGTCAGTATCCCAAGTATCTCTGCCAAAGTAAAGCTGCAGGGAAAGTATTGTAGGTATTATTTTAAGGCAATATGATTTATACCAAAGGACACTGTCAGCATATAATGAAACTTTATCCTGTGTTTCGTTAGTAAAATTTGGTGATTCGGGTTGAGGAGCTAACAGAGTACTCCAGTGGTTCTGCACATAAGGCGAGTAGAAGTCGGGTGACCGGGCATCCCTGCCTTCTCCCTCTCACTGGTGCCAATATGAATGATAGCACCTCACTGTATAGAATAACCATCCCCTTTAGAAAGGCGGGGCCATAGCTGGAGCACATCAACACCAAGGATACACATGCCCAGCCATTTGAATCAAATGTCTTCTCAGCATCCTGGGAAGGAATCACCAGTGGTTCATTCACGATACTAAATTCATCAAATCAGTTGTGGAGACGTTAAAAATTCAGTCATGTAGACCAATGGGGCAGAAACTAAGGTTTTTGTATTCCATGCATAACAACTGTGTCTGTTGGAGTTCCATGGCTGTCGGTGGATCAGCCATACCCTTTTCTATGTTTAATATCTTTCTCTAAAACTCCAGAGTTTTCTCCTCTCTAGTTTTCTGTTTTTGGCTCCTGGGTCCTGTCTTTAAATGAAGTTGTAGTGTCCTCCTGTAAACCAGCCTACCTTAACCATAGGTTAAACTTCTAATAACCCCTCAGACAACTGCGCTCCGCCTCCCTCTCCCACACTCCCCACTTCCACCGAAGCAGGAGCAGCTGCCGCTCCATTTCCTGCCTGGCCGCCAAGACCTGGAACAGCCTCCCCCTCCACCTCCGGACCTCCCCACTCTGCAGGAATTCAGAAATGTCTTAAAGACCTGGTTGTTCGACTGACTACACCCAGCAGCAGCAGCAACCCCCAGCACCTGGATACCCTCACAGGTGATAAGCAGTGCTTTACAAATCCAGTTTGATTTGATTTGAGTCATAATTTATGTGTCTTTCCGTGCCCATGCACCGAGTTTTCAGGTAAGCTTTGCCTGACCCTTTCTGGTAGCCAATATCATTATGAGAGGGAAATTATCAGAGATGCCTCTCGTCAGACACTGTATAGCAGTAATGGGGAGGGTCTTTAGTGTGGTGATAAAGGAATAGTCCAGCCTGGTGCTGGAGTGGGAATCAGTTCTCAGTTCGAATTCTTGGTTCACCATCATCTGTGCCAATTCCCGCTCTATTCACTGAGGCAAAGGATCTTTGCCGTTGTTTTAGAGAAGATCAGGAGCTATGCATAAGTTTATTCATATTAATCTCAATTATCAAATATGAACAGAAATCAATAATCAATATTAGTCAATAAAATAAAAAAAATGCATTAAGCGCGTTCCATAAAGGAAAGAATCCCTATTGTAAGAATCGGGAAAAAGGTGTCAGTCAGAACTGATAAAGAGTTCTAGTTCAAGAGAGTGAGAGAAAAAGCATAATGCTTTAGCATTAAAGTCAGCTCCATAGCTCAAAAAGAATTCAAAGCAGAACTTCCCATGAAGAGTTGTTAAAAAAAACTCAAGAGTCTCAAAACAGTGTGAAATAATGGTAAAATGAAAAAGTCATACTAACAAGTGGCAAAAATGGAGAAGTCTGAGCCTACTCTAGGAACACGCACTATTATAGACTCCACATTCTGAAGCTTTTGCAACATGTTGCTCTTTCCGTCTGGAGTCAACCAATCAGTTTTCAAAGCTCTCATGGCAGCAGGATCACTCCACACCTTCTTACAGGAATACAATAGTCTAGAGACAGCAATGCCGAATTAAACATTTCTTATCAAATACAATGTTTTCACACCATTCATTCCGTTTAGAAATGCTGCATCTTCATTTAAGAACTTCTTCATTACCCCATTAAAAGACTAATTTCTAATCATTTTTTAACAGTGATCTTTGTGTAAGTAGAAACATTCTATGGAAATATATGAAAACATTTATGCAGCTAATATTTATGTTTATTGTAAGGTCAAGAAATAAACATTTTATGCACATTAAGCATTTCTAGTCAAGTCAGCTTGTCACACAATGTTGCTTCAGCCATTTGAGGCCTAATATGAGTAAATATGGTTGACTACTAAAATATTTGCATTTAAACGCATTTTATTTTCATTAAAGCCTTCACTTTAATATTGCACATTTATTCTAACTGTATTATTTTCTCAATATATTAAAATGTGCCTACACTAAAGACTGACTCATGCATCTCAGAGAGGAATATATATTGACCTTTCTGTGACATGTTTCAGCCTCCAGAAATCCGTCAGCCCAACATCTGTGGGAAATTGTGCCAGTGGTGTGGAAGAACGGGAAACTGGTGTTGCCTCAGCTGATCTGTTCGGTTCGGTGGACATAACGTCATTAAAGTCTTGTGCTATTATGTGGAGGGAGGCGACTGTTTGGTGGAGTAATGGACCAAATTTGTTCAACTCTATCTTTTTAAGTTGTGGTGATGCGTATATACTTAAAATGGCTAGGTGACTTCTACCCCAAGTTCCCTGAACGCCTTAGTAGTCTCTGCTAACGCAAATTTTATTATTTACCAAATGCTTTATTAAATATACAAATGTGCAGTATATATGTTTAAAAAGAAAAAATGCTTAATGCAAAAATTGTAGTAGACTACCATACTTGTAACTTAGTAATGAGGCCTGGATTTTATTTAAAGATGGCATATTGTCATGTTTCATATAGGTACCCCAATATAGGCTCAGGTAGTCAGCTAACCTTTCACCTATATTCTCCCCTACCATTACACTACATACCGGTTCTTGGGACTGACTTTTTACCTAGTTACAGTATTGCTTACAGGACTTGGGGTTTTCCGTGAAAACTAGCCTCATCCATTATGCATGAGGATTCTTGGAAACTCAGCAGGGCTACCATCTCTTGCATAATAGCTATGTATAAGGGTCATTCCTTCCCTCATCCTAAGTCTGACATGACACAGCAAGGTAGAACCCCTGAGGGTACCACTTTGGTTATATAAACACCATATCTCGCTGGGATAGGCAGAGGAGAAAAAGGACTTTCATGCTGACACACTGACTCAAGACGCTGCGGTTCCTGCACGCATACACTCCAGCTCGCAGTGGTCTGACATCCCTCGCGGGGTGTCCATCTAGAGACCAAGACGGGGTCCCACAATCTCTCACTTCAGGTAATGGGGTTTACTTTATCCTAGAGGGATTCTTGGCTCCACACCTACATACATGCTAGGTACACTTAGGTTCATCTAGTTAGGGTTGCATCGTAGGAGTACCCATTTTTATTGCCATGTATTTTTATACCTGCTTATATTCATCATTTTAGCACTATGGTAGAAATCTACCATCCTTTTACTCTATTGGTGCTTATAATCATTTATATCTGTTTTTGTCTAATGGTTGTTTCAGCACACCTATTTTACACTAGAATGACGCTGGTTCAATAAATGCTTATTAAAAACGTCCCCACCATTTATTCTGTGTATCTCTCTGAGACAAAGTGAGCATGAGTGACTGAGCAAAAAGTTTCGTACTGTTTCCACGATCCCTGATGGGACAGAGTTGTCATGTTCGATAGTTGCCAAGAACTGTTCTCTCCTTGGTAAGAGGGGTTTCTAGTGGCACTGTGAGCTAGCTGGTATACAGGCAAACATACTCGGTGGGGGTGTCTGGAATCAGTCTGGACACCATACCCACAGTCTATGTTGTCTAAACGTGCAGATCCTATGTAGGTTTATGGGAACTACACGACAATATGTAATGACCCCATGTTTTACCATGAAGGCCCTTAATGCTGAAATGCTTGTTTTTCACTTTTACCGATAATTGTGCAAGTTGTTTTTCTTCTCTATGCTGCAGACGTTGCATTTTCAAAAAACTACTGTTTATTAGTTAATGAATAGACATTTGTTGTATTAAACGGCTGATAGTGAGGTTCACACCACAAAACATGTAGACGACGAGGCGTATGATTCAAGGGAAGATGATATTACAAACAAGAAATAATGTGCCTGCAACATTCAATGATGCATGGTTGAAAGACGATTGAGAAGATGGTGAGTAGACCTTTTCCCAGAAGCATGCTGAAATCCTATTGGCTGACATGAAGAAGAAAAAACATATATGTTACAAACTTAGAAAATCGGCGATTCGGCAAGGCATTATGTGATTCGCTCCGATCTTGTATGAATTGAGTTGAGTGGACCAGCCCGGTCCAGTCCAGCCACTCCCAGGCAGCTTTCAATGTATTCGAAAATGCATGTCTTCCCTTCCGCAACAACCCCAAATGTGCAGAAAAGAGGAGCGAGTATTTTAGGTCGAGCTCACACAACCAGCATTTCACATCCAAGAAGGAATTTCTTTGTCACTGCTCAGCTATTGTATAGTCCGGAAAAAACATTATGAGGGCATCATCGACAATGATGTCCGGGAGTTTCCTCGCATCACATAGAATAGAGTCGCTATCACTATAGTGTAGCAGCCGGAACAGCAGGGACTCGGGTTGGAGTCAGGGAGAGGTCGTCGCTCCGGGACACTATGAGCTTGGTCAATGGAGAATTGCGACAGTGTTGCCGGCAGAAGCAGCTCCCGCAGCCATCGCTCCACATATGTGACTGCATCTCTCTCCTCCACTCCCTCCGGGAGACCAACCACACAAATGTTGTTCCGCTGGGATCGCGCCTCTGTGTCATCCACCCTGCACTCCAGAACATGCACTTGGTCCACCAATGCCTACAGTGAGGTCTCTACCTCATGGGATTTAGGTGCAAACTCAGCCAGAATTTGCTCTGCAGAGTGGACCTTATCAACTAATTTGGAGTGGTCTGCATGTAGCAGTGTGAGGTCTGTCACCACATTATCGATCTTGTTCTCCAGGGACACGTGAGTATGTTCTAGTGAGGCCCCTATGGACGTGGAGCTTTGCAAGAGGTCGGCATGCTCGAATTGCCGGCAGGGTGGTCCATCGGAGCAGATTTGCCCGAAGGTGTGCCAGTCGCTCCTGCGCATAGACAGTCTAAAATAAGTGATGTAGGCCCTAGTCGAAGATCGCAAAAAACAATGTGGACGGACCCCCTGGGTAAAGTTGCAAAAAACAATGTGGACGGACCCTGTTATAGTGTGAATCTATCAATCACTAAGTTTGGTAAGTCCAAGGACCCATTAGGTATATTTAAAAGACCCCTCACACACCAACCTGGTTGGTGTCATGCTTCATCATTGGGGTCCCAACCGGGTGGCCTAATGCCGCCCGGTTGTGCTACGACGCCTGATTACAGCGGAACAGGTGTGGTGTGAGTGTGTGATGTGAGTGTTAAAAATACCTCTGAGAATCCCTGCCAAGTAAATTTATTAGTGGCGGCTCAGGGTATGGTTAAAAGCTATGTGATGCCAACTAACAAGAAATGATAATCTGTAGTTGTTTAGGTGATGTGGTCTACATGTTTCAGCCCGTTAAAAAATTCAGATGGGCTTTCTTCAGGACCGAGAATAAAAACGTGAGTGGCAAAGTGAAGGCTACGTGAGAGGTGTAGTACCAACACACGCGCTAAGGTGTGTGGACTAGGTGTCGGTATACTTACTGACACCGTTCAAAAACTATAAAGAGGAAATATGGGCAGCTAATCAGGGCATAGGAGAGGTCTCATCCGGTAAACCAATTTGGTTCCGTGAGGATTCCCGTTATACAACCTACTTCGGTCTCCCGATGTCCCGGCTGGGATCAGGACGTACCCCAACAATCCTCGCTCTCTCCTTTGCTTTTTCCTAGTAGAAGATCACCAGGTAATTGAGTCAATGGGGACCACTCGCTGACACAAGTCTAGTCGCTGGGCGGCGCAGCACGAGCATCCCATGTTTGCTTAGCGGTAATAGTACTGGCCCAGTTGCTCAGGAATAGGCTGAAGGTAGAGGGGCTGCATGGGCAATGCCATAGGTAAGTGGAGCATGAGTGCCTGGCCAGTGGTTATAATAGGAAGAGAGGGGTCATTGATGTTCCGGTTGTAGAGTGCAGTTACATGTAACACAGCTGCAGTGCGATCCTGAGCGAGTACGCCGTTCACTGTCGGCCATAAATGCGGGGGCCCGTTTGCTTACACCGTAGTAGAGTAGCATAGCAGCACGTGCAGCCAAGATATGTCTAGGCCCGTTGGTCATGTTGAGCGTTATGAAGCGCAGCCAACAGCACTACAGAGCCCTGGAGCAGGGGTGGATTAGTAGGTAACGACATCAGTGCGCTGGATGAAATGTGAATTTACTCTAAATTAGCTGTGTTCCTCAAACAGACTGGCAGTGGAAATTGCACTAATAGAAGCAATGTCTCCAACAGTAATGTTGTTCAAAGTCCCATAGGTGAAGCGTCTGATCTCTGCATCAAGGTTTTGGCTGCAAATTCTTATAGCCCCCTATGGGTACATGCTCCTGCTTTTCAAATAAGTCAGAAGGGCCGTATAATGTCTCAAAATATGCAGGCCAACTCACTCCACCTGGGGCACATCAGCGGAGTGGCAGGGGGAGCCAGGGGAAGAAAGCGGCTCTCAGCTCCTTGCCGCTACAATGCTAGTGGCACAAGGCCCATGGAGGTAGGCTGCATCCCACGGCAGGCATGGTAAGTGAGGGCTTCAGGACCCAAGGGACTGTGCAAAAACAGGGCAAAAGCACGCTTGAGAGGCAGAGAGCTAAATTCAGCTGCTGCTGCACTAGCTCCGTCAAGGAGCGTCCAACTTTCCCCGCCAGCTGCAGGCCCTACCTGGGTTTTTGATCGTGGTCTCTGCGAGGAGGCAGGCGGGAGCTGCAGCACACTGTGCCCCCAATCATGGCTTCAGGGCAGGAGCTGGGGGCTACGGGTGTAAGCAGTTGGACGTTAGGCAGCCCACTCCCATCTGTGCTCAATGCCAAATGTGCGTGATGTCCACAGTCACAGCCGCATCTTGGCAGCACGCTTAGTCAGTCATAGGCCACACATCATGGCGGTACAGCCTCACAATTGCGGCCTCCGTGGAAGACGTTATTTGGGAGAAAGATAAGTCCGCTGCTTCCCATTTTGAAGGGGATATATTTCGTCCTTCATCAGCCCCTGATGATGTGCCAATGGCCGGATAAATGCTGGATAGTCAGGGCCTCACAGTGGAGCCGTGCTAGAGCGCCTACACAGTCTTAGCGATCTAGGCCACGTCCCAGTTATATTTACTTTGTCAATGCTTATTCTGATTATTAAATTGATTCATCTCACTACTAATTAACAATTTATTGATTACTGATGATTATTGGAGAATAATACTTTAATAAGCGAATGAATTACAAAAAGAGATAGAATGAACCCGTTAACTCAATTAAACTCTCTTTATTGGCTGAACTAAAGTAATGATAATTGATAATGATTTATGTTGAGATTGAATTTGATGTCTTATCTGAAAACAAAAATTCATCGACCTGACACTGTGTGCAGGGTTCTTGGTGAGGAGTAAGTGACGGCGGAACCCCGTGCTCCAGCAGTTGGTAGCAGGAGGATGGTTCATGCCACGAGACAAGAACTGTGATATTAATTAGCCTTAGTTTAGAAATTCCCATTTCCTTAAGCCCAAAAATCCAAACTTGAAGATTGACGGAGTTGCGGTTGCGAAGGCAGTTGCAGTGGTTAAGGTGTGAGTATCAATAGGGTCATGCATCGTCATTGTCTTTGTTGAGATTTGTATTATTGTTGTGCTTGAGAGTAAGTGGTGTGTAAGCGCTAGATGTTGAGCAGTTGAAGTGGTTATCAGGCTAAAGGTAGTCTAAGATCCCAGGATAGACAAATAGAAAAAAATAAACATTTGAAATCATGTTAATAATGTTCTGCTAAGATTTGTGGTGTATGTTCGTGAGGCACCATCGATTTGCACAATTGAAATAGGGACTATAACATTGTTGTGTTTGTACTAATATCATTCATTCAAAAACCTTTATTTCGGTCACTAGGACCATAAAAGTATACAAAGATCAGTAAAACTACATTCTGGATTTAAAACATTCCAACCTGAAAATAAAACCACTTCCATTAGAAGGGTTATGGATACACATCGTGACATAAATTTCCTAAAAAATTTGAATACATCCATACAATTGCAAGTACATGGAGAAAACCACAAAGGGCTGGGATTCCCTATAGTTGGTCGGTTCATTAGTATAACTAAACAGGCCCTGAGCAAAAGACAACACAGTAATGTTGCAATAAATAGATAAAAAGCAAGTTCCAATTAAAAAACAACAAAAAAACAGAAAAAAAGAAGAAAAAATCTACATTGATCTTAAAAATTTAAAAGCAAATTCCCATTAGAGTGGTCTAAGCATTGGGCTCTTATATTAGTACTGCAATCAGGCTATTATCATTTAATTATATTTCCTTATGAAGGAAACCCCTTCTCCTTCGCCACATTGCATTTAGAAACCGAGAAACAGCAAAAACTATAGGCTTAGAAGTGTCATATTTCAAAACTCTAAATGCCACTATACATTGCACAAACCCCAGATTCCTGCACAACTGTACAAGCCAACTTTTCCTTGCTTCTTTATACCCAGGGCAAAAGAATAAAACATGCAGTTCGGTCTCCTCGTGGTTATTACAAGCAGGGCACCCACGAGGGGAAAATGAGCCCATTTAGAAGTAAAAGCCCGGATAGGTAAAATACTATATCGGAACTGCACATATAATTTCCTTGCTATGGGAGGTAAAATGTCATCCAAAAAAGGTTCAAATTTGTAGTCCTCCTTGACTGTAAGGAACAGTGTAGTTAGAGGACCTAATTTCGGGTTTACCTGAATGGCCTCAAGCTTTTTATTCGATACATTTTCACAAGTTCAACTCGTGAAAGTATAAAACTGGTTTCTTCAGGATTAGTCCAAAGTGTTGGTTTACCTATCATTGCACATAGATGCCTAACATGCATAAACCAAGGGACTTTTTTTAAGGCCCCTAGATGAGCTAGAAGATCCTTCATTTCTGCTTGGTATTCAACCAATTCTGGGGTCACCCAAAGCCTTCGCCAAAAAGTTAGGGATCGTAAGGCAGCCTCATCTTCAATCGGGGCAATACCTATATCTAGCCGCAAGGGGGTTAGCGGTGTACTAGGTGGAAGGCCCAAGATTTGCCTGAGGAAACTGTTCTCAACCTTAGCTAAGGGGACAGAAGAGCAATGTCCCCAGAGTTCAGCCCCATACAACGCAGCTCCCCTCGCTTGCGCCCTATAAATCTCAATGGCAGGGGCAATGGGCTTCATCGTTGATTCCCTTACCAGTTTGGCTATTCCCCCGGCAGTCTGGGCAAGTTTTAGCTTGGCTTTAGCTATCTGGGAAGCCCATTCCATATTTTCAGTGAGGGTGACACCCAGATAATCAAATACGGAAACCCTTTCAAGTGGAATGCCATTTAATTTAGGATTTGAATGTATTTTCCTAGGCGGATTAAGGACCATAAATTTTGTTTTTGAGGTGTTTATCACCAAGCCCCTATTATTACAAAAAGCAACAAACCTATCCAATATCCTCTGGACCCCCTAGACGTCTTAGACAATAAAAGAGTATCATCAGCAAACATCAATGCCGGTATCTTTGAGTTTGCTAACTTAGGGGCATCATTATCCTCAACCTCAGAGAGTTGTGCAATTAATGCGTTGACATAGAGGCAGAAAAGGGTGGGTGCGAGCACACAACCCTGTCTCACTCCTCTGTCAACTGGGAGTCTGTTAGTTAATTCTCCACCCCTGCCACATCTTACTTGGGCGTAAGTGGCCTCATGCAGCTTAATAAGCATGCTAAGCAGGTGGGGGGAATCCCCAGTTCTCTGAGCACCCCCAAAGTTTAATTCTGGGGACCAAATCAAAAGCCGTTTTCAGGTCCACAAAAACCAAAAAGAGGCTGCCACCCTCAATTGATACCGTCTTCCAAACTATAAGTTGAAGTCTATAGATTTGGTCCATGGTAGAAATGTTTTTCCTGAATCCGGCTTGGTAGGGGCTTATAATGTCATTCTCAAGCAGCCAGGTCTGTATTTGATCTAATAAAACCCTTGCAAATAGCTTTTGTGTGACATCGATCAGACTGATCGGTCTATAGTTTGCAGGGTTTAGAGGAGAGCCCTTTTTAAAAACTGGGACAATTTCTGCCCCAGCCCAGGTTTCAGGGATTGGCATGCCATTCATAATAGCGCTAAATAGGACCCAAAGATAGGGACCCCAAATATGTGGTTCGTCCCTAAATAAATCCCCTGGAAGCCTATCCAATCCAGGTGCTAATATTGATTAGTGTTAGTGGAGCATATTTCGCAAAAGGGAAGCTACATCAGTTAGAGTGATTTCCCACTGGCTGAGATTTCATTTGCATGTGTGTAAGTGCAGGGAACTCAGAGGTTGTTAAAACCTTATTTCCAATTGTTTTCCTGAATGATTAATATATTTTAATGTCCTCAGTGGAGCAGACAATTCTATTTGTTTATTACACTTGTTTAGAGTTGTAGAATTTGTGTATGAGTGAATTTTAAAAGAGGGTGAAGCGCTGGGTAGAATGATAAAAAATAAGTCATAGGGTGTTTCAGATTGGTTGGTTGGTGTACTTTTGCGCTGCTATTGGTTGATGAGGAGATGGTGTGACTCACTGGTATAGGTCAGTCGGTGTGACAGTGCCGTGTTGAGATTGGTTGGTGAGTCTTCAGTATTAGAGCTGTAACAGGATTGGAGGAAAGAAATTGACATTTACGAAATAAATTAAGAACAGAAACAAAACATTGAAATTGAATTTGACTGTTGCACATTTATTGTTGAATTATTGGAAAAATGAAATGTTTTAAAACTCAGAGATTTGATGAGGGGTGATGTAAGAGTTCTAGTGAGGGAAGGTAAAGAGGCGTCACCTGAGGGTGGGAAACAACCATTACAACACAGTCATTACAACGCACTACTTTTAAAATACAGTCATTACAACGCAACTGCCTATACATCGCATGCCATTACAACGCAGCCATTACAACGCATGTCACTACAACGCATGCCATTACAACGCATGTCACTACAACGCATGCCATTACAACGCATTACCCCTACACTATCCAACACTTACCCTACTGTTGCACTCACTGGAGTGGTAATAGTAATTTTTACCCCTACACTATCCAACACTTACCCTATTGTTGCACTCACTGGAGTGGGAATAGTAATTTTTACCCCTAAACTATCCAACACTTACCCTACTGTTGCACTCACTGGAGTGGGAATAGTAATTTTTACCCCTACACTATCCAACACTTACCCTACTGTTGCCCCAAAAGTATTATGCGTTGTAATGGTATGCATTGTAATGGAATGCGTTGTAAATGTAGTTTCTAAAAATGTGTTGTGATGGCATGCGTTGTAAAGTCATGCTTTGTAATGGATGTTGCAATGTAAAAAACGCGTTGTAAAGGCATGCGTTGTAAATGTTTGCGTTGTAACGTGTCCTATTCCCTGAGGGTACACCAGCTCATTGCATTACGACAAATGTAGGACTACATACATGTTCATGGCTTCGTCAGTGGTGCAAGATTACTGAAAATGAGGGTTCCTTTAAATTTCCACAATAGGGTATATTCAGTTTAGACATCGTTGAACATTTGAGGGAGAAAATATATCAGATGAAATCACATCCTAGACCCACACAATATGAAGTATTAAATGCATGGGAAAAAGCAGCTCATGGTAAAGAGGATGAGAAATATCAGAATAGGGTGAAGAAAGCTGGGAGAAATTATGCAGATGCACTATGGGACGAAGGACAGCAAAGGTGGAAAAAAGTGTAGTCAAGGGAGTTAGAATGTATCCAGTTATAACTACAGAGAAGTTAAAAAAGAACCAGAAACAGAAGAAGAAGGTGAAAGGAAAACAGACAATGATAGTGATTCAGGGGCTGATATTCTGAATGCTTTATTGGCTATGCATCCACCACCTTAAGTGGTCCCTACCACAAATACTGATACTGATGCAACTACTAGTACTACAGTCGCTACAGCCCATGTTGAATTAGGTGTAATTCAGATTGAGAGACCATTTACAGCACTCCAAATTGCGCCTGCACCTGTTGAAGTGGCTCATACCGTAATAACTCCATATGCTACTGCTTCGATTGTGTACCAGTACCACAAGTTGTCACAGAACCAATAAATATAACCCCAAATCTTGAAGCGTAGGGAGCTGTAGGAGGAGTAGCTGCAACAGGGTTCATCCCAACAGCACAGAATTCACAGATTGTTGCCTGGACACCACCGCAAAATGTACAATCAATGAAAGAAGGAAGGAAGATTTTCTTTACAACATCTGTTGCACAGGGAGAGACGGGACAGTTTGAGGATGGGATTATTCCCCATGGTTTGAAGAAACTATGGAGACTAAGGGAGTGGAGAGGTCAGAGAGACTACCTGCTAGTCAAGAAAAGGCAAGGCTTTTAGATGTGCCGAAATTAAAAGTAGAATTAGAGGAGATCATTAGGGGCTGTTTGGACATTGCGCATTTGAATCATTATCAGGAAAATGAACTGATTTATTTGAGCATAGAAATCACAAGGCATGCAGCTGCAACACATGATAAATTAAGTGAATTGACAGGAAATATGAGGGAGATCTTTCAAAGAGTGTCTCGTTGCAGAGAAGTTTTAGGGCACAATTTGATGATGAAGCTATTGTTACAATGAGGTCTCAGGGATAAGGTTACACATTGAGGAATTAGTCAAATGTATCCGCAAATGGAGTGATTTCGACAGATTAGACAGTAAATGGGCAAAAAAGCTGGAAAAGAAAAAAAATATCAGATGCTGCAGAAGCAAATAGTAAGTCACCACCAGCATCTCCAGGTGAAGATGAGGCATTTACTTTTCCAATGAGGGAAATACCAGGTGGAGGGCATGTTCGTGTGCCATTGATTAGAGATGATCTTGCAACATTTACAAACAATTTTCTGAAACTGAGGGAGACTCCTTCACAGTGGTATACACAAGTTGACCGATTTGTTACAATTTCAAAAGTGTTGTGGACAGATTTTATTAGTTTGTTAGACATTGTTGTGCCGAGTGATTTGTCGGCTCAGTGTAAAATAGCTGTACAATGGCCACGATCTGAACCTCCAAGAAATGTGTGTACTCATGCACCCTCACCTGTGGTAATGACAAAATAAAATGAGGTGATTACCTTTTTGTAGGGGAAAGTTCCAGCCAGAGACATTGACTAGCTGGAAATCAATAAAACTACACAATAGGCAAAAGAATCAGTGCATGCTTATTATGAACATTTGTTACAGGTGTTTAAGTAACACTGTGGGCAAGAAAATCCAGAGAAAAGTGATATGGGGAATTTCGTGTCACAGTTTGTTCTTGGGCTACGACTAGAGAGTAGTATGCATATACAGCAAAACGTGATTTGTTGGCAGATAAAACCATTAGTTGGGATCCTGTGGTATGCAAAACACTGAAGTGATGAGAGAGAAATTAAGCAGAAAAGATTGAAGGAGAAATGTATGCTCCCACAGACAAAGTTGGCACAGAAAGGATTTCAGAATCAGTCATTTGGAGGGAATGTTAGTTGAATGTAAGGTGTTGGTTTTGGAACTGGAGGTCAAGTTGCTCAAGGAGCAGTTGGTGTTTCGCAGGGTAGAGGTAGAGGTGTTTTGATTTACAAGAATTCTGGAATAGACATTGCAACGTTGAAGAAGTTGACTCCTTGTCATTATTGTACCAAAATTGGGCATTGGAAGAGGGAGTGCAGACAGAATCCTAATAGAAGGAGTGGTGATGGGCAAATGCAAGGAGCAGATCAAGCACAGATAACGAATATTCCAGTCCAGATGCCTGCCCAAAGAATACAGATGCCAGTATAGTGGCAAGTTCCTATGATGCAGGTTCCATAAGTCCCAATGGCCCCACAAAACATGAGAAATCCTAGATTTAATGTAAATCAGGTACCAAGAGCAAATACAAACCCATTTGAAAATCAGAACCCAGTCCAATAGCTCCCTATGTTGGTAAGCGAACATTTTGACTCTGACAATTCCCAATGAAGGTGCCGGAGGGGGGAGGAAGATTATGTACTTGACACAGTCTTAGAGTTAAACCAGAGTGGACTGTTTGTAGAAGGAGCGGTATATGGCCACCAAGTGTAATTTCTTACTGTCACCGCAGCTACTCAATCCACTGTTAGAACAGCGGAAGTCCCAGACCTACTCTTCTCTGGAAAGAAGATCCAAGTTGTAAAAGTTACAAATAAAAAATCCAATATCAGAGAAAGTGCCTGTAAGAATTAGTTCATTTGAAGAAAATCATCAATTTGTAATATGAGATTCTAGTCCTGGAAACCTATTAGGAAGAAATATTTTGTGCAAGTTAAATTGCACAATTTACTGCACACCGGAGGGTGTTAAATTCCAAACACATGATGAGGATGTTGAATTTAAAATAGCCCAACAAGGAACTGCTGTAGGATTGTACCTGGTAAGAACAGTTAAAGATTTACCGCTTGATTTGAAAGATACAGTGAATTCAGAAGTATGGAATTTTACAGGAAAGTATATCGGACTGATTAAAGGTGTAGAACCTGTATGAATCACAGTAAAACCAAATGCAATTTTCCCAAGAACATCACTTTATAATTTGATGCCAGAGACAATTGCAGGAATAACGCTAGTGATTGAAAACATGCTAAAACAGGGAATATTAAAAGATTGTTGGAAGCCCTTGCAATTCGACCATTATAGGTTTACAGAAACCCAATGGGATATACTTGATTGTACAGGATATTCGAAAGAATAATAACGTAGTTGTTCCATGTTGCTTCATGGAACAGAATCCAGCAACTAAACTGTTAGACCTGACAGCCTTAGGGTGGTCTTCCCCTAACATTTTTGCCTGCCTCCATCTATTTTTCAGACCTCGGTTTTGCTGTCTTTAGGACTCTGCACTCTTTACCACTGCTGACCAATGCTAAAATGCTTGTGCTTTCTCCCCTAAACATGGTAATATTGGCTTAATGCCAAGTGCCATATTTCATTTACTTAGAAGTCTCTAGTAAAGTGCTCTACATGTGCCCAGGGCGTGTACATTAAAGGCTGCTGGTGGGCCTGCAGCACTCATTGGGACACCCACTTAAGTAGCCCTCTTACCCCTCATCAGCCAGACTACCTTGAATCCAGTGGCAAAGTGAGCAAGGGACCCACGTCTGGGCATACTCTGGCTACCCAGGGCGAACATAGCAAACACAATAGCTTGAATCCAGTGGCAAAGTAAGCAAAACAACGATGGATTTAGGCCCAGATCTCTGTACTGGGGTGAATGTATGATATTGTTCTGCATTCTGTCCATCAATTGTTCTTTTTGCATTTGTCACCCCAAGTGGGACAGGTATGCCCAGACGTGGGTCCCGTGCTCTCCATGCCACTAGAGTCACGCTATCTTGGCTGAGGAGGGGTGATACCCCAAAACCGGTCCTAGGATGCTTGTTTCTAGTCCAGGGAGGACCTGGCCTGGCAGTTCGGGTTGGACTGTTCCCATGGGGAACAGGGTCAAGACTGATTTGCATATGGCTGGGTTTAAACTGGAATGGCATGGGGAGCAAAAAAACAATGGATTTAGGCCCAGATCTCTGTACTGAGGTGAATGTATTACATTGTTCTGCATTCTGTCCATCAATTGTTGTTTTTGCATTTGTCACCCCGAGTGGGACGGTTAAGCCCAGACGTGGGTCCTGTGCTCTCCATGCCTCTGGAGTCAAGCTAGCTTGACTGATGAGGGGTGATACCCCGAAACCGGTCCTAGGATGCTTGTTTCTAGTCCAGGGAGGACCTGGCCTGGCAGTTCGGGCTGGACTGTTCCCATAGGGAACAAGGTCAAGACTGATTTGCATATGGCTGGGTCTAAACTGGAATGGCATGGGGAGTAAAAAAACAATGGATTTAGGCCCAGATCTCTGCACTGGGGCGAATGTATTACATTGTTCTGCATTCTGTCCATCAATTGTTCTTTTCGCAATTGTCACCCCGAGTGGGACAGGTATACCCAGACTTGGGTCCTGTGCTCTCCATGCCACTGGAGTCAAGCTAGCTTGGCTGATGAAGGGTGATACCCCGAAACCTGGGGTGAATGTATGACATTGTTCTGCAGCAATTGTTCTTTTTGCATTTATGCAATTATTAGATACAGAGCCAATTAGAAGAAGCTAATAATGCATGCTGCCTGCATGGTACAGGCTGGTGGATTCCCACATGTCCAGATTGTGACAGTTGGGTATTTCCAAGCCTACTCAACGCATTATGCCAATCAGAGGTGGATGCTTTGTCCCAACCATAGATGGTGTGCTAACATGGCCCAACGGTCTTCTTGTTGCTGGACTAGCATGCAATTGCAAGTCATGAGTGATGTCTTTGAGCAAGACTTGCATTATGTTGCGTTAGAAGCTGAGCACATCAGTCCACAAAAGGTCACATATAAGCTGTGCACGTTCTACAGGCCTTATCATTGAATATCACAGAAGTAAGCAAGACAAAATGGATTCCATGCAATATAGAAAAACATGATTCCACATCCCGCCCTCTGATAATCAATGATGCATGTAACACATGTTTCTCAATTGGTAAATTGCCTCCCTCCTCCCCTGTCTCCTGTTTCGTATCTTTTGTATATATTCTCTTTATTTTCTCATAGCTACTGGGATGTGACGGGGAAGTGATTTTGTTGCAGCAGCTATTTAGCATATTTATGCATGCTGGGCATTAAAACACACATTATTATCATGCCTACCACCCCTATTATCAGTGCTTCCAACAGCCAAGTAACCCAGCCCCTATACCATGACCCCACTGACCCCACATATCACTAATGCGTATCCCATGTGCTTCCTTCTGAGCATTTCTGATGTTGTCTAGCGCTTTATTGAAGTTATTGCTGTTGTCCGGTATGTAGGAACAGCAAGTCTGGTGCACTACTTGTCATACCCGCCCTCCTTGGCCAGGAGGATGTCTAAAGCAATGTTATTCTGGATCACTACAGCTCTCATCGCAGTAAGCTCCTCTGTCATGTTTCTCAGGGCTGTCTCTGTGGATCCTGCCAGGTCTTCTATTAACCTAGCCAGCTCACTTATTTTATAGGTGGCATAGGCTACCCCTGCTGAGGGTAGTAGGACTCCCATTCCTGTCATCATGTTGTCCACCCATGCGACTGTTCTTTTGCGCCGGGCTGTTAGGCGGACCTGGGATCCTATCTGTGACAGGGTGGCAACATGTGTTATCTGTGGCAATGCAAAGGAGAGGTAGCAGCTGCCACACCATCCGGCTGGCAGGTAAAAGTATGCTGATCTACTGCATACAAAGAACAACCCCTTGTATCCCACTAACTCTGGTGACAGTTGTAGGGGACTACTCTTTATCCTTCCCAAGTTGGCATAGTGAGCGCAGTTGCTATCACCTACATAAATATTCAGTTTTGGTGTTTCTAGGGAGTTGGTTTTAAACACTCGAACCACTTGCCCCTCATGAAATGTACACTGGGAATACGGGCGTTCCCTACAATTCATCCTTCCCTGTTCGCCCCTGCTTAGTTCATGAATTGTACAGTAGTCAAGTGGTGGTTCTTCAGTTACCAGAGTATTGTCTCGAGTGTTCTTCATGCACCAAGGTGCGGTCACTGTGCTGCCAACTCTTAGACTTGGTACTCTCAGGTCCTCCTCCCTTTTATCCCCTGGGGAATGGCAAGCCAATGTTCCCCTGCCCATACCTTGCCTTTGGCTTGTGCCAAATATCTCTAACAGCAACTGATCCCTCTTATTTGGCTGCATGTTCAAGCATGGAGACCTTTCAGGTGTTAGGCAGCCGGAACTTGGAGGGGCAAGCCAGTGAGAAGGTGTAATTGTACCCTTAGGTGTGTAACCTGCTTTTATTCACATATTGTTTTGGGTTAGTAGCATATCCCTCACCATGGTACAGCCTGCATACTTTACCACTGGAATTACATTGTATCTTGGTTATTCTTTTGCATGTGTTGGCAGATGTGTGCAGACTTAACATCCTGATATATTCATTATCTTCACATACATTGCCAACATTTGTACATATTTGTTTTCTTCATATTCTTTCCAAATCGTTTTCTCCTTATACCCTATAGCCCCCAATACTCTTACACCATCTTCCATTGATGAATTAGGTGGTGGCAGCATTTCATTATTGTTCGTGACTGTCTCTGGGCCATCAAAGAACGGTATAGAGATGTGTTCAGCGGGAAACATACATTACAATGCAGGCATTACAATGCAATGCCTTTACAACGCAGTCAATACAACCCATCCTCCATTACAACGTGTGCCATTACAACGCATGCCATTACAACCCATATCCCTCACTGACCAACACCTTCCCTGAGGTAAGCACCCGGCAGTGTTAGAATAGTAATTTTTATTGTAATGGAACATGCTTTTTAATGGATTGCGTTGTAATGGCATGCGTTGTAATGGAGGATGCATTGTAAAAACTGTGTTGTAAAGGTATGCGTTGTGATTGTTTGCGTTGTGATGTCACCAGTGTTGAAACTACTGTAGCCAGTACCCAGGACACCAGCGAGATCATGAACACCATCCACTCCGGTTCACCGCTAGACCCGTGCCCTCACCACATCTTCAACAAAGCCAGTACAGCCATCGCGCCCCATCTCCGGAAAATAATCAACATCTCCTTCGAGACAGCAACCTTCCCGGAAAGCTGGAAGCACGCCGAGATCACCGCCTTACTCAAGAAACCCAAGGCAGACCCCAAGGACCTCAAGAACTTCCAACCCATCTCTCTGCTCCCGTTCCCCGCGAAGGTCACCGAGAAAATCGTCAACAAACAACTGACCCGCTACCTCGAGGAGAACAACATCCTGGACCCTTCCCAGTCCGGCTTCCGCAGCAACCACAGCACCGAAACCGCCCTCATCGCCGCCACCGATGACATCAGGACCCTGCTAGACAACGGAGAAACAGCAGCCCTCATCCTCCTGGACCTATCAGCCGCCTTCGACACGGTCTGCCACCACACACTACGAACACGCCCTCACGACGCCGGGATCCAAGAGAAGGCCCTGGACTGGACCACATCCTTCCTTTCCGGCAGAACACAAAGCGTCCGCCTCGCCCCCTTCCGATCCAAGGCCACCAAGATCATCTGCGGATCATCTGCGGCGTAACCCAAGGCTCCTCCCTCAGCCCAACGCTGTTCAACATCTACATGGCACCCCTCGCCCACGTCGCCCGACAGCACAACCTCAACATCATCTCCTACGCCGACGACACCCAGCTGATCCTCTCCCTCACCAAAGACCCTCACACCGCCAAAGCCCACCTCCACGAAGGAATGAAGGCCGTCGCCGAATGGATGAGGACCAGCCGCCTGAAGCTGAACTCGGACAAGACGGAGGTCCTCATCCTTGGTTCCAACCCTTCAGCCTGGGACGACTCCTGGTGGCCAACATCACTGGGAACAGCCCCGCCACCCACCGACCACGTACGCAACCTAGGGGTCATCCTCGACCCCACCCTCTCCATGACTAAGCAGATCAACGCCGTTTCCTCATCCTGCTTCAACATCCTCCGAATGCTCCGCAGGATCTTCAAGTGGATCCCCACCGAAACAAGAAAAACAGTCACCCAGGCCCTCGTCACCAGCAGGCTGGACTACGGAAACGCCCTCTACGCAGGAACGACGGCTAAGCTCCTGAGACGGCTGCAACGCATCCAGAACGCCTCTGCACGTCTTATCCTCAACATCCCCCGACGCAGCCACATCACACCCCACCTGAGAGACCTGCACTGGCTCCCTGTCAACAAGAGGATAACCTTCAAGCTCCTCACCCACGCACACAAAGCACTCCACAACTCCGGACCAGCCTACCTCAACAGACGACTCAGCTTCTACACCCACATTCCCCCGCATCCGGAAAACGACCGCCGGCGGCAGATCCTTCTCCCACCTCGCCGCCAAGACCTGGAACACCCTCCCCACCAACCTCCGACAGACCCAAGACCTACTGGCCTTCAGAAGATTCCTCAAGACCTGGCTCTTCGATCAGTAGCAGCACCACCCCCCTCTTCCCCCAGCGCCTTGAGACCCTCGCGGGTATGTAGTGCGCTTTATAAGTGACATGATTGATTGATTGATTGATTACCCAAGGCCACTTCTTGTCTTTCTTTTGCATCATGCGTGGCATTGTTCCAGGCTGTGGCACATGTGGAATGGATGTAGAGAAGGAGCAAAGAATTCAAGAGCAAGGAATTTCAAAAAGATCCAAAACTATTCTGGGGTACCCTTTTGTGTGGTTTGAGAGGTTACCAGCACTTCAGCCACTTGGGTACTATTAGTAGAGTGAAGATTGCAACAATGTCCTGCCCGTGCTACCGGGGGCAAAGGAGTCAGGGTCTGGGGCTCTTGCTGTGGTTCCGATGCCTTCTTGGTGTGGGAGCCGTGGGTTCAGGAGGTCAACCCCTCGCACTTGACGGCTGTAGCAGGTGTCAGGAGGGCCTGCTACGGCCCTTTCCCCTGAGGCTGGAGGCAGTGCCGTCTGAAGTGGGCCTTGATCCAGACCGAGTCACCTTTCTGGAGCCCGTGGGCTGGTGATGTTTCTGCTTCAGGGAGAGCCTGCAGCACCTGGCGATGAAGATAAAGCAATGTCTCTGTTAGTCTTTTACAGTACTGTAAGAGCAAATCACCCGATACTGACAGGGGAACAACCGACATGTGGCCAGGAATGTGCATTGGACAGCCAAACCAAATGTCATTTGGGCTCAGTTTTTTGACTCTGTCAGGAGTGCTTCTCATGGACAGCATAGCTAATAGCAGTGCATCAATCCAGGATAGTTCAGTGGATTCCCTATTTTGTTTTTCAACACACCATTTCTTCTCTCAACTGCCCCTGCTGCAGGTAGGTGATAGTGCAATGTAGTTTCTGTGTGGCCCCTAGCCATCTGCATATTCCCCCAACCACATGACAGATGAACGCTGGTCCATTGTCAGAAATCAGTAGCACAGGGACCCCAAAGCGTGGGATAAGTTCCTTCAAATGGCATTTGGCAACAGTTTGTGCATCACAGTTCTTTGCTGTGTATGTACAGTCCATTTGCTAAACATGCACACGATGACCAACACATACTTATATTTGTTGACAGGGGGCATGTCGATGAAATCAAGCTGTAGACATTCAAAAGGTCTGTGTGAAGCTGGAAAGTGGCCAAGCACAGTTAGTGTACCCTTTCCAGTATTGTACACAAACAGTACATTGTCTGCATAAGCACTCTGCAGTTTGGCGGAACTTGGTGCTGTACCAACAGTGGGAAAATAAATAGATCATTCCATCATGTCCCACATGTGAAGGACCATGAAGCTGCACTGTTGCATGCTGCCTGGGTGAGAAGGACTGGACCTGCATCACTTGACCTCACAGTGACTCCAAGGGCTTGCTGGCTTTCCTCCTGATTGAAGTCTCTGGGATACAAAAGACTTCCAACTACCTACATCTGGACTCTGGAAGCTGTGAGTCTGCCCTGCCAAGTGGTAAAACCCCAGAACTGGACCCTTGTAAGTTAGGCCCAAGGTGCTCTCTTAAGCCAACCCATGCATCCTCATTGGAACTGGCGCACCTTCGCTTTTGTGTGGGTCATAACCTGCGTATCCTCATCGAAGCATGGAACGGAGCCTGCGCATCACACTTGGAACCAGCGCATCACCTTCTGAATCTACGCATCGCCTGCTGCAGGAATAGTAGCCACGCATCGCCTTCAGAACCAGCGTATTGCATTCAGAACTGACTCATTGCCATCATTGCGTGGAGAATCTCGAGGCATTCAGCCCACTGCGTGCCTCGACACCGACGCATTGCTTTGGCTGCACCTTGCATCTTCCTCGACGTCTATGCAACCCCAGATCGATGTACTATTTTTCAGCGGGCCTAAGTGGGTCCCTGTATCCGGCCCACACTCCATCGTGGTCAGCCTGAACTTTTGACTTTGCACCCGTCCAGCAAGAACAGATATCCCATTTAAGCACTTATTGCTTCTAAGCACTATTTTACAGTTTATTCTTTGAAAATTCATTTTTTGACTTCTGCTTGTTGGATTTTTGTTGTTTTATTCATAAAATTAAGCTCTATTTTTCTAGCCAGGAATGGAGTCTTTTTGTGGTGTTTTGTCACTGTGTTACTGTTTGAAGTGGTGCAAATACTTTACACATTGCCTCTTAAGTTAAACCTGACTGCTCTGTACCAAGCTACCAGAGGGTGAGCACAGGATATTTTAGGGTGTGTTGTGCTTTACTCTGACTAGGATTGTGGCTCCTGCTTGGACAGGGTGCATACCTCTGCCAACCTGAAACCCAATTTTTAACAAATACTTTTCCAGATTCCTTGCACTGCAGAATGGTTTACGGTTGTGGATCTCTGCAGGTGTTCATCTCTATTTGGTTGCATGAGGACAGCCAGTACTTGTTTTCATTTGTGTTTAGAGATTGAGTTTTGGCATGGTGCCGAATTCCACAGGGGTATACAGAGAGTCCATCAATCTTTAATCAAATCTTGAAAAAGAATCTTGAAACTCTGCAGATGCCTCGCAACTCAGTTCTTGTGCAATACATTGATAACCTACTTGTGGCATCAAATACAATAGAAGCTTGCAAACAGGATACAATTGTGTTAGATCATTTGGCTGAGAATGGACATAAAGGGTCGATAAACAAACTGCAATATCGTCAGAAAGAAGTCCAGTATTTGGGACACATAATTGAGAAGGTAAGGAGAAAGGTGTCACCAGGGAGAGTAGAAACCATTTCGACTAAGAGTCCGTCAAGAACTCAGAGAGAAGTCAGAATGCTCCTGCGAATGGTTGGCTAATGTAGACAGTGGATACTAAACTTTTCCCTAGTGGTCAAGCCTTTACAGAGGCTGATGCACAAAGATGTGCCTAATCCGCTTCCATGGGACAACGATTTCTTGAAAACTTTCCCGTAGCTGAGAGAAAGTCTCTGTCATGCCCTGGCACTAGGACCACCTGATTACAAAAAGATATTCACGTTATTTTGCAGTGAGAAGGACGGCTGCACTCTCTCAGTGCTTACTCAGATGCATGGAGATTCACGAAGACTTGTGGCACATTTTTCAACTGCTCTTGGCCGCAGGACTGCCTGGCTGCCTTAAAGCGGTTGCCGCAGTTGGTGTCAGTATCGAGAGATGTGAGAGCATAGTAATGGGACATCCTCTTGCAGTGACGGTTCCTCATTCAGTAGAGCTACTGCTCACCCGAATAAAAAAACTGTATTTGACAAACAGCAGATTCCCAAAATATGAACAACAGATACTTGCATTCAAAAATGTAATAATTAAGAGATGTTGCATGTTTAATCCATCGACTTTGTTGCCTATTCCTGAGAACGAGATTGACAGAGATGAAGTTGAGCATGATTGTCCAGATGTCATGGACTTATGCACCAAGCCAAGATCAGACAAAAAAGATGAACCCACTTATGAGCCCGATTATATAATCTTTGTGGATGGCTCATGTCTGAGAAACAATGAAGGAACTCTGAGAGCAGTGGTAAAAGCTGCATGGCTTTGAGGTGTTACCTCTGCACTAGTGGCAGAACAGATTGCCCTCACAAGAGCATGTTGCCTTTCAGCACAAATGAGTGTGACTATATTTACAGACAGTCAAGCTTTGGTGCGGTCCATGATTTTGGGCAGTTATGGTCACAAAGAGGGTTTATGACATCTTCATGCTCTCCCTTTTGAAATGGGGAATATGTAAAGGAATTACTAGATGCATTACAGTTGCCTCAAGAAATTTAAGTGGTGAAATGTACTGCTCATAGAACTGGAAATGTTTATGTTACAGTTGGAAATCGATATGCAGATGAAGTTGCCCGATATTGTGCCTTTTTGGGAAATACATTTAATGGAGATTACACAAATGAATCTGATGAAGACACTATCTTTAGCTTGTTATCATGAGCTGAAGAGATCAAAAGGACGCAAGAAGAGGTTTCAAAGGTAGAGCAACAAGGTTGGATCGAAGCAGGTTGTCTTAAGGATAAGAATAATATTTAGGTTTCAGCTGATGGAAGACCTGTGTTGCTAGGCAGTTTGTTGTTTCCTATGACATGACATTTTCATGATCCTGCACACATCAGAAGAAATGCAATGGTGAGGTTGTTTAAACAGATTTGGTTCAATCCCCGATTTAGAGTTCTAGCAGAAGAGTTGTGCCACAGATGTGTAACATGCCAACAGATGTAGGAAGAAGAACACACGCAACCATGAGTCATGTAGGAAGATCAGGTAGACCATTCAATGGGATGCAGTTGGACTTTATCGAGATGCCTTTTTATAGCTGGCTTAGATACGTCCTGGTTATAGTAATCAATTTCTCTCAATGGAAAATGACAGTCTCACTGTAGCTAAACTGTTGTTGAGTTAACTGTTACCCAGGTAGGGATTTCTGGTTTCTCTAGAATCAGACCGAGGGACTCATTTGAATAATGAGGTCCTTAGAATGCTGTGTATGGCTCTTCAAATGTAACAGAGATTACACTGTAGCTATCGTCCCGAGGCTTCAAGAATAATGGAACAGGTAAACGGAACCTGAAGTCCCAATTGGCTAAAGTTTGTGCTTCCACATCTTTAACATGGACAGATCCATTACCACTAGTTCTGATGAGTCTTCGAAATATCCCTCACAGAAGAACTGGATTATCGCCTCATGGAATCCTTATGGCACGCACAATGAGACTTGTGAACATGTAATATGTGGTTGAACGTCCCAGAGGTGTCTATCCTCTTTCAATGGGATGTTTTGTTTTGAACCAGATGTCCAGAAATGGGAAACCCCTACACCACTGAGAAAAGAGCTGAAGTCAGGTTGGGGGACAGAGCTGGTAAAGGGATTTTACTACACGTGCACTGAGACCACAGTAATAGCTACCCATGAGACCGTGTCGACACACCCAGCAGTGCAACCTTGAGGCACCTCTGAACCGCAACATCTGACCCCTTACATGAGGGTGGAGATATGTTTGAAATACGCACGTCTTAATTCTCTAAGTGAAAGTAGGATTGGACTAGAGAAAATACGCCTTGATAAAGCCCCAGGCCTGCGCACCATAGGGGCAAAACACATGTTGTATGTACTTCTTTAGCTTTGCACTTTGGTCTACCAAAACCTTTTGGATCAATCAATTGGACTTAGTCCTGCTTGGACTTGTGCTCTATTCATATTGGATGTCCATTAGGATACATTAAAATACCTTTACCAGCTCTGTCCCCCAACCTTACATCAGCACTTGAGAACATCACAGATGACATGATACTCGATTACTGTGAAGAAGCATGTGTGGAAGTCCTGTTTGGAGCCAAGGTGGAAGGAGGCTCCTACCAGATTATTCTGATCACAAACATTGCTGTCAAATGTGCTGGGATACCTAATTGGGTGCATGCCTTGCACCCTCAAAGAGTAAGGTGTCCACATGAAGAAGTAGCGTTCTTTGATCCAGGTCAGAGAGCACCGGTGACAGCACATTTAGAAGAACAAGAAAGGGGTGAAGAACAGTGAGGTCTCACACCAGTGCAAGTTCCGGAAATATCGCAGTGGTGTGGAAGTACCCTCTGATGAAACTGTTGGAGTTTCACAAAGACAGTTGAATGAACCAGATGAAAGAACAAGTGTGAGACAAGAAGGATGAATCTGGAGATTCGAATGGCCAAGTGATAAATGACAATTGAGATCAAGTGTGTCAATCGACCTTATACACCTACAATCCTCAAAGAAACTGGATCTAGCGGAATAAGTGACACACAGAGGAGAATCAACAGGCATTGAATGGATCCAAAAGAGCAAGAGAACCTTGTTGGCGGTATTCAGCACCTGAGTGGACCTACTATTCGAGAAATGTGCTCAGTGGGTCAGACCTAGGGGTGGGTGGAAAAATTCACTCAGCAGGCAGAGCTTGCAGAATTCGTGAACACCACACTCTGCATGTAGTGCAGAGTTCCCGCTACATTCCACCATCCGGCACGTGGCAGAATGTTTTTTCCGTTGATGAGTGCAAGACTTGTTTTGGTGTGCGCTGGCAAGTGCCACTAAGCTTGCCAGTCGCTAGTGAACTTTTTCGGGATGCTGGCAAGTGCAAGCAACCGCGTCTGTACCTTAAGCAGATTGTCTTCTCGAGAAGCAACTAATTCTCCTTGAAAATACGTTTTTGAGTTGATATTCTACTTCAACGGACTGTTCAGGTTGTTTTTTAGTGCGAGAAGTCTTTTTTTTATTTTAGTTTTTTTTTTCGACAAGAAGGAAGTGCCACAAAGACTTCAACTTCCTTTTCCTGTCCAGCAGGCTCCTCCCAGTGCTTTGTCCATCTCCTGTTCACTTTTCATTTGGATTTGGAGCTGGAAGGATCGCTCTCTTTGTCTGTTGCACATACACCATTGGCTTTAAGGAGTTTGTTTTTGTGATATCACAGATAAGTTCAAAAACTGTTGTATAAGGGTGTTGTTTGTTGGATAGAGGGCATGCACCAGTATTTATTTGTACTTTTATTCAATTTGTATAAATTATTGTGGTGGATGGCCTGCAGTTTCAGTAGGGGCTTAGTTATTTTTTTGCATTTAATTTTTAATCTGTTGTAAAGGAAAAATGTTGCACACTTCAGCACATTTTCTCCATGTTTGTTAATAAATTTGCAATGTATTCATTATTTTACTATGTGTCCTAGTCTACCAACGGGCCATCCAGCCAGTAGGCCCAGTATTTAGTCATGGGTGCATCAAACCACATTTAGGGCAGGGATGGCATTGGATTAAATTAAAAATGTGTTTTTTTCTGGGGTATTTCACATTTGTTTTCTGTAAAAAACTGTATAGGTGGGGTAATATTTGATGCCTTGAGAAGATGTATGTTATTGTAAAATTTTTATAGCTCAATTAATTTTCGTTTTTAGCATTGCTGAATTAATGGTAGTGTTCTCTTCAGTGTTACTGTGCCTCCTTTGTCTGGCCAGTGAGTGTGCTTGTTATAGGCCACCATTTGTCTTTGTTCTTCATGCCATGTGGCCAGGGGCCATTTTGAGTAGTCAGTGTCCACAGGCCTGCATGTGTTCTTTGTTTTCCAAGCCTTCTAACTTGTTGTTTGACCATGGCCGGTGACTATTTTGTGTAGCCAGCCAGTGTGCTTTGGCCATAGGCCTGCATGTGTTCTTTGTTGTGGCCATGGCTCCTTGCTGGTTGCTGTTGTTTGACTATGTGACCAGTGGCCATTTTGTGTAGCCCTAGCCAGCGAGTGTGCTTTACTGCTTTTGCCATAGGACTGCATGTGTTCTTGGTTGTGGCCGTGCCCCCTTGCTGGTCGTCATTTGACTATGTGGCTGGTGGCTATTTTGTTTAGACCTAGCCAGCCAGTGTGCTTTACTGCTTTTGCCATAGGCCTGCATGTGTTCTTTGCTTGGGTTATGCCTCCTTGCTGGTTGTTCTTGTTTGACCATGTGGTCGGTGGCCATTTTGTGTAGGCAGCCAATGTGCTTTGACAATAGGCCTGCATGTGTTCTTTGTTGTGATCATGCCTACTTGCTGGTTGTTGCTGTTTGTCCATGTGGCCAGTGATAATTTTGTGTAGCCAGCCAGTGTGCTTTGGCCATAGGCCTGCATGTGTTCTTTGTTGTGGTCATGCCCCCTTGCTGGTTGCTGTGGGTTGACCATGTGGCTGGTGGCCATTTTGTGCAGCCACCCGTAGTTTACTTCCAGTTTTCATTTAATGCCATTTTCCAGGGAGATTGATAGGAGAGGTCTATGCCTTTCTGTTTTTGTCCAATTTTTTACTTTTCTCTGATATCAGTTTAATAATGTTTGATGATCATTGTATTATATGTATATTATTATTATTATGAACAGTGTTTTAAATGCTATGCATTTTTTGTATTTTTTCACTTGCACCGTTCTGCCTCCCAATGGGTTTCTCGTAGTCCCCTAGTATACCAGCAATTAATTTTTTGTATTCATTTTTTAATTTAATTTAAAAAAATTAAAAAATATTTTAATTTGTTTTGTTTATTTTGTTAAAATGTTGACTTTTTTGTTTAAAAAAATAATTAAAAAAATGTTTATTTTATTTTTACATTTTCCCACCATCCATCCACCCCCTGCCTGCCATAGGCACACAGCAGCACAACAGCATTCATTTTTTAAGTATTATTCCATTTTCACCTGAACCCCCTGCCTGCCATAGGTGCACACACACCAGCATTCATTTTTTAAGGAGTATTCCATTTCCCCCTTGGATCCCCTTGCCTGCAATAGGTGCACACCAGCATTCATTTTTTAAGGATTATTCAATTTTCCCTCGCACCTCCCTGATCGTCACAGGTGTCTCCCTGGCTTAAATGCACATAAAGCAAACATTTACATCTGCATGTTGTTTGTGCTGATTGGAATTAAATATTTATGTTATGATGGTGTGGTTTTACTTTGGAATGGATACACTTTTGTTGATAATTATTTAGGATAATAACTTAAGTACCCACATTAAATTATATTGTCTTTGTTTGTACAGTTTCAAACTGCAACAATGCCACGTTTCACTAAATGTTTTTCTTGCTTGTTTGCCTTTAGGTGCACAAGAGACATCACCCAAAGTACTGCCAGACAGAAGGCCTGAACAAAGTGACATTAGTTTGTTTATAAATCGGACTCTACATTAAAGAAATTTGTACAGTTTTTAAAGATAAGGTTGTTATAATTTGTGTGTAGAATTGTATGAATACATAAAAGTGTTTTTCTATGTGTAAATTGTGATAAAGATTTGGAATTCAGGATATTTGAAACCATCAACTAAGCCAAATCATTTTAAAAATATTTTCCAAATATATTTTAATGAAATGTGAGATTAATAATTATGTTTTTTAATGTGAATTTTGATATACTAAATGTATTCAAATAAATTGCAATCTCTAGAAATTTGTTTGTTAGGTTTTGGTTCAGTGCATACCATTTTATCAAAATAATTCTGGCACAGAAGGGAAATCTTGTTTTGTTGCAATAGGTGCACACACACCAGCATTCATTTTTTAAGGATATTCCATTTCCCCCTTAGATCCCCTTGCCTGCAATAGGTGCACACCAGCATTCATTTTTTAAGGATTATTCAATTTTCCCTCGCACCTCCCTGATCGTCACAGGTGTCTCCCTGGCTTAAATGCACATAAAGCGAACATTTACATCTGCATGTTGTTTGTGCTGATTGGAATTAAATATTTATGTTATGATGGTGTGGTTTTACTTTGGAATGGATACACTTTTGTTGATAATTATTTAGGATAATAACTTAAGTACCCACATTAAATTATATTGTCTTTGTTTGTACAGTTTCAAACTGCAACAATGCCACGTTTCACTAAATGTTTTTCTTGCTTGTTTGCCTTTAGGTGCACAAGAGACATCACCCAAAGTACTGCCAGACAGAAGGCCTGACCAAAGTGACATTAGTTTGTTTATAAATCGGACTCTACATTAAAGAAATTTGTACAGTTTTTAAAGATAAGGTTGTTATAATTTGTGTGTAGAATTGTATGAATACATAAAAGTGTTTTTCTATGTGTAAATTGTGATAAAGATTTGGAATTCAGGATATTTGAAACCATCAACTAAGCCAAATCATTTTAAAAAATATTTTCCAAATATATTTTAATGAAATGTGAGATTAATAATTATGGTTTTTATGTGAATTTTGATATAATAAATGTATTCAAATAAATTGCAATCTCTAGAAATTTGTTTGTTAGGCTTTGGTTCAGTGCATACCATTTTATCAAAATAATTCTGGCACAGAAGGGAAATCTTGTTTTGTTGCAATAGGTGCACACACACCAGCATTCATTTTTAAGGATATTCCATTTCCCCTTAGATCCCCTTGCCTGCAATAGGTGCACACCAGCATTCATTTTTTAAGGATTATTCAATTTTCCCTCGCACCTCCCTGATCGTCACAGGTGTCTCCCTGGCTTAAATGCACATAAAGCGAACATTTACATCTGCATGTTGTTTGTGCTGATTGGAATTAAATATTTATGTTATGATGGTGTGGTTTTACTTTGGAATGGATACACTTTTGTTGATAATTATTTAGGATAATAACTTAAGTACCCACATTAAATTATATTGTCTTTGTTTGTACAGTTTCAAACTGCAACAATGCCACGTTTCACTAAATGTTTTTCTTGCTTGTTTGCCTTTAGGTGCACAAGAGACATCACCCAAAGTACTGCCAGACAGAAGGCCTGACCAAAGTGACATTAGTTTGTTTATAAATCGGACTCTACATTAAAGAAATTTGTACAGTTTTTAAAGATAAGGTTGTTATAATTTGTGTGTAGAATTGTATGAATACATAAAAGTGTTTTTCTATGTGTAAATTGTGATAAAGATTTGGAATTCAGGATATTTGAAACCATCAACTAAGCCAAATCATTTTAAAAAATATTTTCCAAATATATTTTAATGAAATGTGAGATTAATAATTATGGTTTTTTATGTGAATTTTGATATAATAAATGTATTCAAATAAATTTCAATCTCTAGAAATTTGTTTGTTAGGCTTTGGTTCAGTGCATACCATTTTATCAAAATAATTCTGGCACAGAAGGGAAATCTTGTTTTGTTGCAATAGGTGCACACACACCAGCATTCATTTTTTAAGGAGTATTCCATTTACCCCTTGGATCCCCTTACCTACAATAAGTGCACACCAGCATTCATTTTTTAAGGATTATTCAATTTTCCCTCGCACCTCCCTGATCGTCACAGGTGTCTCCCTGGCTTAAATGCACATAAAGCAAACATTTACATCTGCATGTTGTTTGTGCTGATTGGAATTAAATATTTATGTTATGATGGTGTGGTTTTACTTTGGAATGGATACACTTTTGTTGATAATTATTTAGGATAATAACTTAAGTAACCACATTAAATTATATTGTCTTTGTTTGTACAGTTTCAAACTGCAACAATGCCACGTTTCACTAAATGTTTTTCTTGCTTGTTTGCTTTTAGGTGCACAAGAGACATCACCCAAAGTACTGCCAGACAGAAGGCCTGAACAAAGTGACGTGACCAAACAACACATGACGTGAGTCCTCCAAATTTCTTCTGCGTGTGCAGCTAAGTGCCACTGCCAACTGACAGCTTCAAGATGGCCCCAAAGAAAGATGCTGCCAAGAAAGTGGCCAGACATAAGAAGCAGCTTTCCAACACTGGCATGCCGACCAGAACCTTTTTTGGCAAACTTGTGCCTGCTGCATCAGCCTCCAGGGAGCAAGCTGGGAGCAGCACTCCTGCATCAACTGCACCACCCCAACCTAAGCACAAGTCCATGTCTCTCACTGAGGCAGCCACTGCAATCACGGTGATGCTGACGAGCAGTGGCGTTGAATTGGATTTGTCTCTTTCGCAAAGTAGTACCCAATTGTTGCAGGAAACTGAGCACAGTAATTGTAGATCTTCCTGAAGAAGGTGCAGAACAGGATGTTGAGCTTCCTGCTGAGCAAGAAGAATCTCCTGTTTAAGAACCATTGGCTTCCAGATCTCCAGAAAGAAAAAGGAAGGGTGCTCCACCATCTTCTCTAATGCCCCTTTCTGATGATCTGGGCATGGATTGGAACCCGACTGAGTCTGAGACACGCCATGAGAGGCTCAGGAAAAGGAAAGCTCTTGAAAGTCTTATAGTTATGGAAATGGGTGAGTATGACAATGAGCCAGTTATTGTTGAAGCTGGCCCAGAGGAGACCGGCATTACCCCTCCTATTCAACCTGCTCCGAGGGATGTGGCACCACCACCACCACCAGTTCCAGCTCCCATATTTGTAAGGCCCCAGCTGAGACCTGCATCCACCACTAGCTCAGTAGAAGTATGCACTGCAGAGAGCCAATCGTCGACACACCCGCACACCTCCAGTTCTTTGGGCATAAGCAGTGGCACCAATGACCCACTGAAAAAGTTAACCTCCCTAGTTTGGGACTTTTTTTCGTTTAGCAAGCAGTAGGATAATATTGTGATATGCTCCATTTGCCACGCGAGTGTTCATCAAGGCAAGCCTGGTTCACACTATGGTACTGGAGGCCAAACGACCCATCTGCAAACACACCATCAATCCGGTGGGAGACGCACCTTAAATAAATTGGTTCAGGTGGTGTTGGTGATGAGAGAGGGGAATCAACTCTGATCACGCTGGTAGGTGTAGGCGATGGGGAACAAGAGGATGAAAGGCTCTTTACGCAAAGCAGCCCTGTCCCCAGCACTGCACTGGTATCACCCTCCTCAGCCATCTTGCAATGACACAAGAGTCAGATGGAGACACAACAGCAACAACATTCAGTGACTGCCCCAAGATGCACATATAGGGGCCGATTCCGATTCAGGCCGGAAAACGTACCGACCGACTCGGTACGGGAATATAGTCCGACCGACACGTACCGGCGCTGCCCGACCTGGGTAGTATGATAAAATGCATGTGAATCACGACCGACTCGTACGGAACACAAGCTGAACGACCGAACCGGACGGAAACAAGCTATCCGGCCGGGAAACCACGGGAATCGAACCGACCGACACGCACCAGGAATGAACCCGAACGAAACGTACCCGCGAACTCCGACCCGCGCAGTACGATGCAATGCGTGGAAAACCAGACCGAGTCGCACGGAGCTCAAGCCGTACGACCGACACGCATACAAAAGCCAGCCGAAGCAAGCCAATACTCCGCGACCGACGCGTACTCCGCACAATAAACCTAGCAGAAACACAGCGTGAACGACTCGGAGAAGCTCGCACGAGACAACTGCAGCGTCCTACTCGGTCAGAAGAACGTCTCCTACATGCACAAAAAATACAAAGGAAAAAATACCAAAAAAAGGGCCAAACAAGCAATGACAAAGTCAATAAATACAGGGGGAAAAAAACATGGTACAAAGACACACCCCCAACTCCACCTATATAAAGGCCACAAATCCCTACCATGATCCTTTGCAAATTCAACTGACCTGCCAGCACAGAACACCATCAGACAGCAACCACAGACACACTCACAGCTCATCCATCACACAAGCCACACACCATTAGCACCTCAACAAATAGCACCCTCACATACACCCAGCAAAACCTACACTCACACACCCTCACTTGCACACACACACACATCAATCACCACCACCACCCATCACCATGCCCCCAAAGAAGAATCCAAAGTTCCTAGACAGTGAATTGGAAGTCCTGGTAGATGAGATCCTCAGGGTAGAGCCACAGTTGTTTGGTACATTGGTCCAACAGACCCCCATGTCGCAGAAAACCAAGATGAGGGAGAGGATCGTCGACAGGGTGAACGCACAATCACCATGTTTGCGCACAAAGGAAGACATCCAGAACAGGTGGTATGATGTGCGCAGGAGGGTCAGGGACCTACTAAAGAAGGATTACATCTTGAGTCAGCGCACCGGCAGTGGCCCTCCTGCCAAACCACTATACCTCAGGCCCTGGGAGGAGAAGGTGCGGGCCATCCTACCACCAGTGAGCGTATATGGACTATCAAACATCCCAGACCCTGGTGAGTACACAACTAATATACCCAATATTGTGTGACAATACACACACATCACTGTCAAGGGGATAGTCAAACCATGCACCCTTAGCAAATCCACAGCAACCAAAAGATAATCACCCCAAGATTTGTCTGTCAGTCAGATAAACACAATACATGCCATCTCATAGTGATATGTAACTGTGTCATGATATGTACAAACCTAACTACAAATACAGCAAGGCAGTGGCAAAAATATAACCAACAAACACAGTTAGATATTTTGCCACCACTAGAACACCACCTCACAGGGAAGCTCACTGAAAGGAATGAATTCTGTGTATGCTGGTGAAGTCAGTGTAGCCAATAGCATGATGGGAGTTGTAGTCACAGATATTGGTCACCCTCACAATTGGCCCATCAACACCACCCTGAACCATGCTCACATCACAGGGAGTGGAAAAGAAATGACAAGATGGCTGACACTGGGTACTGCTGTGGGGAGCACAAGCCCCTGCTGGGAACTGTGCACCAACCAACAGCAGGACACCACTGACTGACATCCTGAAAGCCAACTTGCACTCCCTGCAATGGAAGCACGTTCCATGGTGGGATATCTGGCTGGGTGGGAAGGAGGACTGACAGCTCTGACCATAGTTACAAGCAGCTTTTCTTACACACACCCTTAACAAAAACTCCACATAACCCACCTGGGAGAATGCAATGCCTCACACTCTAATTAAATATCCCACAAAGAACCACCACCCTGGGTTATGCTGTGTTAAGCACAGGGACACTCTTGGGACTTGTAGCCAAACAAATGCCAGGACAACACTGTCAGCCATCCTGTCAGCACAGGCACACCACCCCACAGGGAAGCAGAGTCAAAAGGAAGGAAGTATGGGCATGCTGGGAAGGGGGGTGTAGGAGAGTAGGATCTGCTTCACATGGGTACCCCCACTTTTTGCTGATGCTTCACTGTTTTTCGACCTTATTCTGGCTGGGGCCCTGCTAATCAGAACCCCAGCCTAGCTGCTTCCTCTCTAAAATGGTTTCCATGTGCCTTAGGCACATCTCTGATTGGAATCTGGAGTGCCCTTATAAGTCCCTAGTATATGGTATACTATGTACCCAGGGCATAGGTACCTCAGAGGCCTACCAGGGGCTGCAGCATGTATTGTGCCACCCCTGGAAGGCCATCCAAACTGACACCACAGGTCTGCTACTGCAGACTGGGTAAGGTGGTGCATGCACCCCTTACTGTGATATAGGCTACCTATATCACTACATACATACACACATATAAACCTATAAGTCACTCCTATGGCAGGCCTTATCAATCCTGACGGCAGAGTGCGTGGTTCCTATGTGAGAGGGTGCCCCTGCATGAGCTGGGCCCCTCTGCAGCGTTCGGAGACCCTTCTCTGATGCTGTTTGTAGTGCAGCCCGACCATATACTCTTAAGCGCATTATAACCTCGCGTTAAATGCTAACTTTGGGATGGCTGCACGGAAACATGTCGTGTTTGGTGTCAAACATCTTGGAATACTACCCCCCGCCAGTTCTGGCAGCGGGGGTAGCATTCCACCCTTCTAGAGGGAGAGACATGTACACACCGGTATACCCGGTACTGACTTTCCAGAGCCCTGGCATCACAAAATGGATGCCGCTGCCACAGACACGAGTCTGGCCTCCTGCTGCTGACCGAAACTCCGGCAGGGGAGGCCTGGACAATAGGTTTCCTGTCCCAGGGAGGTGTAACCACCTCCCCAGACAGGCTAGTGTGTATTGGGGCTGGGCGGGAGCACTCTCTGGTGCTTTGAAGTCCTGCACTGGGGGCACATTTGGTGTCCCTGTGCATACCCCAGTTCAAACCGGCTCAGGGGCTTCCAGCCCTGCTCTGGCGCAAAACTGGACAAAAGGAAAGGGGTGTAACCACCCCTCTGCCCTGACCCTCCCATAGGTGGGGCCACAGAGTATGTCCAACCCCTACCTTAGTATAAGTATGGGACCCCAGTCCTTAGGACTTTAGATTTACCTGGACGAAACTCTGACACAGAATCCTGGACCTTCGATGCTCTACTTTAAGATTAGAGGACTGAAGAATCTCCCTTGGGGTCAAGGAGTGACTCCCCTGCTTGGCAGGCACCAAAGAAGCAATTGTCCGGTATGCATCGCTGAAGCTCCCGTCAGACGCCGAAGTCTTTGCATCACCAGAGTTGGATTTCCAGACTTCCCCGAGGCTGCCCTGAGTCCCCAGCAAAGCTGAGGCCCGTAGCTGTTGTGGGTAACGTGGAACCATGACCCCTGGATACCAAACGCATTTGCAAGTGCATTCTCTTCTGGGTCTCCCACGAAGTCATGCTTTGGGCTCCGAGTAGCCCTAGCCTCCAGCACCAACTGCACCGAAGATCACTGGCCTCCACTCCACGAGTGTCCTGTAAGCCAGCTCCACGTGCATCAACTCGAGGCTCCTTTGCGGTCGCTAGTCCGTTGGCTAGTAGGCCCTCCCGAAGGCCAATCTTTTTCTGCTTGGGCTCCCTGGTTGCTCCAGGTGTGCCCTGACTTACCTTTGCTGGGTGAGTCCCCCAGACCTTGCTGGTCTGCAACATCGTCCTTCTTCCATTTCCACAAGACTTGCCGTTGCCAAGGCTTGTTGGGTCCAATCCGGTCGCAGACACCCCTGCAATCGACAGACATCATGGGACAGCTTGAATCCAGCTCCTGGTCGTCGTCGACACCTCCTGGACCTCGTGGCTGAAGAGTCAAGACAACCGTCAACCTACCTGAAGCACTCGACATCGGTGGGCATCTGCTCATCGCCTTCCTGGTCACTGGCTAGTGACCCAGACTCTGTCCCCTCTGCTTTCAGGTTCTTCAGATCTGCGATCCACCTTTGGATCCACCCGAACACTTTCGACTTGGCCGCCAGCAGCACTTTGCAGCAGATCGCCATTGAAAGCGACGACGAAACCCGACCCCGAAAGACACCTATGCACCCGGCTCCCTGGGTGAGGTAACTCGAGTACTCCGGTGCTCCCGTGGGTATTGACACTAGAACAGCCTAGTTCTCAAAGGGTTTGCTCCAAGTCCTCCTCTAAGTGTCCCTTTTCTTTTAAATTCTAATCGCGACTTTCCCCATAGAAGTTAACGGCGATTCGTGGCTGTGTTCATACACTGCACGCGTCCCCCGTGGGTCCCCTGTGTCACTACCTTGGGTGGTTCCTTGTGGTCCAAGCACTTCTAAAGGCTCTAGGCCTTGTGTCTAGCTCAGTTGTGGTTCTTATACCACTTTATTGGTATATGGTTTGGTACGCCCCTGGGGCTCAAACGTGTATTTGTGCTATTACTGTAGATAACTAACTTATAATTTATGTACTTCGAACTCTAGCCTCATAAAGAGACTAGAGGGGTGTGTTTAGTAATAAATACATATATTTTGAATATATACCTTATATACCTGGTGTGGTCCTCTTTCATTTGGTCACTCAAGAGATTATAGACTGGTAAAACAAGCTGCTTTACATTCCTTCAAGACTTAGCCTGAAGGCTGCTCTCCATAGCTACCACTAGGATAGCTTTCAATAAAGGTTGTCTTTAACCTATCTCCAATAAGGGGTTGTTTGGACTGGTGCAAGGTGCCCACTATAATTAGTGGACAGCATATGCCAGGCCAACTTCTCACATGGTGTGCAGCGTGTGGGATTCCAGCTTGCTATTGTTTTACCAGATAATCTCAATTGAATTGATCAACTGAAAACCACTAAGGGTACCTAAGGTACATATAAATCAAGCTTAGTAATACAGTAAGTTCTACTGAACTTAGAGTTCTGTGTTAAGGGATAGCACACCCTTTCTACAACTCAAGAGAGTTTAGTAGGCCACACTAGAGTAGGTAGTGCATACACCACACCTCACTAGTAATGTCTTCAAAGCCAGGACCCAGTGAGTCCTCGCCAGAAGCCAGTGGGCTTCTTCCCTCCAAGTATGATAAACTCCCATTCTTGGAATTGAGAGCATTATGCAATACTAGGAAGTTGAAGGCAGGCAAAAGTGCCAGCACCCAACACTTCAGGGAGGTGTTACTAGCTGATGATCTCAGCAGGCCCCTAGGGTCTGAAGGGGTAGGCAAAGAGGGTGGGGCAGAAGATGAGGAGGGGGCCAGGGGTGAAGAAACCCGGCCCCCCCCTCTGAAACTGGCCAGGAAGGTGAAAATGACCTTGTCCTGGGAAACCCAATTCCTCCTGTGGAGGAGGTGGAGGAGGATCAGACTGACCTCCCCTTTGTCCCCCCAGGAAGAGTTCTGAGTGTGCCCAGAAGGTCTAGGTCTCCTTCTCAGGAGTCTAACCACTCTGACACCTCAATAGGGACCTCTGTCTCCTCTCATAGGAGGGAATCCTCTCATGAGAGGAGAAAGAGACTGATTCAGTATGAGCAAACTCAGCTTGAACTCAGAAAACAGCAATTGGCTATAGACAGGGAGTCCCTAGATCTCTATAGAGAGAGACAAAAGTTGGGACTAGAGTCCCATGGTGGCAGCAGTTTCCCCAAAGATAGGGAAAGGTCTTATGACCATAGAAACCTGAGCAAGATTGTCCCTCCCTACCAGAGTGGGGATGACATCCACAAATGGATAACTGCTCTAGAGAGGGCCTGTAAAGTACAGAGGGTCCCTCAGGAGCAGTGGGCAGCAATCTTGTGGCTCTCCTTTGCAGACAAAGGTAGAGACAAGCTCCTCACTGTTAGAGAGGAGGATGCTGATAATTACAAAGTCTTGAAGAGTGCTCTAATTGATGGGTTTGGCCTAACCACTGAACAATACAGGTTAAAGTTCAGGGATACCCAGATTGCACAGACTCAAGACTGGGTGGACTTTGTTGATTGTTCTGCCAAGGCTCTGGAAGGTTGGTTATTGGGCAGTAAGGTATGTGACTTCACAGGATTGTACAATCTGATCATGAGGGAGCAGATTCTTAATAACTGTCAAAATCAGCTGTTGCATCAGCACCTGGTAGACTCTGATCTGACCTCTCCCCAAGAATTGGGAAAGAAGGCAGACAAATGGGTCAGAACCAGGGTGAAGCAGAAGGTACAGAACCAAGGTGGTGACCCTAAGAAGCAAGATTCGAAAACCTCTGATAAGGGGGGAGAAGGGTAAAGATCAAAAGTCTTCACAAGGCCCCCAAAAATCTTCTTCAGGTGGGGATTCACAGTCTACAAAAGGGAAAGGCCAAAGGAAACCATGGTGCAAGGTCTGTAAGCAAAAGACCCACTGGACCAGTGATTGCACCAAGTCCAAAGACTCTACTCCAGCCCCCACCAATGCCCCTAAGGCACCTGCTCCCCCTAGTGCAGTTACAGTTGGTGGTGGGACTATACAAGCCAAGGGTTTAGTAGGGTTGACCCTGGGTAAGGAGATGAGCTCTGACCTAGTCAGAGAACTCACTCAGGCTGTCCTAGTCTGTGATGGAGGCATGGATATGACCTCCTCTGTGAGTCACAGTAATCTGGGCAAGTACAGGCAACAGCCCTTAATCAATGGAAGAGAGGCTTTGGCATTTAGGGACACAGGGGCAAGTGTCACCATGGTGACACAAGACCTTGTGAATCCTGGGCAGATTATACTTGGTGAAATGTACCAAGTGACCAATGCTAGCAATGTCAGAACAGACCATACTCTGGCAGTTGTTAACTTCTCCTGGGGAGGGGTAACTGGCCTTAAGAAGGTTGTGGTAAGTGCAGACCTACCCGTTGAATGCTTGCTTGGCAATGACTTAGAAACTTCAGCTTGGGCAGAAGTGGAGCTCAGGACCCATGCAGAAATGCTGGGCATCCCTGCAGATGTGTTTGCTGTGACCAGGTCACAAGCCAAAATGTCTAACACTGAACAGGCCTTGGATTCTGGAATAATGGACCAAGTGCCCTCCAAGAAGAGGAGTAGTAGGGTAAAGGCAGTGCCTTCCCCCTTGGCTCAGAAGGAAGATCAGTCCCTTGAGGGGGATGATCTCAGTCCTGAGGAAGGAACTGTCCCAGAGGAGCTTGAACCTGACCAGGTTGAGTTCTTGGGGACAGGGGGCCCTTCCAGGGCAGATCTGAGCCAGGAGCAGCAGAGCTGCCCCTCTCTTGAACCCCTCAGACAGCAAGCTGCTGCTGAGGCTGCTGGGAAAGCTAGTGGTCCCCATACTGTGTATTGGGATGATGGACTCTTGTACTCAGAGTGTAGAGACCCCAAGCCTGGTGCCACCAGGAGGTTGGTTATACCTCTGAAGTTCAGGGGCTTCCTATTGACCCTAGCCCATGACATTCCCTTAGCAGGTCACCTGGGCCAGAACAAGACTTGGGACAGAATTGTCCCTCACTTTCACTGGCCCCACATGTCTGAAGACACCAAGGAGTTTTGTCGCTCCTGTGTAACCTGCCAGGCCAGTGGCAAGGCAGGTGGCACTACAAAGGCCCCCTGATACCACTACCTGTGGTGGGGGTTCCCTTTGAAAGCGTGGGGATTGACATTGTTGGTCCCATGGATCCCCAAACAGCATCTGGGCACAGGTTTATCCTGGTGGTAGTGGATCATGCCACCAGGTACCCAGAGGCTATTCCCCTTAGGACCACTACAGCACCTGTGGTGGCAAGGGCCCTCCTGGGAATTTTCTCAAGAGTGGGCTTCCCTAAGGAGGTTGTATCAGACAGGGGTGGATACTTAAAAGCAATGTGGAAGGAGTGTGGAGTGACTTACAAGTTCACCACACCCTATCACCCACAATGCAATGGTTTAGTTGAGAGATTCAACAAAACCTTGAAGGGCATGATTAAAGGGCTCCCAGAAAAGCTTAGGCGAAGATGGGACATCCTCTTGCCCTGCCTTTTATTTGCATACAGGGAGGTGCCTCAAAAGGGGGTTGGCTACAGCCCTTTTGAACTTTTGTTTGGTCACCCTGTCAGGGGTCCATTGTGCTTGGTGAAGGAAGGATGGGAGTTACCTCTCAAGCCCCCAAAGCAAGACATAGTGGACTATGTACTTGGTCTCCGCTCCCGGATGACTGAGTATATGAAAAAGGCAACGAAAAACCTTGAGGCAGGAACTTCAAAAAGCCTGGCATGACCAAAGGCTGTACTGACTGTTTACCAGCCAGGACAGAAGGTGTGGGTGTTGGAGCCAGTTGCCCCAGCAGCTCTCCAAGACAAATGGAGTGGACCCCATACCATTGTTGAACAGAAGGGTGAGGTTACCTATTTGGTGGACCTAGGAACACCCAGGAGTCCCCACAGGGTTCTCCATGTCAACAGGTTAAAACCATATGTGGACAGGGCAGACATGGGCTTGCTCATGGCTACTGATGAGGGACAGGAGGAAGAGAGTGACCCACTCCCTGACCTGCTCTCACAGAACCCTGATGATGGGTCAGTGGATGGTGTAGCCTTGGCAGGCAGCCTCACTACCCAGCAGCAGACTGATTGCAGACAGGTGCTCAATCAGTTCAGACACATATTCTCACTGACACCCAGTCAGACTACCTGGTGCACTCATGAAGTGGACACTGGGGACAGTCTGCCTATTAAAAATAAGATTTATAGGCAACCTGACCATGTCAGGGACTGTATCAGGACAGAAGTCCAGAAGATGTTGAATTTGGGAGTTATTGAACCCTCAGATAGCCCTTGGGCTAGTCCAGTGGTCCTTGTGCCAAAACCTCACACCAATGGTGGGAAAAGAGAGATGAGGTTTTGTGTGGACTACAGGGGTCTCAATGCAGTCACTAGGACTGATGCCCATCCAATACCAAGGGCAGATGAGCTAATAGACACTTTGGCCTCAGCCAAGTATCTAAGCACATTTGACCTGACAGCTGGCTACTGGCAGATCAGACTAGCTGATGATGCAAAGCCAAAGACAGCATTCTCAACCCCTAGTGGGCATTATCAATTTGTGGTGATGCCCTTTGGTCTGAAGAATGCACCTGCCACTTTTCAGAGGTTGGTGAATACAGTCCTTACAGGTCTGGAAGCCTATAGTGCAGCATATCTAGATGATATTGCTGTCTTTAGCTCCACCTGGGAGGATCACCTGGTCCACCTCAGAAATGTTTTACAGGCCCTGCAGAAAGCAGGCCTGACTATCAAGGCCACCAAGTGCCAGATAGGGCAGAGTCAGGTTGTGTACCTGGGCCACCTTGTGGGTGGAGGCCAGGTTCAACCACTGCAGAGCAAGATCCAGACCATCATGGACTGGACTGCTCCAACTACCCAGACTCAGGTGAGAGCCTTCTTAGGCCTGACTGGGTACTATAGGAGATTTGTCAAGGGGTATGGATCAATAGTGACACCCCTGAATGACTTAACTTCCAAGAAAATGCCCAAAAAGGTTCAGTGGACAGTTAGCTGTCAAAAGGCATTTGATGACCTAAAGCAGGCCATGTGCACTGCTCCCATTCTACAGAGTCCTGATTACTCCAAGAAGTTCATTGTTCAAACAGATGCATCTGAATTGGGGGTAGGGGCTGTACTGTCACAATTGAATGATGAAGGTCAGGATCAGCCAGTAGCTTTTATTAGCAGAAGGCTGACCCCTAGAGAGAAACGTTGGTCAGCCATTGAGAGGGAGGCCTTAGCTGTGGTCTGGGCTCTGAAGAAGTTGAGGCCATACTTGTTTGGTACTCACTTCCTTGTTCAAACAGACCATAAGCTCCTCTTATGGCTAAAACAAATGAAGGGTGAAAACCCCAAACTGCTTAGGTGGTCCATTTCCCTACAGGGGATGGACTTCACAGTGGAACATAGACCTGGGAGTAACCATGCCAATGCAGATGGACTCTCTAGGTACTTCCACTTAGAACATGAAGACTTAACTGGGCAAGGTTAGTTTAATGTCCCTACGTTTGGGGGGGTTGTGTAGGAGAGTAGGATCTGCTTCACATGGGTACCCCCACTTTTTGCTGATG